>QEPC01002406.1:92344-132802 GCA_003113815.1 Sphenodon punctatus | reverse complement strand
CCCCCCCCCCCGAGTGTAGTATCCCTGGGGGATCTTGGGCCCTGATGATGGAGCTACTCATGATTCTGGGGAGCCCCTCTATTCTGTTCTCCAGTCAGCACACACAAGACTTGGTGGGAGGAGCAGGAAACACATTTATTGCTATTCCTAGTACAGGAGCCTAGTAAGAGGAAACTCCTGCATAACACAAAATGGAGACCGCACCCTGCAGCTCCCAAACACCAACTGAACAGGAAACCCCACCCACCTAGTTCTGGAGGGAAGAAGGAGCTGGCTGTTGCCAGCTCTCCTTAAACTGTACACACGTATGCCACACAGAGCCACCTTCCTGTTCCCCCAGCCCCCTCCTGTTCCCCCAGCCCCTTCCCCTCACAGACCTCCCAGCCCCGCCACCTCATCCAGCTCCTCTTCCCTCCTGCTCCCTCAGCAAGCACAAGCGCTTTTTAAATGACAGGGACATCTTGACACCTCATCTAACATGAAATATTGGACCAAAGCACATACTTATCATACTCAATATCTGTCCTATGCAACCATCTGTGACTATAAGTGTATGCTCACAGAGAAAACCCCGTCAACTTCAGGGTTGCAAGCCAGAGGAATTTGCCCCAGGAAACTCCATTGAAGTCAATGGAACTCTCAATACAGAACATTAGCTCCGCCTTAACTAATGGAGCCACTAGCGTGGCTCCATAATATGGGAGATGTTGAGTGTGAGTATGCTTGAGATTCCTTTGCAAGTATTGTAAAATTATATTTTATAGCTCTTGAAAACATCACATAGAAATATTACTGTCATATTTCCTGTCACCACACAGAATTTTTTGGTATTTTTATATGTAGTCTTGCATAAATACATATTACATAATGTAGTTGATTTTAAACATGTTCCTATGTAAAAAAAAATCTCCAATGAGTTAACCACAGGTGAACTGTCTAGAAAGAGAGTATAGTTCTCATGTTGGTCACAAAAGTAATAGATGGAGACAAAGTAGTTCAGATGAATCTTTTATTAAACCTATAGTGTACCTGTTAGGAGGCCTGTACCCGAAAACATATATGTAAATCCCTTCAGCCATGTGCCTGACCTCGAACAAAGCAGCTGAGTGCTGCCTAGGGCCATTAAGTCTTATTGTCTCTCCCAAGATAAAAACCTCCTAACCTTGCCTAGCTACCTAGCCTCACACCTACAGGAAATCACCCAGAGTAGGACAACCCCATTGTGTGGGGCAGACACATTAAACATCTTAATGTGTAACACTGTCCGTTTATGCCCTGGATTCAGGTAAACAGAGCGTATGATCTTATGTGTATAAAAATGAGAAGTTTGTATTCCTAGCCAATCTGGTCTGAAACCTGGATCAGGCTATTATATGTTCTATACAGTGGTCTGGCCAGAACGTGGAACAATAACATATTGTTATGTACAGTATTCTGATAAAGACAACAATATATTTGGCATATTTCCTTGGTGCTGGAACCAAGAGGGAGCATTGTTCTCCATAACCCTATAGAACCAATTTCTGTTGGTGAGAGTGCAAGCTATGCAGGACCCTTCTTTAGGCTGTTCATAAGCTAGAACTAGGTGAACAAAACAGGTGAACTGGGAAGACATGTCATCCATAACTCTGGTGATTTGCTCCCTCTCAAAAAATGAACTCTATATTGTCCTATACAGGTAGCTGAATTATTAAGGTAGCCAGAGTGGAAAATGTGTTGATGAAAGTATTGAAAAATGCCTGAAATAAGAAGTATTTAAAGCAGTGGTATTCACTAGGAAATTGCCACAAGTAATCAGAAATGTTTTGTGCAGACAGGAAGAAGTAGTGCAGGTGACTAGTAGTAGTTGCTTGAACACACAAAATATCATGTGATGGAGTGCACACCAACCTGTTTTGGAAAACAATTGTTTCAAAAACAATTTTTACATCAAACAGAGCTTTCTATCTCACTCTTTGAGCATGGCTTCTTGGTCTCGCAGCATGAGCCTTGCAGTGGGTGGGGAGGTGCTTGTTGAAAAAACACACACACCATACCTTTCTTACCAATGGCTATTAGTCAAGTAGGTCAGCGGGAAGCAGCCTCTGCTGTCAGGAGCCAGGAGTGAACAGCAGGGAATGAATCACTCTACTGTGACCTGTTGGGTGCTTCTCCCAAGCCACCGTAATTGGCCATTGTTGGAGACAGGATGCTGGGTTAGATGGATCATTGGTCTGACCCACTACTTATGTTCTTATGACACAAGTTGCTGGGCTTGATGGACCATTAGTCCAACCCAGTACAGCACTACTTATGTCTTCTCGCTCTTGCGCGTGCGCACGCACGCACGCGCACACACACGTATGCACACATATGCACACACACACACACACACACACACACGTATGCACACACACACGTATGCACACCCTGTCTACATCTCTACCCTGATCCCCCTAGCTTCATCCCCCAAAATCTAGTTCCTTCACAATCCTGGCCCCATCTCTTCTCCCCACAGCACCATTCCCCCTTTGCCTGTACCCCCATATCTGCTCCCCACAACACCACTTTAAGAGGATTTAAAAGTACTTAAAAGTACTCTGTCAGTTTAACTGTCATAACTTATCAACCATTAGTCATGTTTATAACACCATACTTTATGAAGATTGAGAAAAATTCAAAAAGTCAGTTTACTCCACTGTGTTTATAATCTGTTTCTCTCTGCTTGGACAATGAAAATCAATGAAGACAGCTTCACTTTGGTTCTTAGTACAGCAGTGCTTCAGATGCTACAGAGAGATGTCCAATTGTGAGGAAAAAATAATCTGTTGGTTTTTTAAAAATCTGTTGATAGGTTTTTACAAAGCTTGAACCTGGAAACAGGTTAGAAGCATCATTCCGTAGTGGGAGATTATAGTCCCAAATTGTATTCTTGAGTTACTATCTTCTATAGTCTAAGCAAAATCAGGGCCGGTATATATAAACTCTGACTTGTTACATGCTTGAGGAAGGATCCCATGTAGCCTGAAACCTTGAATACTCTTACCAACAGTAGTTGGTTCAGTAAAAGATACCAACTGAACTACTTTGTTTTCATCAACTTCAATAAAAGCCAGATACATAGGAGTAGTAGATTTAGAAAGAGTTAGTATTGGGTACTAGGAATGGACATTATGGATTAGGATTAATCCGTAACTGCCAGTAACAGACCGTTATGGATTAATCGAGACCAATCTGAACTATCTGTACCAGTTACAGATCCAGAGTTATGGGTGTCCCCCACCCCCCGGGCCTTGGCATATACTTAACAGCTTTAGGGGAGTTGATTGAAGTTCCACCATCCCAGCACTCCTGTGGGGGGCCTCCTGACACTGCCAAGCTCCCTGATCCGCAGTACACATGTGCAAAATAGCCACTGCTGTTAACCAAAGGAGAGCTTGGCACTGTGCTGGGAAACGTGCTCCCCCCGCCCCTCCAAAGCAGCCGTGGGCTGACGGAGCTTCAGTCAAGCCCTCCGAGGCCAGTAAATATATGCCAAGGTTCCAGGGGTTGGGCTTGGGGGAGGTTGGACTGGTGAACTCGGACTACAGATTGCACAGTTTCCCATCAACTTCAATGGGGAAATTTTTCATTGACTTCAGTGGGATCTGGGTCTGAATCCATAATTAATCCGTAAATTGCAGATCTGAATCAGACTTGAATCCGTAATTTAATCCAAATACTCATTCTTATTGGGCACTACTTATAGTGACATGAAAATGAAGCTAACTAAAGTGGGAAGATGAAAGGAAGAGGATCAGGGAAAAGAGCCTGGGAATAATCTACATATATGTAAATCCACTGCCAGAAATGGAAGAGGAGTGGATACTGGAAATATCACGTTTTATAGCCATCAGTCCATTTAGTCGAACTCAGGAAGCAATCTCCCTCGTGTCCACTAGGAGACAGCATAGACTTTCCACTGGGCATGCATAGGGAGAGCGTGCCCTCACTTCCCCAGTCGAAAGTCTGCCTCTGAACCAGTAGGACGTGCAGCAGGGGTGCTCCACACCCCACCAGACTTCATTTATTTTTATTTATTTATTTATTTATTAAATTTATACCCTGCCCCATCCTGATAAAAGGTCGGGGCGGCTTGCCTCCTTCCTCCTTACGAGGGACGGCATCAGTTCTTTATAGGTTAGCCTTAAGGACGCATACTTATCAGCAATTTGGCCTAGTGCCCTTAAGGAACATATAGAGCGGGCTCACTCTCATCTTTCCCAGTGCCGGCCCTCAGGTACGGCCCAGGTGTTCCAGCGCGTGGCCTTCAGCCTTAGGGTACAAACGGCCTGGAAACAAGTTGGGGATGGCGGAGACCGCCAAAACCCACAGAGCGGCCGCCCGCCGCAGCCCTCCAGGAAGGCGCCACCTCCCCCAGGTGCGAAAACAAAACCGCGCAGGAGGATTCAGCCCAGGCTGCGGCCCCCGCTATGCAAGCGGAGGAGCCCTACAGCAACATGGAGGACGGGCGCCCCGCAGCGGAGATGGAGGAGGCAGAATCTTCTGTCTCCTCACAAGTAAGAGGGGAGCACTCTGTAGAGTCCTTTCAAAGGCTCCAAATGGACGCGCTTAGATCCATGATGGGGGTCCTGACACACATTGAGAGTAACTAGAGGAGGGCCCAAAAGCGAAAGCCCCCCCCCAAGCTTCCTTTAAAGCGGACTCAAAAAAGGCTAGCAAGGGCAAACAGAAAGCCCCCCGCAAAACCCACAGTCACTCCCTCAGGGATCTCTTAGGGTCCTCCTCAGAAAGCAAGCGGGGTGAGTCCCCCTCCGAGGAAGGCGAATTACTGGGGTCCTCTTCGGAATCAGGATCTGCCCCTCAACCCCCACGCAAGAAATGCAAGACCCAAGAGCAAGTTAGCACCCCTCCAGCCGTGATTTCCTCTCCCTCAGAGGACTCAGAGGAGGATGAGAACCATTCCTCGGGGGCAGGGGACCAGGACACCCCCGATCTGAAAACCGTGTTTGAAAAACTGAATCTAAAACCGAATCTGAAAAACTGACACCCCCGAATGGGAGGACATCCTGGCAAAGGGCCCTAAGGATGTGGGCAGAGAACTTCCCTCTGATCAGGGCCCCAAACTCCTTAGAATAACTCCTAGCTCGCAAAAAAAAGAGGGACTCTGATTCTTCCTCAGATGACGAGGATTCTAACAGGGAATATATCCCCAAGCTCCATAGTGGGGGCAAGGGGTCACTCTGGACCGGGCCTTTGAAAAAATCATTAAGGCCCAATGGAAACAGCTCACTGACAGCCAAATTATCTAGAGTTCAGCAAACCTTATATTCCTTCTCCAAGCAGAGTGATTCCATCTTCAAGCCTCCTAAGGTGGATGCAGCAGCCGCCTCCTTAGCCCGCCGGTCGGTTTCCCCCTCCTCAGAAGACCTTCTCCCGAAGGACTCCACTGATAAGGGAATTGAAATTGGGCTGCGCAAGAGCTATGAGGCGTTGTATACATTACAGATGGCTACCACTGCTCTCTCTGCCTCCAGAGCCATCATGAAATGGTTCAAACAGGCGAAAGACCCGAGCATTTCAGCCGCGCTATCACGTAAACTGGCCACTAATGTCACACTTGCCCATGCTTTCCTCATGGATGCCTCCATGGACATGGTAACCTGGGCAGCCAGAGGGACGGCGGCTAATGTAGCAGCACGCCGCTGATTATGGCTCCGCTCATGGAGTGCAGATACGCACTCCAAGAATCTGCTTGTAAACAGCAAATTCAGGGGACATAAACTATTTGGACCGGCACTGGACAAGGCTCTCGCTGATGCTTCCAATAAAGAGAAGAAGCACTCTCTTAACCAGGTGCAATCTTTCAAGAGTTTTTTTCATCCCTTTCAGAGATTCAGCCACGGGCACAAACGGCCCTACTCCTCATATAATGCCTGGAGGTCCCAACAACACGGCAGAGGACATAGGGGACGCGGTTCGAAACCTTTCCTTTTTTTTCATTTCATTTTTTATTTGTATCCTGCACTCTCTCACCACAGGCAACTCAAGGCGGCTCACAACAAAATAAAACAGGACATCGCACAGAATACAAAATACAATATGGTCAGCAGGACCCACAATATATAAAGAGAGAGAGAGAGAGAAAAAAAAAACCCACCCATATTTAAAGAACCCTAACAAATTCATATTACAGTATTAAAGTATCATATTCATATTACAGTATATCCCATCACTCAGCATTACATCACCCCACACTCCTTCCTTGCTGCCACCAGGGAAGGGGTCCTTCTCCAACCCACCTCACATCTTCCTGCTCTCACCAGGAAGCGGGGCCCTTACACAATAAAACATAAACAATTACAATATGCATTATTAAATAACACCAACCCCTCTACAATCATTTTTACATTATACAACGAAACCTCCCCGGGACTCCCCCTCACAGGGAGTCCCTCCAACCCTCCCCAAGGAGCACCTCCCCTCCTCTCACCAGGGGGGGTTGACCCTGTCCACCCTATCCCACTCCCCATGGCCCCCACACTCAAACTACACCCACCTCATCCCCCCCAAACCCTTAAAATAAAATGATAAAGTACAAAATAATGACAACAAACAATGGATCCTACAGCAGGTCCAACAGGTCAGCCACTCACTCCTCCTTTTCCAGATGTCCCAGGTCTCCTCCTAGAAAGCAAAGACTCCTGACTCCTGCTACCCCGGCTTTGACCGGCTAGGAGGAAGACTCCTGCGCTTCACCGGTCAGTGGAACCAGACCATCTCCGACACCTGGGACCAACAAACTGTAACAAAAGGTTACTCCATAGAAGTCAGATCCAAGCCAAGGGAATTCTTCCGTTTCCTCCCCTCCCCCCACCCCAACACGCATCGCCAGCAAGCGCAAGGCGATGCGTTCCGAAATCGACAGACTGCAGGCGATAGGCACCATAGAAAGAGTACCGTGGCACGAGAAGGGAAAGGGACTCTATTCACTTCTCTTTCTTGTACAGAAGAAAAGCGGAGAATGGAGAGCAGTCCTAGATCTGAAGCGCCTCAACAGATCCATCAGACTCCAGAAGTTCAGGATGGAGACCTTGGCGTCCATCACCCTGGCGATATCAAAGGATGACTGGCTCTCTTCCTTGGATCTAAAAGATGCGTACCTACACATTCCCATCCTCCCAGCTCACCAACAATGGCTCCACTTCACCTACAACCATCAGCACTGGCAATACCGGACTCTCCCTTTCGGCCTTGCTACAGCACTCAGGACGTTTACAAAGATCTTAATCCCCCTCATTGCAAACCTCCAACTTGAGGGTACAACAGTCTTCCCTTATTTGGACGACATCCTGATTCGAGCAACATCGCGGGACCTGGCTCAGGCTCACCTCCAACACACCATCTCTTACTTGGAGAGCCACGTTTTTTAGATCAACCGAGACAAAAGTCATCTGACACCCACCCAGCACTTGGAGCACCTGGGGGTAATTTTTCACACCCAACTGGACAGGGTTTTCATTCCATCCTCTCGACAACACAGGATCAGGATCCTCATATCTTCCATTCGAGCGCAGCCACGGACCCCCCTTCGTACGCTAGCGTCCCTTCTAAGTTGCATGATTTCCTGCACACGGCATCTTCAGTGGGCCCGATTCCACGCGCGCAGCCTCCAGCAGCTGCTTCGCCCATGGCAACTACAAATAATCAACAACTGCCCGATGTTGCTTTCCGTCCCGGGTGAAACTCTACAGTCCTTCAGCTGGTGGGAGGACCCACTCCGATTCCCAGACAGAGTTCCCCTCACAGAGCCACCCAAGATCATTCTGACAACAGATGCCAGTCTCTCTGGATGGGGAGCCCACATCGGCACCAGCTTCACGCAGGGGACCTGGTCGACCACGGATACCTCCCACAGCATCAACTGGCTAGAACTCAAGTCCATTCAACTAGCCCTCCAATGGTTTCTCCCACTATTGGAGGGTTGCCATGTGATCGTCTTCACAGACAACACCATGGCCATGGCCTACGTCAGCCATCAGGGGGGATCTCGGTCGAAGGCATTACACAAGGAAGTTTCCCACTTGATACGCTGGGTGGAACGTCATCTGCTTTCTCTGTCGGCCCTCCACATAAAAGGAGTAGACAATATCGAGGCGGACTGGTTGAGTCGCCATACCCTGGACCCGGGGCTGTGGACCCTCATCCCGGCTGCCTTCCAGCTGATCATCGAGACATTCGGCACACAGATACTCGATCTCTTTGCCTCCCCAACCAACCACAAGTTGCCTCACTTTTTCAGCAGGAATCTGCATCCCAGATCCAAAGCCACCGATGCTCTCAGCCGTCTATGGTCTCCGGGTCTCCTATATGCCTTCCCTCCGTTTCCCCTACTCAGCTGTGCGATCTGCCGATGCAAACTCCAGCGAGCCACTGTAATATTCGTGGCCCCCTTTTGGCCCCGTTAGCCATGGTTCCCAGACTTACTTAACCTGTCACACAGAAACTTCCTCACGCTCCCTGTCACACAGGACCTGCTGTCACAGGGACCTTTCCTGTACCAGCAGCCGGAGTTTCTGAAACTAACAGCATGGCTGTTGAGGCCCTAGCCTTACAGGACCTGGGATACTCCGACTCTGTTATCCGCACTCTGCTAGCATCTAAACGAAAATCCACCCAGCGCATATACCAGTGAACTTTGAGGGTTTTTGTGGGCTGGTGTAAAACTAAGCTCTTTTCCCCACAGTCCCCCTCGATAGCCTGCAGTTCCTCCAAGAAGGATTGGACAAAGGCCTACACCCCAGCACTCTAGCTAGGCAGTTAGCAGCCATAGATAGCACCATGGGGGCCTCGGGTAGACCTCGCCTTTCCTCCCATCATCATATACGCTAATTCATGAGGGCCGCCCGTCGAATTTCCCCTCCTGTAGTTCACAGGTTCCCTAACTGGAATCTTAGCTTGGTCCTTATAGCACTTATGGGTCCCCCGTTTGAACCCCTTAATCAGGTCTCTTTATTCTATCTCTCAATAAAAGTGCCTTTCTAATAGCCATCACCTCGACTAGGCGTATTTCGGAGATTGGGGCTTTGTCGGCCGATCCTTCTCTCTGTTCATTCAGAAAGGAATTGGTCTGCCTCCGCCTGAATCCTTCTTTCCTACCGAAAGTTTCCTCCCTCTTTCTCCTTTCCCAGGATGTAATCCTGCCCTTCTTCTGCCCTCAGCCCCGCCACCTTTTAGAGAGACTCTGGCATGCCTTAGACGTACGCAGGGCTTTAAAGATATACCTGCATTGTTCGGCCTCCTTTAGACGTTCCTCTAGCCTTTTAGCGAGCTACCATCCCCATCACACGGGTAAAAAGGCTTCTAAATCAGTTATTGCCGCCTGGATATCGACCTACATAGCCGAGGCATACAAAGCCTCCGGCCCCACAACCCTATTATGGCCCACTCTACCCGGGGAGCGGCCACTAATTCGGCCTTCCATTCCCGGACACCGGTAGGTGAAATTTGCAAGGCTGCTACCTGGAAAAGCCTGCATACTTTCACCAGACGCTATAAGATTGATCTGCAGCAATCTGCCGATGCCGCCTTCGGCAGGCGGATCCTTCAAGGGGTACTGGGGTCTAATTAAACTTGCTTGTCCCTCCCCTTCCGAATAAATAGTACTGCTCTGTTATCTCCCTGAGTCCGAATAAATGGACTGAAGGCTATAGAAAGGGCAATTGGGATTATTACCTGTGAATTGCCCTTCTGTAGCCTTACAGGGAGTTTATTCGGCTCGCCCGTACTGTTTTGTTAAATTCATCGTAGTTCTGGGGAAGTTTAGCCCCCATTGCATGGGGTTCAGTTAACGTTACTCCTCGAAGTTTGGGGAAGGTTCTTTGTTTTGTTTCTTTCAGCTCTGGATTCTTCGGCTGTGATACTCCTGGGGAAGCAAGGGCGCGCTCTCCCTATGCATGCTCAATGGAAAGTCTATGCTGCCTCCTAGTGGACACGAGGGAGATCACTCCCTGAGTCCGAATAAACTCCCTGCAAGGCTACAGAAGGGCAATTCACAGGTAAGAATCCCAATTGCCCTTACTTTCCCAGAATACTCAAGAGTACAGTGACTGGTATCAAATAGGATGAAAAGAAAATATAGCCTGTGAAATCAGTAACTAACATACCAGAGAAATAATAAAAAGGCTTTTACATAAATATGTAAGAAATCCCCTCTGCCTTAGCAGGCATATTTTGTACAGTGCTCTGAATGTTATCAGTCATAGGTTTTGTTGTACCAATGACAAAATGTATGCTAGTCCTTATAATTTGAACAGACTTCCACTGAGGAGTAGTTTGAACCCCTCAAACTTAATATGAAAAAAGTTCCCTCAGTAGTGAAAGGGTGTTTTGGCACTCAGTTCACTGCACCACCCTATAAAACGTTTAAATGTTATGCAAGCCTGTTCCGTGTTAATATTTCAAAATCTTATGGCTTGCAGCTCTGCATTCTTCTGACTACCACTTCAAACCATCCTTAAGTAATAGGACAACGTTAATCTCTCTCAAGGACAGCTATCTTTTTCCTTTACTGTTTTCCTTCGCTTCTGCTGCGGCTACTCCTGCAAATTACAAGTTGCAGTGCATTTCACCATGCTGCTTACTTCATTTGTAACTGTTGCACTTTTCTGTTTTGATTTTTTCTCTCTCTCTCTCTCTCTGCTTCAAAGGATCTTTCAATTTTCTAGTATTTCTTGTTTCCATTAGGATAATGTATCCTATTTTCTGTGGCATGATCTTCAGCATCTCTCACTTATTACTACAGCAAAAAAATACTATTGGATAGAGTCAGCAGTACCTGCCTCATCTGTTACTACCTTCCCAACGCACAGAAATAACATTTGGGAAATGGCTGTGCAAGGGACAGGTGGGAAGTTAAATTTATCAGTTCTCCCTTCCCTACCCTAACCCCAATGAAATTCTGCCTCATCTTTTCCTTGGCATGCAGTTTTTTCTGGGTTTCCCCCCATGGTGAATGGCTGGGCTTGGTGATGCACTTTCCCCTCAACAGCTGTCTCGCATTAAGCAAACCACCGCCTGGATCAGAGCATGAGACAATGGGTCTCATGTAATTAATACATGTTATATCCCATACATGTTCCAGATTTCCAACATGGGCAATCCTGAACATGTACAGGGTTGTGTATATATGTGTAAACATAACCTGTGGGTAGCCACTGGTACGTTCAGCGGCTTCCCATTAGTTGTTGCTTATTGGCTGGTGACAGGTCCCAGGAGGCAGCAGTGGAAAGAGAAGTACTGGTGGTGGAAGATCATAGGAACATCAGCTTGCTGCTCCTGTTACCCCTGGTCCCCAGGACCTTCTTCCACTACTTGGACCCCTACATGGAGTCAGGTTCCAGAGAGCAGGAGCAGTGGCTGTTTGCTGATGTTCCTCAGGACCTGCTCCCACTGCCCACTACTCAACAGGACCGGCTGCTGCTCTTGCCACCTTTGCTCACTGCTCCCAAGTGAGCGTCTGGGGACAAGGACAGGTGGGGAGAGCACAGCAGCAGTGACTCTCTACTGCCGCCAGGCTCTCCCCTGCTCATCTCTTACTCCACGTTCTACCATCTGCATGCTGGTGATTGCCATGCATAGCTGGCGCAAATATCCATTTGAGCCCACCATATGGGCTAGTGAGTAGCTGGTGAATTAGAGCTTTAAATACACATTACACTAGTTTTGTGTCTTCAGCATGAAACATGAACCTAACACAGTGTGTAAAAACACCCCATTACAGGGTTAAAACATCAATTTGCTCGGGTGAGATTTTGTAAATAATTTCAAATGGTAATACTGCATCATTGGAAAGTACTTCACAATACATACATGAACCATTTTATTTCCTTCCTTTCAGGTATTTTAGGGTTGCAGTACTTCCATCTTCAGCTGACATCAGCTGTCTGTTCCGTACTAAAGTCCACCCTGCTAGTGAAACCATTTTATTCAGTGAAATATTCAGAGTAGCCATTTCCCAAACAGCTTTGCAGCAGAAGACTTTGAGAGTAGATGTCTGTTCTGTCAGTCGAACTTGTCGGGAAGAATGCCTGGTATGTGCTTTTTAATATTAGCTTTGCTTGAAGTAACGCTTTTTTGTTTTTCTCCCACTGATGTGTAGGAAAATTCTGTAGTGCTTTTTAGTTGATCTCTCTACAAATCTACATTTATACCATCTGAGTATTAGAATCTGTTTTCTCATGATATTTCATAATCACCCTTTCTGACCATATAATACTCCTTTTCACTGTGGACTGATGTGCAGAGTCTAGTTTTTGCAGTCATTAACAATCATGAATAACTCCATTTAATTTTCAATGGCCTAAGGCTAACGTAAGTAAGAGTAGGATCAGAAATATAATAATATTTTTATTGTACTGGCCGTAGCTATGACAAAATCAAACAAAACATACATCAACACTACATAGGATCAGAACTGCAGAGTATATGATGCTCTGGTTTTGTTCCTATTTTCTTCAATATACCAAGACCTGATTTATTTATTTATTTATTTATTTATTTTCAGAACAGGATAGTAGAGACTGTTCATTACATGACAGCATTGTACTGTGCCGTCAGCACAAAATAAATAACTTGTTTTCATTCACTGTTGAGGCTGGGGTCATGCAAAAGTGATGCATTTCCTATCCAGGAAAATATAAAAGGGAGAGGATGATCTTATTTTTATGTTTTTCCATGTTTTGTATTTCTCATTATTAGAATTGCCATATGTAGCTGCCCAGTAGATCTTAATATACCTGAAGCATACTGATTAAATAACTATGGACACTCTTAGAGTGTAAAATAAGAGTGCCTAGGGCATGTTGCTCAATGGGACTCTCAAGGCCTCCAGATATATAGCCTGGTGCATAAAAATTACTTCTCTCTCCTTGCCCCTGGCATTAACTTAGCAAGTAGTCTCTCTTGAACCATCTTGCATGCTTCTATTGCACTCATTTAGATTTAATAAAAACTGTATTTTTTTTTAGATCCGATGTCTGACAACTTTTGCAGATTATCTACTAGTTGACAATTAATATTTTACACTCCTTTAATCGTGTAGTATGACAAAAAATGGGGGCAAGAAATACTTTTTTTAAGTGACTTTTTAAAGGACCATCAGCAGCATCCTACACTTTCATTCAGCTTTGCAGCAGAAATCATGCAGAATTTCTATTATTTTGCAATTTCTCATGTTTTTTGGTAGATTTATATTACTTTAAATCTTGTTTCTGATCTGTAAGGGTTATATATAATTTATTTAACTAAAATACACTTCAAAAACAAAGGTTGCAACCCTCCAAATTACTGTACCAGCATTTTGAGGATTGGAGACCCAACTGCTTAAAGTATAGCCTCCTCTCCTGGCTATTTGAGTTCAGTGCTTGCCATCAGTTCACTTAGCAGCATAGTGGGGCAGAAATGATTTCATCCTTTATTGTGCTGATGCTACATAAAAATGCTGCAGTTAGAAGTGGAGTTTGTGGGTGTCCGCAGATCAGACTATTCAGGTGGCAGGTATGGAGTAAGAGTCCTCTTCTTTTCTGGAAATGATTCTAATATTTAAGTGTGCCAAGTTGAGAGTATTGGAGATCTCTCTTGCTCTACAGAGTTAGGGTGCAGTCCTCACAGCAACAATTTAGTTTCTCTGCCAGTGAGCCTCAAGCCACTGCCGAAGGCCTCCCTCTCTGAGGGTATGTTCACATGAAACACACACAGAGTACCCCAGAGAGTACACAAAACACTTGGGTGTTTCCAGAGAAAACCACAGTGTAAAACCCACTTGAATGCAGGGTAGTAGTCTCCTGCATTGCTACCACAGAAAGTATGAGCACTCTAGTAAAGAATCCTTAGATAAAACACTCTATAGTCAGGGACCCAAGTTGACTGCGTTGCTGCAATTTGCAGTGATTTTAGCAGAATTAGCCAATCCTCGCAGAATCAGCCAATCCTGACCATGACCCGAGGGTAAATAGGCCCCTGGGAGATGAATTGTGGGTGGGTGGGGTCTGAAGGCCCTATGTTTGCGTAAGGGAGGTGCTGAAATTCTAGAGGATTTGAGTTGTGTTTGATTAGCAAAGTTGTGATTCTATGTCAAACCTATTGCAAATTTGCTTCCCAGCATGCATAGTTATGCAAATCAAGTTAATTATGCAAATATTAATGCTCGCGATGAATTTGCAGAATTTGGCTTCACTGGTTGCAGAATATAAGATTTTTCGGTGCAGTCAACTCGGGTCCCTGCCTATAGTAAATTCCCAGCTTATTGAATGCAACATGAGAAAGAAGATAGGTTTTATTTCTGTTACTATTAGCTTTTGTGCCTCTTGGCTAGTACTGCCAACACGGTGATAAAATAGTTACAAATGTGTGCAACATTTTTGTCACGCAGTAACTGTCTGCTGAGAAATGGAGTGAGACTGAACAGACAGAATTACTATTAATAATAATTTTATACAGTGCCAGCAATGTGTCTGACACTGAACAGTCATAGTTTTAGAGACAGGACCCTGCCCCAAGGAGCTTATAATCTAGAATGGACAAGGGAGGGGGTCATTTAGGGAGGGATGGGATGCATTCAGGAAACTGAGAAGTTGCAGGTGCATGTGCTTAGCCGAATCATGAAAGATGAGACAGTATAAGGAGAAGTGTAAAGGAGCAGTCTGTGGGGGTGAGGAGTTAAGGGTGGCCTGATGGAAGAGGTAGGTTTTTTAGGGAGGGTTGAAGGTTGCAAGGGAGGGAGAAGAGCATGTGTTCATGTAGAAAGTTCCGAGCATAGGGGGCAGCATGGGAGATTCTCGGGTGAGTGAGGATGAGGGAAGAGAAGAAGTGAAGTTCCTCGGAGCTTAGTGGGAAATGAAGGCAGAAAGAGAGGGAGGACTAAGGCTATAAAGAGCCTGGAAAAGGAGTTTGTGCTGGGTGCGAAAGGGGAGAGGGAGCCAGTAGAGGGAGGAGAGAAGGGGATGAACATGATCAAAGTTGTGGATGACCTTGGCATCAGAGTGTTGAACAGAAGTGGGAGGGTCGAGTTGAGAGAGCGAAAGACCCTTAAGAAGGAGATTACAGTGGTCCAGGTGACTCAGTATTATGACGTAGTCATTCCAGCCACGTACTCTGCAATGTATTGATTTTTTTCTCTTGCATTTGTTCATTAGAAGGACACAGTAATTCCCATGGTCTCTCTCTATAGTCCAGTGATCAACAAATTTGACACAATAGAATAGTTAAGAAGTCAGGGGAGAGGGGGAAACAAGGGGTGGCGTGTGTATGGGTAGGATGGATGTTTTTTTAACAGTTAAATATTCAATCTGATATAAATACGCTGGAATTCTGGAAAGCCGGTGCTTTCTTCATTTACTTTTACAGAAGTGTTTGTCAGGTTTGTACACTTTGCATGGAATGTCATAGAATTAATGTTCACCTTTCTTAAAAAAAACATGAACATATAAGAGGAAAGTGGATCTCCCCTCTGGTGGAAAACTTTAAATATTGGTCTAACATAGAAAACACAATTTGGTTATTGTCTAATGAATTGCGGCCTGCTGTCCTTTATGCTCTAGGGGTCTTTGCATTGTTGGCAAACAGCATAAGAGACAAAAAGTAAACAGAATACCTTTTCTTAATTGGGTTTATAGTGGTTTCTATTTTAATGTCTTTTTGTATCTTTGTATCTTGTTCTGAATTATTTATGTATATTTTATTTGTATATTTTAGTGCCACGTTTTATGATATTAACTACTAATAATTTTTGCTGTGTATCAAATTTTGGGTGAAAACCGTAAATAAATATTTATCTAAAGAAAAATGACCAAATGAAGTTTTCACTTCCCTCTCCTATTTCATTCAGGCTGGAACTCAGATCAGTCTGGCAGATTTATTGTTTTC
The DNA here is from genome assembly GCA_003113815.1 of Sphenodon punctatus. Classification (NCBI taxonomy): domain Eukaryota; kingdom Metazoa; phylum Chordata; class Lepidosauria; order Sphenodontia; family Sphenodontidae; genus Sphenodon; species Sphenodon punctatus. The sequence continues at coordinate 116,899 of QEPC01002406.1, read as the reverse complement.
AAATGAGCCTTGCACTATGTGGTATAACCTGCTGCCTTGCAAGCAGGTTCCTGGCAAAATGACCAAGGAGCAAAACGAGGAATCTGAATTTCTACCAAACAAGCTATCATCTGACTCTTTGGATTTAGTGAGTAGTAGCATTATTATTTTATTTTAGATTTTTACCCTGCCCTTCTCCACAATGGACTAAGGACAGCTTACAAACAATAAAACATAATATAAAAATACTCTAACTCATTACCCACCCACTCTCCAAAATACAACTTACAAACATTTTCAACAGTTATAAAAGCATAATACAAACATATAAAATGTTAAAATAGCAATCTTTGTCTTCCCCCCCACACCCCAGGGGTCAAACATAACCCACCTCCATTCTTTCCACCCCAAATCCCCCTCTATCACCGAGGTGTCAAGGCATAGCCCACCACCCATTCTCCCCTACCCCAAGCCCTTCTCTTTCACTGAGGGATCGAGGCATAACCCACCCTTGTTCCTCACCACCCCAAACCCCTCTCTCTCACTGACGAGTCAAGGTAACCCACCACCCATTCTTCCCTACCCCAAACCCCCGTCTTTCACCAAGAGGTCGAGGCATAACCCAGCCTCCAGCCCCCACCCACCCCCCAAGCACCCCTCTCTCACTGAGGGGTTGGGACAAACACCCAAACACACACTCGTGCAGTCCTTGCTGACTTTATTAGGCCTGAGTGAGATTGCAGGATTGGATTCTATCTGGATCTTTTCTCCCTCCTTCCCCCCTTTAATTTCAAATTTTCAAAATGAAGAGGCCTCCCTAACTTCCAAATCCAAAATAACTGCAACTGCAACTTCAACTTCAAAACAACTTCAAGAAGCCTCCCTAACTTCAAAACCAATACATGTTTTGAAGGCACCTTTGTTACTTTTTATATTTTCTGTATGTCCCAAAAGCAAATATTTATTTTTTATTTAGCATTTATGTGGCACTTTGGGTGTTCAGAGTGCCCACGATTCTTACCTAGCTTGTGTTCACAATAACTTTTGGTGTTCAGAGTGCCCACGATTCTTACCTAGCTTGTGTTCACAATAACCCTATGAGGTAGGTCATTGTTGTTCCCATTTTACAGACCAGGAACTGAGGCTGAGATAGTGACATGGTTAAGACAGGATTTGAAGCCGAGTCTCCCCTTCTAGGTTATGTTGTTCCCCCTACTACCAGACATATTATGTTCCCACTGCCATCAAATGCAGATGGGGAAGCAAACGGCTTTTGGAAGTTGTGTGTTTACAAACTGAACTATGTCGGCTCACTTCCTCTTCCCCAGATTCTTGTATTGGGTTATATCTAATGCATTGCAGGATCGTTGGTTTTGAGGTTTTTTTCCCCTTGGTGTTTTCTTTTCTTATTATCACAAATCTCTTTTCTACAGTATTAGAGAAGGATATGGGTGAGATTTTTGAAAGTACCTACTGATTTAGGGGCACAAATCCTGCCTTTGTTTGTTCTTTCTTTTTCTCCATCCTTCATTCATTGTAGAGGATTCTGCATTGTGGAAAACAGTTTTAAAAGGTGGTGTTCCTAATTTTTCTCTTTTTGCCTTAGAATATGTTTCTCTCTGTTTGTTTCTTTGCTAACTTTTTTGCTTGTTTCTTAAGTAAACCTGTACTCTTAAGAAGCATAGCAAAGAATAGAAAACAAAGCTGCTTTTAAAAAACATGTATGAAATACACATTTTAAAATACCCTATGGAAAGTGTGTATTAATTCTTACTGCTAAAGCAAAGTTACCTGTTTTTGTGCTTTCTTTGCAAGAATAATGTTGCACACAAGCATGATTTTTAATAAATGCTGTCTTTCCTGGTAAGAGTGCTATAAAGTTATCTCTGTTTTCGCAGGGTGAACAGTCAGAACTGATGGGTTATGTCCCTACTCACTCAGCAGTAGGCACTGGCAGGATCCAGAAGACTGACAAAAACTGCTAGTGGGTGGGCCATACCCATGCAAAAGCTCCCCAGTCCATTCCTGCCTTGAGAGAGAGTAGGAAGCAGTTTCCTTTGCTCCCTCAGGGAGCTGTTTTAGGCTATCATTTTTATTTCCCCTTTTTTTGTTTTTCTTTTGGAGGCTAGCCTCCTTCATCCTCTACTCAGGAAAGCAGGGCTCTGAGCTTTGTGGCGGGGAGGGGAGGGGAGGGTGTCTTCCCCCAGTTTTGTCCCTCCTGCTCCCTCCTCTTTAATCTCCTTAAGGGGGGCATTGTTGTTTAGGTGGGGGGAGTATTGGCCACTGGGGGCTTCTCCTCCTTAAGCCATTGGCGTGAAAGGGAGTTTGAGCAGGGGTGGCAGCAACCGTGCACAGACATGGTTGGACTGTTTCCCGCCTTTTTTCTCTGAGGCAGGCCTGCCTCATATGAACCGCCCCTTCCCCATCCCACACTCCATGAAGCAGTAATGGCTCCAGAGGTGGGAAATCTTGACAGTCAGATGCAACAGCGTTCCCCAGCCAGGAAGGTGCTGCTCATCAGTGCGAGAACAGAGGTGGAAAAGCCCGCTCAAAGATGAGGACACAGTGGAGCAGACCCAGGAAGCCCCGGTGCAGCCACAGAGGGAGAGTGTGCCCAACCTGGGCATTCTAACTCCCTCAGACAAGGCTTCCCTGCAGGATGATGTACCTGAAGTTGTATTGGTGTGACTGGGAGGCAGGTTGCCTCACACACCCACTTCCTGGCATGGCCTTGAAGGAGGATGGGGGACCCCGCAATGATACCCGAGCCAGTAATATGAAGGATGGGATGGGGAGTCTGGGCTTGTCTGTTAGAGTGCACTCTGCCTCTTTCATTGCTAGCCCTAGTGCCACTAGAAGTCACAGCTGCCCCCAGGGGGTGGAAGCCCAGGTCTAAGGAGTCTCATTCACAGAGCCTCTGGGGCTCTTCAAAGGACTCCCCCTCCCCCCCTGAGAGTCAAGAAGGGAGAAAAGGGAGCACTTGAGGGGCTTCAAGCAGAGGGTGCTGGGGGCAATGCCCCCCTGGTCTGGGACTTCTACCTCCCAACCCCAGACTCAGCTGACCTGACCCACCCATGCTGGCAGCCTGACTGTGTATGGTGTCAGGCTGCACTTCAGAGTCTGAGGGACACTGTCTTGCTGCATTGCGCATATGTGATCTACTGCACATGTGCATGTTGTTGATGTGTTTGAGCTGTTGGCTGTGCCCGTCTGCTGGCAAGAATTTAGCTGCACTTAGGGACCATCTCGGAGAGGAGAGGCACCCAGGGGCGGACAGCAAGTAAAGAAAAACACATGCATGGGACACAAAGTTTCAGGCAGCTCAGTGTCCTGTCCGTACCGGACATTGACAGCTGTGCACTAATTGCACTCTTAACCTTAGGCCACTGGGGTCAGAACTGGCAGAGCCCCTATGGAGAGAGCAAACAGAACTGGTTTCAGCCATGCTTGGGCTGCTGAGATAGTCAGCTGCAGGCAGGAGAGGGGAGTGTGTGCTGCAGGATGGACGCTGAACTACCGGGGAAGACCCGGGTCCCAGATCATGGTTGGGATGCAAGTTAATGGGGGAGAGGGGCAGAGCCAGGCTGGAGCTGCTGAGCAGACTCTTTGGGATCAAATGTGATCGCTGGTTTACCCAGCTTCAGCCTGATCTTCTGCGCTTTGGGATCTCCAGACTCCTCTGATCTTGATGAGTTATTGGCGGAAAGAGGGTTGTTGCAGCATCCATCTTTGGAAGGCGAATTGTAAGTGTTTTGTTCCCTCTTGCTTTTTAAATGAAGTTTGTGAAAGTTTTCCTTGCTTTCTGCTGCTTCTGATTTGGCCCGAGGGAAAGGGAATGCCTCTGTCCTGTGAGCTAGGCACTGCTGCATTTTGTGAAATGGCCAATGTGAGGTTTTTTTCCTTGCTGCTTATAACCTTTCCTACAAGGATGGGGTTTGTCAGTGGTAGAGTCAGGAAGAGAGAATCCTCTATGCAGTGTTTATGGTGTGCCATTTAGGATGTCACATAATCCCGTTGGGCTTTGCAGCATTTTCAATGCATTTTGGCTTACGCTGCCTGTGTATTTCAAATTCTGTAATGTTTTCTTGGAGGCAAGGTTTCTTCAAATGCAGAAGAGCTAGTGTAGTTTTCTAAAACTAAAAGCTCTTGCCCCAGAAGGCTTCCTACTCCCCTACTCAGCTGAGTGAATCTTCAAGTCCCAAGATTAATGCAAATATTAATGCAGATATTCAGACTTAGGTGGTGTGTTGCAATTGCTGTGCAAAGGTCTGTGCTCACAGACCTCTAGCAGGGCAAAGAAGCAGAGTTATCCCCTTGATGAGAAAGCAAGCTAGGGAAAGAGAATGGTCCAAACACACACAGCAAGTCAGTGGCAGAGTCAGGAAGAGAGAATCCTCCATGCAGCATTTGTGGTATGCCATTTAGGATGTAACATAATCCTGTTGGGCTTTGCAGTATTTCCCATGCATTCTAGTTGTGGCGTATGCTGCCTGTGTATTTTCAGTGTTGTAATGTTTGCTTGAATTGCACCTTAAGTAAGGCCGCTTTTAGACTAGTGGGGCACGCTCTGCTCATGTGACTTTTAAAAATACCACGGACAGCGATTAGACGAGATGTTTTGCATGTAAACCGGATGCACTTCCTTTTAAAACAGTGAACTAAATACCTCAAGATATTTAGTTTGCTGTTTTAAAAGAACACGCAACCGACTTTAATGCGTGAAATGTCTCATCTATTATTCTTAAAAGTCATGTGAGCAGTTCACGCCAGCACACCCCACTCATCTAAAAGTGGCCTAAGGTACTCAAAACTTCTGTATTCTGGACTAGCTGTTATGATACTTCTGTTTTCTCTGTTATGGTATTCATGCCATTGAACGCAGTGTCTGCTGGCGGTTATTGGAGACAGGCCCCTGGCCAGTAGGCTTCTAATATAAGAGGGTCAAGGGCAGGGACCCGAGTTGACTGCGTTGCTGCAATTTGCAGTGATTTTTGCAGAATCAGCCAGTCCTCGCAGAATCAGCCAATCCTCGCAGAATCAGCCAATCCTGACCATGACCTGAGGGTAAATAGGCCCCTGGGAGATGAATTGTGGGTGGGTGGGGTCTGAAGGCCCTATGTTTGCATGAGGGAGGTGCTGAAATTCCAGAGGATTTGAGTTGTGTTTGATTAGCAGAGTTGTGATTCTATGTCAAACCTATTGCAAATTTGCTTCCCAGCCTACATAGTTATGCAAATCAAGTTAAATTATGCAAACATTAATGCTCGCGGTGAATTTGCAGAATTTGGCTTCACTGGTTGCAGAATTTAAGATTTTTTGGTGCACTCAACTCAGGTCCCTGGTCAAGGGTGAGGGGAACACAGGGAGAGACACTCTCCCATTTTTTACAAAAGGAGAACTGAGGCTGTAAAATTCCATATTAATTTCAAAATTCTAGCTTTGCCCTGCCTAGTGTTGGCTTGGCCCTGCCCACAGCTTGGCCCCACCCACTTCTGGCCCACAAGTCACCCCACCAGCCTTAGAATCCACCAGCTGTCACTGGCAGGACTCACAGGGGGAAGAAGAAGAAGCAGCAGCAGCGTAAGACCTGCCATAAGAGGCCCAAAAGGAGAAAATAAAGGGCTCAGTCCCCCTCTTCATCTTCCCCAACCCCCTCCTCTCAAATGCCCTCTCCTTCCAGGTCAGCGAAGGAGGATGGGGAGAACTCTGGTGCTGAGACCAAGAAGCAGGAAGAACCACTGGGGGTTAGATTGTGTGAAGGAGAGCATTATGCAAAACTGCTTGGGAAGGTGGTCTTGATTTCAGAGCTTTCCCTTCCTCTCACGCCCAAGAACCAGGATCCCCCTAAGGAGAACAAAAGGGCTTTTCTTAAGCAGGGGACTAGGCTGTCTGACCTCCTGCTGACAAGTTTTATCTAGATGCTATTAAGAGGGAATGTGAGAAGGCCTACCAGATTTGAGGGGCCTCACAAGTACAGGAGGCATTTCTACTCTCTCCCCAAGTACCAGAAGCAGCTGGTTAGTTTACTAAAACAGCAACAGCAGCAGCAGTTAATCTAGCTAAGTCTGCTGCTCTGCCAGTTGAGGAGAAAGGGCTGTCCAAAGGACCCATTAGATAGGAAGGTAGATATTATCTTCAGTATCTTCCCTGGCTCTTCAGGCCTCAGTCTTAAACTTCAGAAGAGCAGTTTTTTATGGGACTCTCCCTTAGAGAAGGCAGAGGCTAAGGAGTTGAAAGACCGCTTCAAGAAGGCCCTTGCAGTGGCCTACGTCTCTGATGTCACCTTACATACTGTACGCTCAAGCTATGATGATGAGCATAGTGGCTTGATGTTCCACTACCTTCTAAGTCTGTCCTGTCTGGGGCTCGTTGTCAAGGCAGCAAGCTTTTCAGGTAACCAATGGACAATGCTCTTACCACAGAGCCAGAGGAGCAGAAAGCACTGCCTCTCGATCCTACAAAAGCAGTGCCTAGGTGTTCCTTTTGTCCTCATTCCTGCTTTGGGGGCCAAAGGAGTTGCTGGCCACATAGGGAGCAGCACCCAGCCAGGTAGAGGTGGCAAAAGCAAAAAGATCCACAGAACCAGTCCAGATTCAGAAAAATCTAGGTTGTCTCCAACAGGCACAGCTCCTCCTTCCCTTGGAACCTCTTATCGAGGGGAGGCTACAGCACTTTGCAGACCAGTGGGTGACATCATCACTTGACTGTTGGGTGAGAGAGACAATTTCTTGCGGGTACTCAGTAGAGTTTACCTTCCCTTGAAGGATCGTTTCTTGTTCTCGTCCACATCCACTTACTTTGGGAGCCATTCAATACCTATTGGACATAGGAGCCATAGAGGTGGTTCCTGTATCCCAGCGGTGTACTGCATTGTTTACTGTTTTTTCTTCACAGTACCGAAAAAGAACAGGGACTTTGGGACAATCCCTGACCTCCAATCCCTTAATGTCCACATGGGGATGCTCGGGTCCGTTATCAGTATGCTCCAGCCAGGAGACTTCCTGTCGACTTGTGAGAGCTTTACCTGAACATCCCCATCCATCAGGTCCACCACAAGTTTCTCTGTTTTGCCTTCGGCAGTGACCTCTATTAGCTCCGAGCTCTCCCGTTCAGCCTCTTGTCACCCAGGATGTTCACAAAGATCCTGATTGTTCTTGTGGCAAGCCTTTGCGAACAGGGTGTACACCTGTACTCCTACCTCAACAACCTTTTTACACAATCCTATTGGGTTGTCAGGGGGAACAGGACTTTCAACTGATCATGGAGCAGCTAGAGGTCCCCAACTTCTGATCAACAGAGAGGAAAGCTGTATGACAATCAATCTCTCCTGCACCTGGTGGTGATGTTGGACATCAGCTTTGATTGGGTTTTCCTGTCAGAAGAAAAACTAATGAAGCTACTGAGCTGGATCAATCAACTCCAAAGCGAGACCCAGTCAGATCTCTTGTTCCTGGCCCAGGTGCTCGGCAGCTTAGTTTGCTACTTGGACGCAGTGGGCTGGGCTAGGTTTCATCTGTGTCCTCTACAATAGGTAGTGGATGGCAAGACATTACAGACTTCATACATCTGTCAATCACAATTTCTCAAAAGGTGAAGGAGAGTCTCCAATAGTGGTCAACTCTGACCAGGCTTTCACAGGGAATGTCTCTTCAAGACCTTTAGAGGATGATTCTGACCATGGATACCAGCAGCTGGGGCTGGAGACCCCACTTTACTCACAGATCAGCTCAGGGTGCATGGGCACAAGAGGAGGTGTCTACCACATTAACCCGCTAGAACTGAAAGCCATTCGCCTAGCTCTTCTTCACTTTTCGGCCGAGTTGAAAGGGCGACATATCCTTGTGCACGCAGACAGCACAATTGCTCATCTGAGGGTGGGGTGGGGAAGTACATCTTGCCTCAATCAAAGCAGTGCACAGCACAAGTTCCCTGAATAACCAAGCAGGACTGACTCAGCCATCAGAAACTAGATATGGAGGAACGGTTCACATTGGAGGCAGCACTCCAGGACTCACTGGTGGTGAGTCATTTTGGTCCACCAGTGTTGAACCGCTTTGTATAGAGTCATAATCACTGGGTCGCCAAGTTCCTTTCCAGGATGAAAGACCCCGGAGCAGTGGGCCTGAATGCTCTTTCTCAGCGGTGGCCCAGAGGGCTTCTTCAAACATTCTCTCCATTTCTCCTCATCCCTTGAGTAATTTGGAACACCAGAGAGAAAGGATCTTCTGTGATCCTGCTGGCACTGAACTGGCCCAGGAGACCCTGGTTTTCTGATGTCATCAACACGGCGGTGTGAGGCCCGCTGTGTCTCACTTTAAGTCCTAACCTCCTATCCCAGGGACAGGTTCTTCATGTTTTCAACTTGCCGCTTGTCTGTTGAAAGGGCTCTATTATTGACTGCCTTTGGTTACTCTGGTAACCTCCTGGATACCTTGCTATCATCTTGCAGATCTTCGACCAACGAAGTATATAGTGCAGCTTGGGCAAAGTTTGTATACTGGTGCAGGAGACAGGATGCAAGATGACCAGTGTGGGGCTATCTGTGTCAATGGGACCCTGGATGGAAAAGGTAGAATGGCCTCTCAGTAAACCCATAAATGGTTGTAGATAACAGGACAGCAAGGGTATGGGAGGGGCTTGTGAGTACACAAGGCCAAGAACTATAGAACACGGGGTGACTCAAGGTGGGGAAAAACGGAGCTAGGTATAGAGCAGAAAGGGGGTGTGGAAATAAGGGGGTGTAAAGACAAGCATTAAAGGGACCTACACTAACGGGGAACAAGTTGGGCTAAGAACCAGAGCAGTACAGAGAGGGGTATAGAGACAAGTGCTGCAGAAGGTGTGGTTGCATGAAGGGGGTGGTAGGTGGTAAATAGGGCTAGACAGCAGAGCAGAGAGGAAAAGGAGAGAGGAGGATGGTAGGGGACAGAGAGGAATACATAGGTCAAACAGAGAAGGATACGAGGCAGGACACGATAGGAGCAAACGGGGGCCAGAAATAGAGTAATGAAGGAACTTGGAGACAAAGGCAACAGACCATGACTCAGAGAGACAGCATAAGGGGCTGGATCCAATCTGCGAGCAGCATATAACCATCTCAGACTGTTCTGGACTGAGGATTTTTATGGTCCCAGGGAAAGAAAGTGGCCAGGCGGCTTAACTGCATGGAGCTGTGGGGAAATTCATAACCAGGAGGGAAAGAGCATGTCTCAGCTAGCTCCAATGGCCCAGCAGCAAAGTTAGTGGCCAATGCCTCTGTCTCCTGGATTCCTTCCAGGCACCTGCTGGCTTGCATTGAGGGAGAAGCTGGCCCGCTGACCAATCTCCCGGTTAGCCATGACCCAGTTTTCCTGTGTTGGAGTCAGAGGGAACGACGGGATGAAGCAGGGGGGCTGCTGATCCTTCACTCTACTACAGTAGGTAAAGGGCAGAGAAGCCCTGGGCCAGTGAAGCCTAAGAAGAGGAGAGACCCTGATTGGTCTCTTGAGTATTATCTGCTGTGGAGGTCAGCCTTCCTTGTCCTCACACCCTCAGGTTAGGATATTCTTCAAGAGAGCATGGCTCACCTGTGCACTGTTTAGCCGCAGGTTCTCCACTTGGAGGCAGAATGTTGTCCTCATTGCTTTGATTCACACACCTTTTGAGCTGCTTTTGCAGATGTCACTGTTCTTCTTAATGGTTAAGAAAATATTCTTGGTCATGACCTTTGCTTTCAGAGTCTCACGAGTTGGAGACTCTTTCTTCTGACTCAGAACTGTGCATTTTTCACAAAGACAGGGTAGTCCTGAGGTTAGATCTAGAACTGAATCTACCCTCTTTTTATCCAAATCTCCAGCACCAAAGAGAGATGGAAGAGCATAAATTAGGTGTCAGGAGGGCACTCAAAATTTACATGGATAGGTATAGCTACTTCAGAATGGACTCTATCCTGTTTGTAGCCTTCTAGGCTAGGAGAAATGGTAGGAAGGTTTCAAAGGTACCCCAGTTAGATGGCTTAGCACCTGCATATTGAAAGCTTACAAGACCTCACAGGTTCCTCCTCCTGTGGAAATTGCTGTGTAACTTCTTGGGGGCAGCTATGATTTTGGTGCTCCTGGGTAGGGTGTTAGTGGAGGGAATCAGCAGTGACCACCTGGTTCTCTGCTGATTCCTTCACATATCACTACAGGGAGGACTCTCTAGTATTTGCTGAAGTGGCTTTTGGCCATTGGGTGCTTCAGAGAGTTCTGGCTTAGTCCAGTTGGGAATTAGACCCATCTGGGACAAGTCTTTATTTTTGGACTGGTGGGAATCCACCCTTCCATGGAAAGGAACTGCTTCAGGACTTTCTGTCAGTTCTGACTGTCCACCCTGTGAAAAGAGAGAGGGAAATTTCCTTACCTGTGCATTTTTGTTCTTCTCTTGAAGAGGGTAGACAGTCAGTCCCAACCATGTCTGATTCCATTTCTGAAGATCAGACAGGGGTTTTGAGTAGAGTCTGGGGGCTTTTCAAAATTCCTTTTCCTGTCTGTGTGTGTTTTTTCAATCTCTGTTATTTGGGTCTGTTTTACTGTTTAAGTTATAATCTTGTTTCCAATTTCCCAAGTTAGCTTTGGCAGCCACACCCTGGGGAGCTGGTGGAGGAGTATCCCCCGCCCCCACTAGTAGTGGCTGCCAGTCATCTGGATCCTGCCTACTGATTAGTGAGTAGGGACATAACCCATCAGTTCTGACTGTACACCCTGCTTCAAGAGATTTATGGATATTCACAGGTAAGGAGATTTCCCTTTCTGCTGCTTATGTATAATCAACCAATAAGCAAGGAAAATATACTTTATCGTTTTACCCTAATAGAATGCATAATTCTACTCTCTTGGATATTTTCATACAAAAGAAATGGTTGTTTGTTTAATATATAATGGTTCTGGAGTGCTGATTCCCCAGCATGATGCTCTTACATGCATTGCATTTCTAATATAATTACTTAATATTTTGTTTGTGTTAGTGAATGTCTCAGGAGTGAAGTTCTTATAAGTATTATATATATATTTACCTGAAGTACTCCATCACTCAGTTCTGCTTTCATCTTCTCTATTAGAATGCTGTGTCTGCTCTATTAGAGAGAACATCTGCTGAGTTGGAGGCAGTAGAACAAGAGTTGGCTGAGGAGGAGGAGGAGGAGGAGGAGCATGAACATCAGGATGCTGAGGAGGACTGGTAAAGCTATTTCTTTCCATGTACTCTCTCGGTATACTCAGGGCTTTAATTTCCATGAAAAATATTCTAGCTCCTCTATTCATTATCTGCAGTAAAGCTTTTAAAATGTGCTTGGTGCTTCCAATTTTTCCTACATACTTTTCTCTGAAATCAGCTTGCTGCTACTTAGTTCTCTGATAATATCTTAGTTCTGTGGCATATACTAAATGACAAGTGTTAAGGCTTGTGTACATCAGGTTCATAATCAGGCAAAATAATGTGCATTTAGGTCTATATGAATTTAGTTACGCTTTAGTAAGCCCTGATGTAGATAGACATACTTAATGCAGACTAAAAGTGCTTTTTTTCCAAATTAAATTGACCCTGTTTGTAGTTTTAATTCATACTAAGAGTGCTTATTTATTTAAATTTGTTATACTATACTATCCAGAGGGTTCAGGGTGAGTTATAACACACAGAATCCTATTAGACATAAATCAAATTAGTTAAAATACCCTATCCCATCATCCCCTTAACCCTTGTCCCAAACCTTCCCAAACCGAATCACTGCTTGCCAAATGTGCAGCCACTTTAAAAAAAAAAAAATAATCAAAAAAATCTTACGTAGTACCTGGAAAATGCGCAGACTTGGATGGGAAAGAATCTTCATGCGGAGGGAGTAGTTCCATAATAGCAGGGCATTGCTGTACAAACCTGATGGGTAGATGACATGCACAAGAGGCTGACCTTAGAGGCCATGGTGGGACATGAAGAAGAAGGCATTCTTTCTAATATGTGGGTCCCAGACTGTCTAGGGCTTTGTAGGTCAAAACCAGCACCTTGAATTATTCCCAGAAAGCTATTGGGAGTGAGTGCAGACACTAGAGCGCTGGTGCAACGTGCTCCTGGTAACATGGTATGATATGGGTTAACTAGCCTATATTAATTCATATGAGTTAATCCTGTTAAAAACGTGTAGCTAAGGGATGGATAGCAACATGTGTGGACTCCTGTAGCTGGGAGCCTACATGTGATGCATCTGCTGCTGACAGCAGCCTAGGTTTCTTCCTGGGGCTGCTGTCAGCAGAGCTCTCCTAGTTTGCTGGTAGCAGACCAAGACAGCCAAACAGCTGTTAGATGGGGAGTAGGGAACCATGCCCATATTGAAATGCTGCAGGTGGGGGAGGGGAGGAGGGACTGGGCTGCTTCCTACTGGCCAGTCCTCACTCCCCACACAGGCAAACTGTGGGTCCACCTGTGTAGTTGGCTGCGAGTGGACCCAAACCTGGGTCAGAGCTGCACACCCAGGTTTATCCAGTAGCTATTCCCATGTTCCCGTGCGACCCTTGAGATCGTCTGTGGGAGCCTTTTTGGAGGTTCCCCGGGCGAGGCGGGTGGCCACCGATGTTAGATCTTTTTCAGTGCCTGCCCCTGTGCTGTGGAATTTGCTCCCGGAGGAGGCTCGGTTGGCTCCCACTCTCCTGCTGTTTCGGCGTGTGTGTAAGACCTGACTTCCATTAGGCTTTTGGCAAGGGGTGGGGGTGGGGTGGGGTGTTTCCCTCACATATTGTATTTTTAAATTGTTTTAAACATTTTATATTGTTTTATTGAGTGTTGTTCGCCGCCCGGGGCTACCCTCTGGGCAGGAGGGACGGGATATAAATTTTAAATAAATAATAAAATAAAAATAAAATACTATATGTACCCCTATATTACACCAACAGGAGACTACATACAAGGGGATACCTTTGTGTGTGGAAGTGCCCTGAGATGAATAGAACTGAGCGCGAGTGAGCCAATATATATTACAGACAGATATGTCACATTCATTGGTAACCGGTTTTTCCAAAGAGGTCAGAAAAATTTTCCATGAGTCAATAGGTTTTCCTGCCAAATTACAATCCTTGTCTGTGAAATGTAAGGAACAATCTCTTTCCCTGTGTAGGCTTTCAGTAGCTGACATACAGAAATTGATATGTTTAGTTTTGGTTGGGCTTAAGGACTTTTTTCTGTAGCATTAAGTTTCTTTTCTGTAAATTGTCGCAATAACAGCATGTGAATATCAAATTTAGTGTGATTTTGTGAAAATGTTTTGCAAGGTGCATTGTAACAGCTTTCAGGGATTTTTTATTTTTTTTTTAGTATTAATACAACGCATTCACTTGAGTGATTTGGAAGCATTTTGGTTAAACTTTAATCGTCTTGTCCTCTTCAAGGTAATGTGTTGATAATAATACACCTTTTGTACAAGGTGCAGGACCCAGGCATTCAAGTACTTTTCTGTTGTCGGTCTTATAAGTTCAAGGGTAAACTTTAGTTACATTTGTTGTTGCAGGTTAGAAATTCTAGCAGAAACGTCTGATGAAATTGTGGCTGAAGAAGAGAATAGAGTTAAATTAGCAGAAGAAGGAAAATATACAGATGACCTGAGGCTCCACAACGACACAGCAAAGATGGATGAAGCCAAGGGTGGGGAAGAAAATGACCATGCTGATGCCTCTAGCAGTCAGCTAGCTGCTTTAGTACCAACACTGGTGAATATTTTAGATTGTGCTTCCCTAAAGTATAGTATATGTCTGAAGACACCGTTTAGTCTTATAAAATATTTGTTTACCTCTCTGCCTAGGAGATTTCCATAATAGTATACAAGATCTGAAAGTTCAAAGTCTGTTACGAAAATTGCTGTAGAGAGTTCATTGGTACAGTAAATTTAAGCAAAACCAGCTTAGCCATTTTTGAATGAAAAGACTCAAAGTGAAGAACATAGATATGAAAGACTCAAAGTGGAGAACATGCGCCAGTGGTGACAATAGATATGAATCATGCCCTGCCCCTGGAGGATGGTTGAGTAAGGCTGGGTTTGAGTAGTACCTGATCCTAATGCTGTCTTGCCAAGCGGTGAGGTCAGAGCGTCACCTGCAGAAGTGGTCCAGTGCTGCTCCCATGTTTGCCAAGGTGCACTACCAGTGCTGAGCCCCCACCCCTGAACCAGAGGAGGAAGCTGTCACAGCTAGGTGGAACAGGTCCCCAATCCCCTCATAGAGTGCTTTCCCATGTTCCTGTCCGCACATGATTTTCCTCCAGGAAAGAATCTGGGAGACAAAACATGTACAGGGTTTGTAATGTGGAACCCCCGCATGCATTTTTGCCAGCAATCCTGCGGAGGGTTGCAGAGCTACTCTGCAATCCCCTGCAGGCTCGCCGGCAAAATGTGTAAGGGACGCTCTCATGTTACAAACCCCACACATGGTTTTTGTCTCCCAGATTCTTTCCTGGAGGAAAATCATGAACTGACGAAAATGGGAAAGAGACCACATTGCCTTGTCCCCCACCACACCTGGAGCAGCTGGCAGCCAGTTGGACTGGGTGCATGTGTTTTGAGCCCTTCTATTGAAGCTGAACCACGTGGAGGCACCCGCCACAGCAGGGAGCAGGCACCCGCTATTACTTCATCCCTGGAATTCAGCACAGAAGGATCCAAGTTGTGCAGGTTGCTGTAGCATACCTTTGCGCAATATCCCTTCAGAACCTGGGGTATGGAACTCTTGAGCCTGGACTGCCAGAACTGAGAATGGCAACTAATTGATCAGTTCTTTGGCTTGTGACATGGCACACAGAAGAGGCAGAAGCACTGTATCGGAGGGCAGTAAAGAGCTAATCAATAAGTTGCCCTTCTCAGAGTTTGGCCGAGCAGCAGCCCAGGCTCAAGAGCTCCATACCCCAGGGTCTGGAAGGAGATCATGCACAAATATGCTACAACGGCCTGCACCAGGTTCTGGGGACAAACTAGCAGTAGAAATGCTTTCTTTCCCAGATGGGGGAATGGGTATGTGTGTGCTGGGGCAGGGCATGTGTGAGGGTGGTTGAGCAAGCTGGATGGTGTCCTTCCCCACACGCATCTTCAGCTGCATTGAATCCTTAGGAACCAGCTGCCTGCTGTGCAGCCCCTGTGACTGCTCAGATCAGACACGAGCGGTGCAGACAATCCATGAAACTTCCGGGATCCAAGCCTAGAGTGCTATTGGCCGCTTTGGAGTGACATTGTGGCATTCTGGGTTACCATGGGAACCCTGTGTGCGGTTTGGATGGGCAACTGTTTCACTGCCTAACCCTGTGCCTCTGGGGACAGGGGGTGTGGCCAGTGGTGATGGGGGGTGGAAAGGGCTCCCACACTGACACAGTGTGCTGACCACCAGCATTCCAACCTAGAATCTCTGCTAGTGTATGTACAGGGGGATGCCGGTGCTCAGACCCATACACTGCTTGTGCACTGGCAGCTGCACAGCTTAGCTGGATCAGGGTCTACTTTGCACATATTGCAGGTTCAAAAATGGCTCATTTTTACTTCAAAAACTATTAGACATTTCCATCTTCATTTGATAATTATAAAGTAATGAAAAATTTAAACTCAATAAAATCAATTGGTTTACTAATTTTAACATTATGAATGTTTATAATCTTTACATGTTTTACATTATCTTTTTTACATATTTGCTCTTCAAGGATCTCTGCGATTCTCACTCTTGGGACATTTCTCTGCTTCTCAGGGCATCGGAGACCTTCATTTTGTCAGCAGTTTCCAAGCAGATTGGCTGGAAGCTTCTAGAAACTATTGAGGGCTCCCTGAAAGTGCCCCTTCCCGTTCCAGAATATGCGCGAACGTTAGCTCTCACAAGAATGAAATCATATAAAGGGAAGGAGCAGAGCCCTCACCGTCTCAGTTTCTTCCAACCACTTTAGGGTTTGGGAGATTTTCACGCTTCTTGGCGTTCAGTCAATAACCCAGGAAAGAAAAAAAGTTAGTTGTTAGCTTTTCTTTGGGGGGGAAAAAAGCAAAACAAAAACCTTCATCCGGAGTGCCCTAGTTGCCTCCCCAGCAGCCCCATAGGACTATGAGGACATAGAGGGCACTCTCAACATAACTATTGAGAGTACCATTGGCACCGGGGCAGCTGGCACTGATCACGGCATGCCTCTCGCAGGTGCTATCGGCACCATGGCAGATCTCTCAGCAGGGGCAGAGAATACTCCCCTTGAAAGGCATAGAAGCACATACAGGAGCATATCTCCCTGTTCATGTTGTTCCCCAAGACGCTGGAGGAAACAGTCCTATTATATGGACTCACACTATGGACATCAGGGGTGGCACCGTCACCGCTCTAGGTCCCGTTTTTGTTACTCCAGATCCCAAAGCCGCTCTCCTACCTACCAGCCTCGAAAGCAACCAAGACTTCATAGTCTCTCCCCTGTTCCCCGTGGGGACAGAGGGAACGATCCATCCTTCCCTCCTTCACCTGCCCTTATTGTATCTCCAGGGCCTATATCCCCCCTCCCCTTTCCAGGTCCCTGGGTCCTTCCAGCAGAACCAACGGCACCACCAGCAGTATCGTCCAGTGTAAATGTTGCACCATTGCCTATTCTGCATACTGCTTTTCCCAGCACAGCACCTCTTACGGTGTTGACTGTACTGTCTACTGCTCCACCTGTCCAGGGTTCTCAACCAATGGGAACTGCATTCCTCCAGTCCATCCTAGGAGGCACAGCAAAGAACCATCCTCCCCAAACCTCACTAACACAACCTCTGTGAGACTTGCACTCACGCAAGTTAGACTCCTCGTCTACATCCCCATCCCCCAATGAGGAAGAAACTGTATGTCCTCCACCACCAGATGTTGTATCTGACCTGGCCGCTATGCTGGCAGCAGAAGATGTTAAGGTCTTTCGGGGCATGCTTTGATGTCTCCTAGCAGTTCTTCCTCAGACCCCTAATAAAGTGGTGAAGAAAACCCATTCAGAGCCTGTCTTTGGGATACTAGGCAGTGGAGATACAGGCCAAGTTATGCTGCCCCTGTTTGAACAATTGATGGAACCATCCACTACTGTTTGGTCCAATCCCTCCTCTTCGGTACCAACTAAAAAACTATCCAATTCCCTTTATGCCATGCCCCCTGAGGGAGCAAACATCTTTCACCATCCACCACCAAACTTCTTGGAGATTGCAGCTGCTTCACATAAATCAAAGGCAGGAGGAATACAAACATCCCCGTCAGACCTGGGAGGATAGAAGGCTGAATGTGCTAAGGAGAAAAATGTTCTCTTCTGAGACAGTGACACTCAGGGCCTCCAGTTATGCCACAGCAATGTACGGATACCAACATTGGCTGTGGTCTCAACTATCGTCAACTACAGACGCAACACAAATAGCTGTCCTTCAAAAGGAGGTCAGCAGTTGGCCCAATTTCAGTTAATCTCTACAATGCACATTGCTGATTGTGCAATCAGGGTTCATAGCCTCTGCAGTCACACTTAGACATCATGCATTGTTCCGATCTATGGCCCTGATGCCAGAAAATAAAACCAGGTCATTGTCTACCCTTCAACACTGAGGGCCTCTAACAGCTTCGAGTGATGACACCCTAAAGAAAATGAAATAAACTAGCCAGAATGTGAAGTTGGCAGGGGTCATCAGAGCTATATAGAGAAAATATTCTGTTCCTGCCTCTTATATGCCCAGACAACATACTCCATAGTCCTTTCAGGGCAGGAGAAATCAGACTCAACACTCTCAAAGCCAATCCTCATAACAGCAGCCCAGAAAAAGGTTCCTAAAACCGAAGGTCAGAAGAAGACAACAGTCCACTTCCTCCTCTGACTAGCAGTCTAAGTTGAGGTTTTAACAGCAAAGAGATTGAGGGAGCAACAGAGGTTCTCCCCTCCTTCTGCAACTGCTTGTCTCCTTTTTTACCATCAATGGGTCCATGTAACATCTCACAAATGTGTTAGAGAGATTGTTAAAAGTGAATACACAATTCAGTTTGACAACTTTCCCCCTCCCACCCCAGCCCTCTTTCCATCCCCTCTTTAGAGACCCATCTCACAAGGCAAAACTTTTTCATAAGATAGATACCTTGTTCTGTAAAGTCGCCATAGAGGAAGTTCCTGATACAGAGTGCAATAAGGGGTTTTATTCCTTGCTAACCAAGAAGGATGAGGGGCTGCGACCCATATTAAACAAAGTTTAAGTTTCGCATGACCACTCTCCAGTACATCTTAATGGCCCTAGAAAGAGGTGATTGGTTGGCCTCGCTTGATCTAAAAGATGCCTATTTCCAGATTGCTATACACCCTTCTCATAGAATGTACTTATATTTTGTTTTAGGCAATCAACGTTTCCAGTATATGGTGCTCCCATTTGAATTGGCTACAACACAGAGAGTGTTTACAAATTGAGTGGTGGTGGTAGCAGCTCATGTCTGAAAGAGATGACTCGGATTCTATTTCCATACCTCAACGACTGGCTACTAGTGGTGCAATAAAAAGAGCAACTACTAGCTGACACGGATGTCACTATGTCAACTCTACATTGCCTGGGCTTCATACTGAACATGACCAAATCTCATCTTACACCTACAAGAACTTTACAGTTCATAGGTGCAGTCCTGGCCATGCATCAAGGCTATGCATTCCTTCCAGAGGAACACTTTGGTGCCATTGTACATGCCATAGAAGGACTATACCAATGCAATATTTGTCTGGTCTTCTGCAGACAGACAAATTACCATGAATGGAGTCTCCATGACAACATACTCGACAATATTTTTCATCTGTGGGGGGCACCTGCATTAGATCTTTTCGCCTCTGCCAACAACACCAAGCAGAGTCGATTCTGCAGCAGAGCAGGCATTGCTCCAGGGTGTCTATCAGACATGTTCACTTTCCCCTGGAACGAGAAGTTCATGTATGCATTTTCTCCTCTCCCTCTCTTGAACCAAGTAGTTCACAAGGCAAAAGCAGACAAAGCTTGCCTCATTCTGATAGCTCCCCATTGGCCAAGACAGATTTGGTTTTAGACACTTCTCCACATAGCAAGGGACAGTCGCCCCTACCGTACAGGCCAGATCTCCTCTCCAGACAGGAGGGCAAAATTCCTCACCACAACATAGAGATGCTACACCTTTATGCCTGGCTTATAATCCCTTGACAGAAGGTTTGAAGCCTGCCGTGGCGGCTGTAGTACCAAATGATAGAAAAACAGCCACGAGGGGCTACAATGCCAAATATAGGCTTTTCACTAGCTAATGTGGCAAGCACAACCTGCCTGTACACTCATTACAACTGAATTGTGTCTTGCCGTACTTTCTACACCAACAAAATTCTCAGTTGACCATTTCTTCCATTAAGATACACTTAGCTGCAATTTCTTTGTACCTGCATCCCTCAGGAAACGAGTCACTTTTCTCTCACCCCATCACTAAGGCATTTTGCAAAGGACTTAAGAATACTTTCCCTCTTGTAATACATCCTGCTCTTCAGTGGGATGTTAATTTTAGTTCTTACCAGATTGATGACACCTCCCTTTTGAGCCCCTTGCAGCATGGAGAATCTAACCATCAAAACAGCCTTGCTAGTTGCTTTAACCTCTGCCCAAAGGGTGAGTGAACGTGCAGCTCTTCAAGCGTCTCCTCCTTTTGTACCAAAGATAGTATCCCCGTCCCATGTCTGTCAAACAATATCACTGTAGCAGGAAGCAATCCTGGGGGGCTGAATGGGACAGCTGGAGGGCTGAGCATGCACATGGGTGTGGTGGAGCCAACCCCATAGTGAGAAACCAGCCTGAACTGGAAACAGGCTGAGTGTGAAAGGGACAGAGTGGGCAGGACACTGGCCCTTTAAGAACAAACAGCCAGGGGAGCTGACCATGCCCACTCTGGATACAAAAGAAGATGCAAGATAGAGAGCAAAGCCATGCCAACTGCCTGGGAGCCAAGCAGGCAACATCTCCTGGAGGCTCTCACCAGGGGGAGCTGACTAGTCCTGAAGCCTTGCTGGGAAAGAGCCTGGATTGTTGAACTGAGGCTGGGAAGAAGCCTGGAAGCTGCCTGGCCACTCTACGCTCTCCAGGGTTCTGAAGGCTGGGAGAACCCAGAGCCAGAAGGTGTGAACCCAGGTACTGGGGAAGACTGTGCCCAGGAGGGAGCCTGTTGCCTGGGGAAGCTTTACTTCAAGCCAGGGGCTTGTATGGACTTGGGGGGGTGGGGGTGGATCTTGTGCCAATGGGATGTACGGCTAACTGGGTCTGCAGGATATAAGGCGACTGAGCCGGCAGCCTAGAGAAGGACTGCTGTATATGAATAAAGACTTGAGCTAATTCCCATAACACGTGAGTGCATTGCTGATTCCCCACTGGGAGTGATAGCCCAGGGGCCTGGTCCTGAAGAGACTTACCCCTGGGAATTGCACCCTGCTACAATCACTCCTGGTTTTTTTTCCAAAATCTCGCTCCACATCAACTGGGAATGCTAGATATATTGGATCTAAGAGGGCTCTTCCCTTCTATATTGAGCACACGAAGACTATCAGAGCATTGGACTCTTTATCTCCTATGGAGGAAATCACATTGGTCAAACAACAATGACAAGAAGTCACAGGATACCATAACATATATATTAATATAATAACTCGAATAATAAATAATGGAAATGTCCAGTTACAATACAGTCCATATTTTGTACAATATCCAGTTGAAAATGCAGTGTTCAGAGTAGTCCTTTCTTCAAATGGTTCTATAGTCCAACATGTCTCGACATATTGTCTTCATCAGGGACAAAGATAGCAACTTCCACTATACAATCAAATAATTAGATCACATACAGTAGTTAGACGTTGTCTTTGACACATCATAATCGTTAAGAGTCCTTTCAATCTTTTACAATCCAAGATACAGCTTACCATATGTTGGTGTCAAACCAAAATAGCACATCTAAAAAGGAGATTATACGACAGAAAACAACTGGTGGCAAGGTCCTGAATCGAAAGAAAGAAAGTAAGAAAAAAGAAAGAAAAGTATGTATAAAAAAGAGGGAGAGAAGAAAGGGGGGGGACAGAAGGGAACGAGGGGGTGGAGAGGGGGGAAAGAAAAAAAGAAAAAGGGTGGAAGGAGGAGAAAAGGAAAAAAAGGAAAAAGGTAAAAAAAGGGGAAGAAGGATTAAAACAGAAGAAAAAGGAAAGGAGAAGAAAAGAAAGAGGGGAAAGGGAAAAGGATATAAAAGGGGGAAAAGAAAAGGAGGGGAGAAGGAAGGGGGAAAGAATAAGACAAAAGGGAAAGAAGGGAAGGAAGGGAAAAGGGGAAGAAAAGTAAAAGTAAAAAGCATGGAAAAAAGAAGAGAGAATAAAAAGGGGAAAAGAAGGGAGAAAGAAGATGAAAAACTCTTAACAGCCTTCCAAATACCACTCTTAAAATATGGTGGCAAATACAGAATATTATTTCAAAGGGGCTCCAGTGACAAAAACACTTATAAAACAACATTGTATAAAAAACAGTTGAATTCCAAAGAGTCATTTAAACCATGGGCAAAATAGTACAAAGAATAAAGCTCTGCAATTTTCCAAAAGACATTCTGAAATCAAATAGCAGATACAAAATATTGTTTCAAAGAGGTTCCAGTAGTGAAAAACCTTAACAACCTATAGAAAGCAGTTTAATAACAGTCATTCAAGCCATGAGGAAGAATTGTATTAAGTTGAGAGATCCAAAATCCCCTCTGTAAAATTCTCTGTTGAACGTAATCAGTGTGGGCCAATTTTTCAATTACCCAAAAGGTTAAATCAGTACATCTACGATTCGTTTCCACATAATGGGAAACCAGAGGGACTGACTGAACCTGTTGCCTTAGGCAGCTTGAATGCTCCCAAGTGAGCACTACTTCTTGTTGTTGTTTGGCCTATGCCAACATGGTGAATGCCTTATATTATCCTATTGGTTTGCTGGAAATCACATTGTTGTCAGAGTCACATTTCAAAGAATCCCAAAGCAGATCCTCTTATGCATATAAAGATGCTACGAGGCAAGGAGCACTTAAGCTGCCTAAGAAGACAGGTTCAGTCAGCCTCTTTGGTTTCCCATTGTGTGGAAATTAATCATAGTAATGACCTACCTTACAAGGTTGTCTTGAGGATAGGTTAGGTAAGGATTGTAAAAAACTTTGAATACTGAAAGTGTTATATAAATAATTGTTAATAATAATAACCATACGAATTAGCTCTGCAGTGCAGAAAAGAGGGAAAATCTCTTTATACATAGCCCCAGTGCAGATTAGAGAGGTTTGGAGGCTATCAAATTTGGCAGTGGGGGTACGAAAGACACCAGCAAGTGCTCAGGGCATGTTTCGGGGAATTGCAATATGCCTGGGGTGGGAAGCCAGGATTTCCCTTTAGAAACATGGCATCTCATTCCTCTTCATTGCCACCAGCACATCATCAGTTCCTGTCAGTGGGGGAGGGGCAAGGGGACACACACAGCTGTACCACACGCATTCCACTCACACCTGGGTGCGGACAGACCTCCAAGAGCCTATAATGCACATCAGGATAGTGCGTGGGCTCTGTACGTCTCACAGAGACGAGGCCCCTATCATCATGGGGTGCCGAGCTCCGGAGCAGGTCTGTGCCTCCCTGTTCTCACTCCATACACCCCCACACTCACACTGGGGGGGGTCAGGATAGGCAGGGGTGATCTGGTGGGGGGGAAGGAGATAGGGTCCCAAGGAACAAGGGGTAGGAGGCAGTCACACACACAGCACAGGGACGGGGAAAGGAAACCCGGGCTAAGGGGGAAACGGTTGCACAAGCACTCACCTTTCACTGCACTCACACCAGGAGGGGAAAGAACACACAGGGAACCCAAACGTACTTACAAGACAGGACACTCAAAATAGCAATGCAATGGCAAACGCAAGCACAGGATTCTCACAAAGGGGGCCAGTTTCTCACTCTGATTACCGGTGCTGGGTACTTCCTAGCGCCGGCTTTTATACGGGAGGCCCTACCGCCCTATGTGGCTGGAGCCATGCGGAGCGCTGCGGCAGCTCCAGCACTGACCCCGCATTACGTGGGGTCACAGGATGCAGCGGCCCGTTACCACCACCAGGGTCGGTTGCCATGGTGACGAAGGGTGCAGGGGGCGCGCTGCAGAGGGCGCATGCGCAGTGCGGGGAGAGGACGGGTTGGGCTCGGCGCCGCAGCCTGACAGTTCCTTACTGGTCTGTGCACTGGTAACTTGCTACGCACTATCTCCGTTTACCTTTTCAGAACTGCAATGTACAATTGTGCTAGCTAATGAGATTTCTAAAACTTCATAGAGAGCAGCAAGTTTATTTTGTACCTAGGTGATTCTGCTTATGCTTTATCTGAATGTCGTGCTTATTTAGAACTGTTTCATTAGGTGTGCCAGATGCTTTCTGTGTTTTAATTTAACTTTAAATATTCTGCTGGGCAGGGCGTGAGGGCAGAAAACATCCTTGTAATTTATATAAATTACTCTTGACAGGTTGATAAAGAGACTAACACAGAGGGACCAGTTAATGAGAATGTGGCTGTGCGACCCAAGGACAGAGCCAGCCTGAACTCCAGACAGCGCCCCTTTGTCAGGAACAGCATGATAGTGCGTTCACAAACCTTCTCTCCAGGAGAGCGGAACCAGTACATCTGTAGGGTAAGATGAAGAACATTCTAAATTAGGTGCTATGAACTAAAGATTAATTTAGCTTGTTGGCAATGGCACAGTGTTGGCGATGAGTTGTGTAGTAGGAAAACCCAGTTTTCACTTGCCAAATCCAAATGGGTTTTTCCCTTGAATTTTCAAAAGCTGTATGGTGGGACTAGCTTGTAGTGAAACCACAGCCTTCACCAGACATCTTTTCTATGGTTAAGGTTTACTTCTCTACGTAAAAATTGCAGTTATCTTTCTGACTACAAAAAGAGAACTGCATTTCACACATTGCAGTTCAGTAAAATAATCTAGTACTTTGATCTACTAAAATTCTGTTATAATAGAATTCACTATAAGCAGTCCACTGTGTTTACATTTTAATAACATACAATTGAATGGTACTATAGTGTAAAAAATGGTTTTGACTCTCCTTTTGAAGCTTAATTTTAAATTTGAACATTCCTTGTTAGCATCCACATGATGCAGTTTGGAAACTCTGCAGCTGTAACTTTGGGTATTTTCAGACGTGACGGGGCCAATTGACCCCGTCACGGAACCAATCTGTTGATCCCCCGCCGGGGCCACCGCGTCACGGCCCAACAGATGTGCCGGGGGCTCCCGGCGGGGAATCGGGGAGGGGGCGGGGCCGCGCGGCGCAATGTGCGGCTGCACGGCCCCGCCCCCCCCACTCCCCTGCCGTCTGCCCTCTGGGGAGACGGGCGAGCGCCACGGCCAATGCGGCCGCAGCGCCCGCCCGAATTGACCACAGGCCGGAATCCCTGTGGGGATTCCAGGCCGTGGCCGCCGTCCAGACGTGACGACTCGGTTCATCGCGGCGGGGAATCGCCTTCACCACGCGATCACCGCTGGCCCCGCTGGTTCAGCCGATCGCGTGGTGAATGTGATTCCCCGCC
>QEPC01002406.1:64293-86176 GCA_003113815.1 Sphenodon punctatus | reverse complement strand
TTTTTTCCCCATAGGCATATTAGGCAGTTTCTAAAAGCAGCAAGGAATATCAGCCCCCCAGTGGTTCACAGATGCCCTACCTGGAGTCTTAGCCTGGTGTTGGATGCTCTAACTGGCCCCCCGTTCGAGCCCCTAAAACACGTTTCTTTATACATGCTGTCCTTTAAGGTAGTCTTCTTAGTAGCGGTTACGTCCGCTCATAGAGTATCCGAGTTGGGAGCTCTGTCTATGGAGGAGAATTTCTGCTCGTTTCAGAGTCAGTCTGTTACCCTCTGAATGGACGAGGCCTTTATCCCTAAAGTCAACTCGGCCTTTCACAGATCTCAGGACATTATTCTGCCATCTTTTTGTCCTAATCCAACTCATCCTAGGGAGAAAGTGTGGCACACCTTGGACGTTAGGAGGGCCCTAAAAATCTACTTAAAAAGAACCAGAGGAATCAGATCGACCTCAGCCCTGTTTGTTAATATTAGACCGAGCTATGGGGGAAGGAAGGCCTCCAAGACCCTAATATCAAATGGGTTCGCTGATGTATCATAGAGGCCTATAAAACCAAACGCAAGGTTCCCCTCTTACAGGTCTGGGCTCACTCAGTGCGTGGGGCAGCAACTTCCTACGCCTTCAAGTCTAGGGTTTCTTATGCTGAAGTGTGAAGAGTGGCTACGTGGTCCTCCTTGCATACTTTTGTTAAGCATTATAAACTGGACCTGTTCAGATCTGCGGAAGCGGCTTTTGGCAGGAGGGTTCTGCAGGCAGTTCTGGAGGCTCCCAGGGCTGTTTGCTCCCACTCTTAAGGTATTTGGGCTTGGGTACATCCCAACGGATCACTGACAGGAGACAGAGGGAGAAACAAAAATTGGTCACCTACCTCAGTGAATTTGTTTCTTCTCTGTCGTACTGTCAGTGGCCCGGCCCTCCCTGTCAAACAGCAAAAATCAAGATAGAGAGCGCATCAGGGATGGTTTACTAGTTGTTTTTGTTCAGATTAGCATAAGGGGAAGCACATTTTCGCTAAGGTTTAGCTCCCAGATTAGACTTCAGTGGAGTATTGGGGGGCGCACACTAATGTATGTTAAAGTATTTATAGAACTGGAGACGTTCCTCAGCTTGGATATGGACTGAAGACAAAATGGCCGGGCAGCTCCGCACATGTGCAGAACGTCGTCGTCATCTTCTGCCTCCTGACGGTCATCCGCAGAGCTACCCAACGGATCACTGACAGTACGACAGAGAAGAAACAAATTCACCGAGGTAGGTGACCAATTTTTGTTTCCGGCGGGTGTGTGGTGTGGGGGGGTGTCCATGAAAACAGGCCGGCGGTGGGTGGGGGGATGAGCGTACGAAGTTTGTGTGTGTGTGGGGGGTCCTGTGTGAAAGGACACACACAAACCGTGCACACGCACACACCCTCCCCGTCTGTGTAAAAACAACTGTAGACAGAATGCGGGTGTTCATAACTGCTTTGTTAGGTGCCCCTGCTTACAGTGGATGTTTCTGAACAAGCACCTCGCCACCCATCACCCACCTATCATGGATGTTGCTGGGCTGCATAGGGTGCCAGTGCGGCCCTGCAACATGATGGGTGGGTAATTGGTGGGGAGGCGCTTGTTTAAAAACACCCACAGATTCAAATGTCTGAGGTTCCATTGTCTCTACTAGCAGCTGAGTATTACTTGTGATGGATTATGGCCATGAAGTTTGCCAGTATAAACACAATCTGAGAAAATAATGTACCCTGCAAAAGTGCTAGAGTACAGATAGATGAAGTGATTTTGTTAGATCGCAGAGGAAGACTGTGGGATAAATGGGAATAGAGCACAGATGTCTAAGTCCCAGTCCACTCTCTCTCATACATTATCCTTACAAGACATACTGTGCAGTGTATGTTGCTGGTAGGAAATATCTGAAAGGAATGAATTTCCACAACCTACCTTCGGCCCTACCTAGAAGGAAAGGGGGCAGTTTGCTTAAGACTTTGTTCAGGGATCTTTGTAAGTTAGTTCCCTGGAGTAGTTGTCTGAGAATTCTTAGAACACTCTGCACTTTTCTTGTCTACACCAGATTAATCAGAGGTACTTTACCTGTCTAACCTAACCACAGAAACTTAAATGTCATGTGAGCATTCCAGACCAAGACATGCTACTCCGGGGGAAATTACCACAGGGTGAAATATCCTGAGATAACTTGTCTGTAGAAGTTGGGTTGGTGTAGCCATTTATCCCATTAAAAATCTTACCTGGTCAAATGCTGAAGTAGCATTTTAAATACTTAGGTAGGATCATTATAATCAATTATCACTTAACAGCAGACCTTCTGTGGGAAGAAAACTGATATCTCTCTATGGGAAGAGACTCCTATCAGGTAGATACTACATTAGCATGTTCTAGGGCTCTGGCTTTCTTGTTTGTTGAAATTACAGCAGTGGAATTCCTGTAGTTAATGTTTATTCATATTCTTTGTAGAAGTGTTGAAAAAAAAAATCTTTTATGCAGTTGCTTATTGGTATTTTGGTTCCAGCGGAATTTTTCCAGGTGTGAGAAGTTTAGTCAATCCTGCCTGTCGCGTCTCCACCAGGAGTTGGAGCAGTCTAGCGCCCACTGTGACATGTTCATTGGGTACTTCGTGGACAAGATCACTCACATCCACCACACCTTTGGTGCAAAAATTGAGGCAATAGGACAACTAGAAGTAATGAATAACTAGAGGTCTTGTCCAGTTTTATGGGATCAATTTCAGCTGGTGGAGCCCACTGATGCTGGGGATGTGCTTGGGGCTGTCAGAGCTACCACTTGTGAGTTAGATCTGTGCCCATCCTGACTGGTGAAAGCCAGCCAGGAGACGTTATGGCGGTTGCTGGCGGGGGTAGTCAGCGCCTCCCTTAGGGAGGGCAGGGTGCTGGAGTGTTTGAAGGAGGCACTGAGACTATGCTTGTGGCCCTGGTTGACGACCTCTGCCTGGCTATGGACCAGGGTTGATAGACCCTGATGGATCCTATTAGATCTGTCGACTGCATTTGACACTGTTGAACGTAAGGTGTTGGTGGACTGCCTGCAGGACCATGCCTGGGTGGGTGGAACCATTTTAGAATGGTTCTGCTCTTTCCTGGCTGGGAAAACTCACCGGGTGGTCCTGGGGTATTATATATCTTCTCCCCAGGACCTCAACTATGTCCCCCCCCCTCTTGTTCAATGTGTACATGCAACTGCTGGGGGAGATCATGAGGGGGTTTGAAGGTGTGTGGTGTCACCAGTATGCTGTCTCTACCTCTCATTTTCATCAGACCCAGGCCTGGCAATCTCAGTGCTTACCCAGTGTTTGGCAGCTGTAGGGGATTGGATGAGGGTGAACCATCTGAAGCTGAATCCTGACAAGACGGAGGTGATGTTGGTGAGCAAGGATTTGGAGAGCCTATGAGTGGTGGAGTCTCCTGTCAATGATGGGGTCCGCCCGCCTTTGGTCTCCCAAGTTCAGAATCTGGGAGTGCTCCTTGATCCAACATTCCGCCTGGAGGCTCAGGTGGCAGCTGTGGCGGGGAGTATGTTTAGGCAATTATATCTAGCCCGACAGCTTCAACCATATATCTCAGACTCTGACCTTGCTTCCATTATCCATGCCTTTATCACCTCAAGATTAGACTATTGCAACGCGCTCTACGTGGGGCTGCCCTTGATGCTGGTGGCTGCAGCTGGTGCAGTATGCAGCAGCCCGTTTGCTTATGGGAATGGGTCACAGGGAGCACATAACGCCAGTGCTCCGAGCGCTGCACTGACTGCCGATAGGCTACTGGGCCAAATTCAGGGTGCTGGTGTTGACCTATAAACCTCTACACGGTCTAGGCCCTACGTACCTGCCAGACTGCCTCATTCTCCATGTCCTTGATCGGTCCCTGCAGTCATCCGGGGGGGGAGGGGGCTTCTTGGACATCCCTCGGACAAGGTGGGTGGCCACTGGCCACCAATCATAGGGCTTTTTGGTGGTCGCCCCCAGGCTGCGGGACTCCCTGCCTGAGGTGGTCCGATTGGCCCAGATAATTGTCGCCATGGTTGTAAGACCTGGCTGTTTCATCAGGCGTTTGGAGAGGGAGAGGTGGGGGTTTATTTTTCCAGTTGCTGACTTTTGTTAATATTAATTTGTATATATTTTATATAGATGTTGTTTTTATTGATTGTATGGAATTGAATTTTATGTGTGTTCGCTGCCTAGGGCCGTCAGAGGCAGGCTGGGCGGGATAAAAATATAATAATAAATAAATAATATACAATTTGCTTTCAGTTTATTACTATACGTGTTGATACACCGAGTAGATATTTCATTTGAGACTTGCAGCCGTGATTTTTCAAACCCCTCCCCAGAGGCAAGTCCCATTTGGGCTGCCTGTCTCTGATGCAGTATAAAAGTATAAGTAAATAAAGAACGGTTTATGCTGGAGTATAATGAGTACACTGTTTTCTGAGGAGGATAGACACATTTAACCAAAGGTAGGTGTAAGAATACTGCTTGCTGAGTAGGCGAACCAGTTAGAAAAATGTGCTTTTCCTTTGGTATTTCTGTTGACAAGGATCTGCCACAGACAGATGAAGAGCATAGCCACCTTGGAAACAAAAGGACAATAAGCTAGCCAACACGTTGGCAATATCTACCCCCCTGTAAGTGAGCATAATGTCACTCAATATCATCTCTCTTTCTTTCAGTAAAAAAAATAAAATGATTTGGATTGTGAATTGTTGGAATGTCAAGATAATTGACAGTTCATGCTCTCATGTTTCGCAGGTTGTGCATAGTTTTGCATCTTTTGCATAAGGTTTATGCTGTGGCATGAACAGGTTTGATTAAGCCAATATAGGTACACTTCTTAGGGGAAGTGCAACAAATATATAAACCACGATGGAAAGGCTTTCTGCAATACATGGCAGTGTAGAAGGGGACACTCTTTCATTTTCTTCAGGGGCAGGGCGAAATTCAGCTTCAGAAGCTTAGAAACTCTCATCTAGGCTAAGGGGAAATCAGTTTGTGAAACCAGTGGCTGAATGTATCACATCTCTTCCAAGTAAACACTGCTAAAATGACTTAGAGTGGGGGGGGGAGGGTGGGGGGAGCTGCAGCAGTGATGGTTGATGCTCATTTACAGGACTCCTGATGTTGCCTGCGCTTGGAAATGAACACTGAGGAACAAACTTTGACTCTACCTAGTTACATCTCTGACAATCCTTGTATAGTCTGCTTATGGTAGATACAGCAAGTGATGTGTCTAAGAGCTTTCTTCTAGTAGGTTTTAGTCCTTAAAAATCTTTAATACTACTCATTTATTTGTATCTGAATTTGGAAGATTTTATTTCATCCAAAGAATGATACACAGACATATATCGACCACCTGGAATTTTCTCACTGCTTGTAACTTTAACACAGGATTTGTTTTGTTTTATATACAACTGCTTTACATTATAGTGTGTGTATGTTTTGGCAGTTGAATCGGAGTGACAGTGACAGCTCAACACTGGCCAAAAAGTCCCTCTTTGTGAGAAATGCTATGGAGCGGCGGAGCCTGAGAGTTAAAAGGGTATGTGCGATGCCATCTGACCTGAATGACGTGGAAAATATTTGGTATTTTTAAAAAATCTATTTCATTTTAAGCTTTCTGACCCTAAATTTCTGGAATATGCAGAGCAATCTGAATATCGCTCTGAAATACCCAGATACCCTGGAACTTCATGATAGGATGAACTTAGGGTTTGCATGCAAAGGTAATGCTTTTTAACTGCGGAATTTAAATTAACTCCACAGTAAAGTTGTGTGTGTGTGTTCATGGAAATTCTCAGCTTGTAGTAGTTTTCAGGTCACTGTGGAGTTAGAAACCTTGATACTCCAAATGAACTGTGGATTTGTGGTTCGTGTATGCACTTGCCCTGCATTCACGCCATAGTTCACTTGTTCACTGCAATAAAATATCCCATAATACTCCACTGACAGATAAGAGCAGTCTCTGCTAGGGAATTAATTAATACTGTTCTTGTATATGTTCTACTGGGCAATAAATAGCTGCTCATTAAATACCACAACAGTTAGTTACGGTAAAGTGTTTGTGTATATGATAAGTCCGTCCTTCATCCTTTCATAGCAGATAACCTGGGTTCCAGTTACTCTAACTTGCTCCTTTGGGGGGAATTATGCAAATTCTACCTGGAGTTTTTATAGGGCCTGCCCAAGCCATGAGAGTCTTACAAGGCTCACATGATCCCGTGGCAGTAAATCAAACACCATGATCTACATCCTGAAGGGAGCAGCTGTGATATGCTGCCTTGCCTCCCCACCCCCACTCCCTTTGCTGCCAGTATCATCGATACAGGGCCCCAATGCTAGCTGGTGTGGGAGGATCCTGTTTGTTGTGAGCCATAGAGGACTTTTCTATTTGCAGATCATTACACAACCATATGAATGAATTGCACCTTCCTTGAAAACCTCAGGTAGTGCCAACTACCAGAAATCAAATTTCAGGGAAGATGGGTCCTGTATATTTCGTCTAATCTGATATAGCAATTTCTTTGCGTCTAGAAATAATAAAGTTGAATATCTTCTAGAGAAGAGTGATTAATTCTTACTCTAAAGGACAAGGTGCTAATTTAATATATAATTCTTAAACAATTCAGCCTGTTTGCCAGCCGATCATGCGAAGAGCAACTCAAGAACACCCTGTCCGCACTTCTCTTGACTTGGAGCTGGATCTCCAGGCATCTCGGACACGACAGAGTCGTCTGAATGATGAGCTTCAGGCACTGCATGATCTCAAACAGAAGCTTGAGGAGATGAAATCCAGAGGAGAGACCGATCTTCCCCAGTGTGTATTGGAGGATGAGCGATTCCAAAAACTCTTGAAACAAGCCGAAAAACAGGTATAAATAGCTAAGGCTATTCGTGATGTGATAAATACTCGATTTATTTCATGATACCAAATATAATTTTGGTTTGTTCTTCGTGAATTCACTTGTACAAGTTCTTCTAAATTATTAGGGTGGGTAAATTTCTTCAGTACATTCTTCAAGAGTTTGCATTCAGTTGTACATCTTGTGAAATGATTCAGTTTTATCAGTGTGTTGATTTTTTGTAGAGGGACATTTCTTGAGTGTCCTCCATCATATGCCAGGAATCAGGATTGCTTATACTTGTTTGGTAGCAAATGGATTTGCATTTGAACTCCTTAAAATGATTCTGTTTAACTCAACACATCATGTTCATTCAGAAAACATTATTGCTATGAGGGAAGATAGTCAGTACTAACTAATGTGGTGTTGCCTTGATAGAGAATCCATGCAAAACCCTTCACGCAACAGTAGGACCGCTCGGTGGGGCTGGGGTGGGGGTAGGCAACTGAATTTCTCCCAGTAGCAGTGTTTTTTTCTGAATTGAGCCCATGAAGAATGACCAACACTGATCCCAGAGGGGAAATAACGAATAGAAACATGCCCTTTCTCTCTCCCAGGGCAGAGTGGGAAGCCTGGACGACTGGTATTGTCCCTCCTCACTCGCTGTAGGCAGGATCCAATGATTGACAGCATCAGCTAGTAGTAGGGACCATCCTCCCATAGGTCCCCAGTCTGGTCCTGTCTTGCAAGCAGGAAGCACGATCCGGGGCTCATAGAGCCTGAACTTAAGCCAGTAGTTTCTTCTTCTTTTTCTTTCCATTTCCCTGTGTGGGGTCTGCTCCTCCACCCCTCTCTCCTTTAGGGGGGAGCAAGGGGCCNAGCTGCAGCAGTGATGGTTGATGCTCATTTACAGGACTCCTGATGTTGCCTGCGCTTGGAAATGAACACTGAGGAACAAACTTTGACTCTACCTAGTTACATCTCTGACAATCCTTGTATAGTCTGCTTATGGTAGATACAGCAAGTGATGTGTCTAAGAGCTTTCTTCTAGTAGGTTTTAGTCCTTAAAAATCTTTAATACTACTCATTTATTTGTATCTGAATTTGGAAGATTTTATTTCATCCAAAGAATGATACACAGACATATATCGACCTCCTGGAATTTTCTCACTGCTTGTAACTTTAACACAGGATTTGTTTTGTTTTATATACAACTGCTTTACATTATAGTGTGTGTATGTTTTGGCAGTTGAATCGGAGTGACAGTGACAGCTCAACACTGGCCAAAAAGTCCCTCTTTGTGAGAAATGCTATGGAGCGGCGGAGCCTGAGAGTTAAAAGGGTATGTGCGATGCCATCTGACCTGAATGACGTGGAAAATATTTGGTATTTTTAAAAAATCTATTTCATTTTAAGCTTTCTGACCCTAAATTTCTGGAATATGCAGAGCAATCTGAATATCGCTCTGAAATACCCAGATACCCTGGAACTTCATGATAGGATGAACTTAGGGTTTGCATGCAAAGGTAATGCTTTTTAACTGCGGAATTTAAATTAACTCCACAGTAAAGTTGTGTGTGTGTGTTCATGGAAATTCTCAGCTTGTAGTAGTTTTCAGGTCACTGTGGAGTTAGAAACCTTGATACTCCAAATGAACTGTGGATTTGTGGTTCGTGTATGCACTTGCCCTGCATTCACGCCATAGTTCACTTGTTCACTGCAATAAAATATCCCATAATACTCCACTGACAGATAAGAGCAGTCTCTGCTAGGGAATTAATTAATACTGTTCTTGTATATGTTCTACTGGGCAATAAATAGCTGCTCATTAAATACCACAACAGTTAGTTACGGTAAAGTGTTTGTGTATATGATAAGTCCGTCCTTCATCCTTTCATAGCAGATAACCTGGGTTCCAGTTACTCTAACTTGCTCCTTTGGGGGGGATTATGCAAATTCTACCTGGAGTTTTTATAGGGCCTGCCCAAGCCATGAGAGTCTTACAAGGCTCACATGATCCCGTGGCAGTAAATCAAACACCATGATCTACATCCTGAAGGGAGCAGCTGTGATATGCTGCCTTGCCTCCCCACCCCCACTCCCTTTGCTGCCAGTATCATCGATACAGGGCCCCAATGCTAGCTGGTGTGGGAGGATCCTGTTTGTTGTGAGCCATAGAGGACTTTTCTCTTTGCAGATCATTACACAACCATATGAATGAATTGCACCTTCCTTGAAAACCTCAGGTAGTGCCAACTACCAGAAATCAAATTTCAGGGAAGATGGGTCCTGTATATTTGGTCTAATCTGATATAGCAATTTCTTTGCGTCTAGAAATAATAAAGTTGAATATCTTCTAGAGAAGAGTGATTAATTCTTACTCTAAAGGACAAGGTGCTAATTTAATATATAATTCTTAAACAATTCAGCCTGTTTGCCAGCCGATCATGCGAAGAGCAACTCAAGAACACCCTGTCCGCACTTCTCTTGACTTGGAGCTGGATCTCCAGGCATCTCGGACACGACAGAGTCGTCTGAATGATGAGCTTCAGGCACTGCATGATCTCAAACAGAAGCTTGAGGAGATGAAATCCAGAGGAGAGACCGATCTTCCCCAGTGTGTATTGTAGGATGAGCGATTCCAAAAACTCTTGAAACAAGCCGAAAAACAGGTATAAATAGCTAAGGCTATTCGTGATGTGATAAATACTCGATTTATTTCATGATACCAAATATAATTTTGGTTTGTTCTTCGTGAATTCACTTGTACAAGTTCTTCTAAATTATTAGGGT
Organism: Sphenodon punctatus; assembly: GCA_003113815.1. Classification (NCBI taxonomy): domain Eukaryota; kingdom Metazoa; phylum Chordata; class Lepidosauria; order Sphenodontia; family Sphenodontidae; genus Sphenodon; species Sphenodon punctatus. The sequence goes on along the minus strand of QEPC01002406.1, from coordinate 76,526 downwards.
GGGTAAATTTCTTCAGTACGTTCTTCAAGAGTTTGCATTCAGTTGTACATCTTGTGAAATGATTCAGTTTTATCAGTGTGTTGATTTTTTGTAGAGGGACATTTCTTGAGTGTCCTCCATCATATGCCAGGAATCAGGATTGCTTATACTTGTTTGGTAGCAAATGGATTTGCATTTGAACTCCTTAAAAGGATTCTGTTTAACTCAACACATCATGTTCATTCAGAAAACATTATTGCTATGAGGGAAGATAGTCAGTACTAACTAATGTGGTGTTGCCTTGATAGAGAATCCATGCAAAACCCTTGACGCAACAGTAGGACCGCTCGGTGGGGCTGGGGTGGGGGTAGGCAACTGAATTTCTCCCAGTAGCAGTGTTTTTTTCTGAATTGAGCCCATGAAGAATGACCAACACTGATCCCAGAGGGGAAATAAAGAATAGAAACATGCCCTTTCTCTCTCCCAGGGCAGAGTGGGAAGCCTGGACGACTGGTATTGTCCCTCCTCACTCGCTGTAGGCAGGATCCAATGATTGACAGCATCAGCTAGTAGTAGGGACCATCCTCCCATAGGTCCCCAGTCTGGTCCTGTCTTGCAAGCAGGAAGCACGATCCGGGGCTCATAGAGCCTGAACTTAAGCCAGTAGTTTCTTCTTCTTTTTCTTTCCATTTCCCTGTGTGGGGTCTGCTCCTCCACCCCTCTCTCCTTTAGGGGGGAGCAAGGGGCCATTGCCTGGGACACAGAGGTCTAGGGGGGTACTTCCTCCTGCTCCCCCCTCCATTCCCAGGCCTAGCCACTCCAGGTAGACCCCCTCGGACCCTTGCTGCTATCGCCCCATAAGTTTACTCCCAATTATTGGGAAGCTGTATTCCAAGATCTTACTCAAACATCTTGAAACTTGGGCCTATGAACAGAAGTTAATACCCCAAGAACAGGCGGGTTTTAGGAAGAACATGTTTATTATGGACAACGCCTTTGTTTTGCGTCATCTCATTACTAAATACACCTTAATTTGTTCGGGGTCCCTTTTCTTAGCTTTTATTGACTACAGCAAAGCATTTGACTCTGTATCTCGTCCCAGGTTGTGGAGGAAACTTTTGAATTGCGGTATAGATGAGCATTTACTTACCTTAATTATGTTCATTCGAACAATTCAGCTTGCATTAGAGTGGGTTCCGAGGGTAGACTGACTCGGTCATTGGCTGTTGTAAGGGGAGTCAGGCAAAGATGTGTCCTGGCCCCCCTGCTATTCAATCTTTACCTTAGTGACTTACCTCAAAGCCTTTCCTCTGAACATGTCCATTCAGTGAGGGTCCAGGACAAATTCCTCAATATTTTGATGTACACTGATGACTTGGTCCTTGTGGCCCAAACAAGGAAAGGCCTCTTGTACCAGTTTGGACTCCTTATGGATTATAGCTTCTCCCTCTGTTTCCTGTAAGTGATCCGTTGGGTAGCTCTACGGATGACCTTCAGGAGGCAAAAGAAGAAAAACCTTGTGCGCATTCATGGAGCTGTCCCTCCATCTTGTTTCAGTCTTTTTCTTCTGCTTTCAGCCGTCGGAGGTGAAAAGCAGCTTCTCCCGACCTGTGAAGAGACAGTTTTTTAAAAAAAAGTAATATAGGCCAGCAGGGCAATAGGGGCGGCGACCTTCCCTCTCCATGCACAGGGAGGCTCGGATGTGTGCCCGCCAGGTTGCCGCGCAAAGTGCCTGGGAACCGGGGAACAGCTCGACTCCAGGAACAAGAGGCACCAGCCTACCCCGGCAGCTTAGTAGCCGTGGAGTCGCGGACCAGCAAAGTCTCCCCCCGCTCAGGGCCCCGACACTGCTCGGCGGGGGTCGGGCCAGACCGCGCCAGTGCGAGAGACTCCCGGCCGCCTCCCAGCAGGATGGACAGAACAGGGACGGATAGAGCACAGCAAGCGGCTCCCTCTCAGGAGGGCGGCATGCCCGACACACTGAGCATGGCGGTCAGAATGGACAGGATCCTGTTGGCGCTGGAGCGCCTCACAGAGGTACAGGGTAAAGTAACCCCTGCTAATCCAACCCCCAGTTCCCCAACACAGGCTGTTGGGATGGGGTTGCCCCCCCCCCAAAGACTTCCCTCCCCAGGGGACAGGAGCGAGAAAGGGCCTGGTTAACACTGGGGGGATCGGGGATAACCCCTCCCCCTTCAGAAAAGAGAACGGGAAAAGTCCCGCACAAGGGAAAAGGCAAGGGGCACAAGCGCCCTCTAGGGGGATCCCTTAATAGGCTCCTCAGATCTCCACAGTCATCAGAGGTGGAGAGTAAGGATGAGACCCAGGCAAAGAAAACTCGAACCCAGCCCACCTCGGAGCTGGCTTCGGACTCCAATCAAGACTGGGAGGATGTGGAGGACCTTGACCTTCAGGGTCCTTCTCAGGAATCACAGGATAGGGACAGGCAGTTCCCCCTTAAACTCCCCCTTATATTGTATGTTCCAGGTGACAAAGACACTCCAACTAGTAGAGAAGCCCCCCAAGGACGTGTCTTCTGATTCCCAGGAAGAGGAGGAGCGTGATTATATCCCCATAGTCCATGGGAAAGACGCGGGGTTCCCGTTAGACAAGGCCTTCGAGAAGATGATATTGCAGGAATGGAAACACCCTGAAAAGAGTCAGAGAATGAATAAGACTCGGGCTTCTCTGTACTCGTCGTCTAGAAGGAAAGAACCCCTCTTAAAAAATTCTAAGGTTGATGCGGCAGCAGTCTCATTGGCCAAGCAAACCGTTTTCCCTATGGAGGGCAACTGTTACCCTAAGGACTCCACCGATAGAGCCGTGGAGAATGCTTTGCGTAAAGGCCTAGACTTTTCAGCCACTACAATGAGAATTAATGTGATCTCTTCCTGTGTGGCCAGGGCTCTCTTAGCCTGGTTGCAGGAGGCCCAGGACCCTAGCATTCCGGACAGAAGGGCACAAGTTCTATCAGCACGGATTAATTTGGCATCTGCCTTCTTAGCCGATGCAACAATGGATTCCATGACATGGGCCGCCAGATCTGTGGCAAATTCTATTTCGGCCAGACGCAAGCTCTGGCTCAGATCATGGGAGGGTGATGCGACAGCAAAAAACCTTCTCACGGCTGCTCCGTATAGAGGTTTTAAACTGTTTGGGGTTTGTCTTGAAAAGGTGTTGGCGGATGCCAACGACAAATCGAAACAAAAGAATTTACAACAGATAGGATCTAAGAGAATTTTTTTTCGTGGCCCCAACTACAGACCTAGGGGAGGGGGCATATAGCTCAGGGTACAGTACTTTCAGAAGATTCCAGGGACAGTTCAGACCTGACCTTCCCGGGCGATTTGTACCTCGCAGGGGCCAGGACTTCAGACAAGACAAGCAAAAGCCCAAAGGTTTCACTCAGAGTGCCCGAAAACAAGAGGCATGACTACTTAGGGGAGTTAGAGGTAGGAGGCAGGCTGCAGGCTTTCTCAGACGTGTGGGCGCAGTCTGTATCAGATGCTTGGGTCCTGCAATGTGTAACTCTCGGGTACAAAATAGAGCTCAAAGCAAACCCAAGACACTCTTTCATGGTATCCCCAAAGTCAGGCCGGATAGAAAAACACCTGGCCATGCTCCAGGAACAGACTTACACAAATCGGGGCAATAGAATCGGTTCCCCTAGATCAGCAGGGGCGGGGATTGTACTCCCTCCTTTTCTTGGTAGTGAAGAAATTGGGATCCTGGCGAGCAGTACTAGACCTGAAACGATTGAACAGGGTGGTAAGAACCCAGAGATTCAAAATGGAGACGGTATCCTCAGTTTGCCAGACCATCAGAGAAGGGGACTGGTTAGCATCTCTGGACCTCAGGGACGCATATCTCCACATCCCGATTTGGAAGCCCCACCACCAGTGGCTCCACTTCTGTTATCAAAAGACTCATGATCAATTCAGGGCTCTTCCATTCAGCCTGTCGTCGGCCCCGAGGATGTTTTTCAAGGTGCTGGTTCCACTGGTAGCGAACCTACGCAAAGAGGGGATTCATGTGTACCCGTATCTCGACGACCTGTTAGTCCGGACTCAGGACCGGGACAAAGCCCAGAGAGATCTGTGCAGAGTCATCCAGTATTTGGGGGACCACGGTTCTTAGTGAATCAAGACAAGAGTCAACTGGAACCAACGTGCACGATAGAACACCTCGGGGTATAGATTGATACGACCTCAGGAGCCGCTTATATTCCACTCGACAGACAAGAGAAGATCAGATCCCAGATGCGGCTCCTGAAACATCAAAGGAAAGCAAGATTAAAAAATCTGGCACAGTTGCTTGGCCTACTGGTGTCTTCCACCAAACAGGTCCAGTGGGCCTGATTCCATCTTCATCCCTTGCAGCGGCTGCTGAGACCTTTTCAGCTAGAGCTCACCAGAGGGCTCAATCCGTGGGTCAGGATCCCAGGAGCCCTACCAGACTCAATGTCTTGGTGGTTAGACCCCACAACCTTCAAAGCGGACATACCACTAGGGGAGCCAGAACGGACAGTCGTGACAACGGACGTGAGCCTGAAGGGATGGGGGGCCCACACGGGAATCACGTCAGTTCAGGGCTTGTGGTCCCAGCAGGACAAGACACAGAGCATCAATGTCCTAGAACTGACGGCAATTCGGCTAGCCCTGCAACGACTGTGACTGAACGTCGGCAAGACTCGTGTTCTGGTGTATACGGACAACGTGACTGCGAAAGCGTATGTAAATCACCAGGGAGGCTCCAGGTCCATTCGACTACAACAGGAATCAGTACGACTGTTCACTTGGGCTCAGAGCAACTTGAAATCATTGAAGGCTCTGCACATAAAAGGCTCACAGAATGTGCAGGCAGACTGGCTAAACCGCCAGTCTGTAGACCCCCACGAATGGCAGCTTCACCCGGAAGTGTTCAGGGCATTGGTGGAGAACTTTGGGTCTCCAATAATCGATCTGTTGCGAGCAAGAACAACAGACAACTAGACCGTTACATGTCAAAGTCAGGGGACAACTCAGCAGAGGCCGTGGACGCTCTCAACCACAGATGGCCAAGAGGCCTCCTATATGCCTTCCCACCGAAGCCCCTGTTATCCAGGACAGTAGCAAAAATCTTCAAGGAGAGGGCACACGTGATACCGTGGTTTTCAGATCTTGTGGAGCTGAGCCAGGAGTTGTCAATGTCTCTTCCTTGCCGCCCGGACTTGCTGTCGCAGGGCCCTCTGCTGTGCGACAGCATCTCCATGCTAAAACTGACAGCATGGCACTTGAGTGCGCAGCATTAAGAAAGGCAGGATATTCAGAAGCAGTTTTAGCCACCCTGCAACAGGCTAGGAGACCAGCAACTAGGAAGTCTTATGGGGCTACCTGGAAAGTTTTCACCCTCTGGGCAGTAGATAGAGGGTTGGATCCATGTCTGACAGGGGTCCAGGTCATCCGCCAGTTCCTCCAGGAGGGTTTACAGAAGGGGTTACGGCCAAACACACTAGCGTGCCAGGCAGCTGCTATTGCGTCTGTGCTGCAGTCGCTGTCAAACAGGAGAATTTTCCCGCGTAGACACATCAGACAGTTTCTGAAAGCAGCAAGAAATATCAGCCCGCCAGTGGTTCACAGGTGCCCCTCCTGGAGCCTTAGTCTAGTTTTAGATGCCCTAACTGGACCACCCTTCGAACCCCTAAAGCATGTGTCTCTATACATGCTATCCCTGAAGGTGGTGTTCTTGGTGGCAGTTACATCTGCCCGAAGGGTTTCTGAGTTGGGGGCCTTGTCCATGGAGGATACTTTTTGTTCTTTCCAAAGTCAGTCGGTCACCCTCCGGATGGACGAAGCCTTTATTCCTAAGGTTAATTCAGCCTTTCATAGGTCATGGACATTATCTTGCCATCTTTTTGTCCTAATCCAACTCATCCTAAGGAAAAGGTGTGGCACACCTTGGATGTTAGAAAGGCCTTTAAAATCTATTTGAAAAGAACCAGGGGAATTCGGTCCACCTCGGCCCTGTTTATTAACATTAGGCCTAGTTATGGGGGAAGAAAGGAATCCAATGCCCTAATTTCGAAATGGGTTAGGCAGTGCATAATAGAGGCTTATAAGGCCAAATGCAAGGTGCCCCCCTTACAGGTTTGGGCCCACTCAGTGCATGGAGCAGCAACTTCGTACGCATTTAAATCAAGGGCTTCGTATGCGGAGATATGCAGGGCGGCTACTTGGTCCTCCCTGCATACCTTTGTGAAGCATTACGAATTGGACCTGTTTAGATCCACTGAGGTGGCTTTTGGCAGGAGGGTTCTACAGGTGGTTCTGGAGTCTCCCAGGGCTGCTTGTTTCCCCCTCTTAGGGTGTTGGGCTCAGGTACATCCCAACGGATCACTGACAAGGAACAGAGGGAGAAACAAAAATTGGTCACCTACCTTGGTGAATTTGTTTCTTCTCTGTTGTACTGTCAGTGATCTGGCCCTCTCTGTCAAACAGCACTAATTAGATCAGGGAGTCTCCCTGGGTGTATTCTTAATTATTCAGAGTTAGTTTTTAGTTAGGGAGAAGCACAGTTACAGTTCGGATTCCTTGTTCACTCCACATGGGGTCAGTGTGGGGGTGCACTAATGTTTTGTTAAGTAGTTCTAGTGTGGACGTTCCTCGGCTTTGTTATGGACTGAAACAAGATGGAGGGACAGCTCCATGCATGCGCACAAGGTTTTTCTTCTTCTGCCTTCTGACGGTCATCCGTAGAGCTACCCAATGGATCACTGACAGTACAACAGGGAAGAAACAAATTCACCAAGGTAGGTGACCAATTTTTGTTTCTCGAATGAGCTAACAGTTAACCTGCTTAAATCACAGGTGATGGTCCTGGGTAAAGCAAAGAGGTCCACCTACTCTTGGCCCATTGGGACCAACCCTTAGACAGGTTGATTATTATGTGTATCTGGGGATTGTCTTTTCTAAGAGTGGCACGTGGAATAAGTACAAGAAATGTTTAGCTCTCAAAGCCAGTGCCGCGGCTAAATGGGTTCTGCGGTTAGCATCGGGGTCCCCGGGGATTGACACCTCGACCATCTTGGAAGTATATAGGGCAAAGGTCCAATCCTTACTAACTTTTGGAGCAGAAATAACCCCGGATGAGGACATTTGGGTCCTTGAAGTGACCCAGAACAAGTTTTTAAGAAGTTTAAGAGTGCCACAGGGTGTCCCTGCCGCTGTTGTTCGGGCGGAGACTGGGACGGTGGCCATTGCTAATTTGTGCCAGTTACAAGCTCTTAGATTTTGGTCTAAGTTATTCCACCAGGACAGTAACTCCTTGGGAGCCTTATGTTTGAAAGAGGAATAGGAGTACGATGGAGTGGGAAATTACCCTTGGCTTTCCTGGATATCTCTCCATTTAAGGAACCTAGGCTTCTCTTTCTCTTTTTTTTTGCGGTAAAACCCATTTGTGTCAGAAGCTTTTGATCCAACAGAGAGCTTTTGATATAGCAAGGCAAGATGATATAGCCGAGCTCTCTGCTTGGAACGTTTCTCCTTACTACTGTCTTCTGAAAACTACTCATAATCTTGAAGCCTATTTGGATAAATTGGCTAGCTCTGTTTTACATAGAGCTTTCACCTGCCTATGCTTCCATTTACTCCCCTCAGCGGTTATGGAGGGCTGTTCCACGTGAGCTTCGGACTTGCCCCTGTAACAGTTTAGAGGTTGAAGACCTGGCCCACTCCCTTTTTAGTTGTACTCTGTATAAAAGTATTAGAGCCATTTGGCTTGAACCTTTTTGGGGGACATATATCCACAACTCTGTCCCTATTAGAATCGTTAACCTATTGGCCTCAACGGAGATTGAAACTGTGCAAGCGGTGGCAACGTTTGCATTACTTGCCATGAGGGAGCGGGCGAATTGGGTTGAGTGAATCTGCCTATGACGGCCCTTCCCGTCAGACTTGATGCAACTGATGGTGTTTTGACTGCTCGCCAATGGTCTCGCACTTACGTTGAGTGTTGTAGTTATTATTGCTGGGGTTATGTATGACTCATTTCCCTTTTAAGTTGTGTATTGTTTTTCATTTTTTACTCCCCAGCCAATTCTCTTACTGTTTCTTAACGCATTGTACTTTTGCTATATTTTTATATTTGTCTTTTTACTTGGTTTTAACATTTTGCATAGTTCTCTATTGGCTATAGCGGAAGCTTAATGCCGTAAATAAACAAATTTCAATTTCTCTCCTCCCTTACTTCTGCTATCTCCCTCACTAGACAGAATTACTATGCCTCCCGCATTGAGACCTGTTCTCAGGACCCTCGCTGCCTGTTCTCCACCTTTGACTCCCTCCTCAAGCCCCCCTGTCCTCCTTCCTCTTCCTTTCTACTCAGTATCTTGCTTCCTTCTTCATCTCCAAGATAGACAAGATCTGCCTCGACATTGCTTTCCTCTCCTCTTCCTACTTCCTCCCCTTCCTTCTCTCCTGTCCTCCTTCCCTTCCACCTCTCTTGAGAAAATCTCCTCCCTGCTCTCCTCCTCCACCCCTTCCACTTGCCCACTTGACCCGATCCCTTCCCGCCTCCTGACCTCCATTGGTCCCACTGTCGTCCCTTCCCTCCTGACATCATCAATCTCTCCCTCTCTACTGGCTCCTTCCCATCCACCTTCAAGCACACCACCATCTCTCCTATCCTCAAAAAGTCCACTCTTGACCCTTCTAGCTACTGTCCTGTCTCACTCCTTCCTTTTGCTTCTAAGCTTCTTAAACGTGTTGTCTACTCCCGCTGCCTCAACTTCTTCTCCGCCAACTCCTCCCTTGACCCCCTTCACTCTACTGAAACTGCTGGCCACCTGCCTCCCCAACCAAAGTAGAACTGCCTCAGGGACTTCCTCTTGGACTAGTCCTTTCCTCCCATCCCTGGGGATTTAGGGCCTCCGAGCCCATCAGACTCACTGCATCAGGAGGTCCAAGTGTAGGCTGGGTCTCCAAGTTGTGTCCTCTCTGGCTCGCTGTGGCATCACACCTGCTGGCCTTCCTGCCTGAAGCCTCCATGTCTGTCAGCAGAAGGGGATGGAGGGTGGCAGCACTGCAGCTCAAAGCCCTTGGTAGGCTAGGAAGCGCCTGGTGCCGAGATGCTCAGACTGCTTGAAAAGGCTGAAAGTGTGTATGGTTTAAAGGGTGTGAAAGTGTGCCTGGCGCTGAGTGGGGCTCTTGCCACTTTATTAATTATTATTATTATCAAGCATTTATATAGTGCCAGCAATGTACCTGGAGCTTTACAAAGTAATTGAATAGATACAGTCCCTGCCCTAGGGCTTACAATCTGAGAGATGGGGGTGAGGTGGGGTGGGAGATGAAGGAAGGGGAACAGAGGGAGAGACAAGGAGTATAACATTCACGAAGGTGTGCGGTCTCAGGTGCACGCGCTTGGCTTAGTTACATCAAGAATGATGGCTGGTTGGTTCATGTGGTGATGATATGAGTACACAAACCTCAGGTAACAGATTGTACTGGATGAAGGGGCATCAGCAGAAGTTAGGTGAGGGGAGCGAGAAGTCGGGGAGGACAGAATGGAAGAGGTGGGTCTTGAGGAGGAATCTGAAGGTACAAAGGGAGGGGGCAAGGCGGATGTGAGCAGGGAGGGAGTTCCAGGCATGGGGGGCAGCTAGGGAGAAGGGACGAAGGTGGTTAGGGAAACGGGGGAGGTGTGGGAGTGCGAGAGAGGGGAGAGAGGAGAAGCGGAGTTCACAGACTGGAATACGGAGGGAAATTAGCACAGAGAGGTAGGGAGAAGCAAGGTTGTAAAGAGCTTTATAGGTGAAGACTAGGAGCTTGTGCAGGATTCATTCAGGAAGGGGGAGCCAGCGAAGAGAGGAGAGGAAGGGCTGCAGGTGGTTGAAGCGACAGGCAAGGTAGATGGACCTGGCAGCAGAGTTTTGGATGGAGAAGGCAGTTACAGTAATCGAGGTGAGATGACCAGGGCTTGAGCAAGGGTTTTGGCAGAGGAGACAGAGAAAATTCACTATTTCTCTTGTTGGTACCCTCTCCACCTCCCTTTTCCTCTCAGCTGGAGTTCCCAAAGATGCTGTTCTTTCCTGTCTTCTTTCCTTACTTTAAACTGTATCCCTGGGAAAATTAATTGAAAATCACAGCTTCCAGAATCCCGTGTATGTTGTTGGCCATTCAGCTTCCATTCAGCCTTGCATCAGCATCAGTCTCTCTGAGATCTCTGCTTAGATATCTTATCATCATCTCAAGCTTAATATGTCCCAGGCTGAATTTATCTCCATGCCCCCTCCCCAAGCTGTCCTCTCACTCTTCCCCTTTTGATCTCCATTGATAACAGAGAGACTGTTGCAGATGCATTAGTAGCATAGCATCCCTTGCCGCTCTAGCAGAGCTATTCTCGATGGTAGTGCGGAACTCCTCCAGGACCTTGGTCCTGGGGGACTTCAATACCCATGCCGATGCCGGCCTTGTGGGAGTGGAGCAAGAGTTCATGGCCGCCATGGCAACCATGGACTTGTCCCAAGTTGTGAACTGCCCGACTCATGTGGGTGAACATATCCTCAACCTGGTGTTCTGTTCTGGCCTTGAGGCAGGTGATCCGGTAGTGGGGGATGTGAAGGTCATGGCCTTGTCATGGACAGATTATTACCTCCTACAGGCCAGTCTCTTAGCGCACAACCTCCAGAAGGGGAATGAACCAGTTAGGTTGGTCCACCCCCGGAGGCTGATGGAACCTCAGGGGCATTTAACCTTAGGCCTTGAAGGCCACTCTGTTGATGCGCTCGTCCGGGCTTGGAACATCTTGCTCGGGGAGGCCATTGACAGGGTGGCCCCGAGACATCTCCTACCTCTGTCTCGTCACCGCAGGGTCCCTTGATTTACTGAGGGGCTGTGGTGTATGAAGCAGGCAGGTAGGCGACTAGAGCGAGCCTGGCATCGGGCTCACTCTGAATCCGACCGACTTCTCCATAGGGCCCATTTGCGGTCCTATGTTGAGGCTGTAAGGACAGCAAAGAAAGAATTCTTTGCTGCCCTCATAGCGTCTGCAAAGTTGCATCCAGTGGAGCTGTTCCGGGTGGTGCGGGGGCTGGTCAGTCCAGCCTCCCTTCACCCGGACGTGGACTTGTCCCAGGCACTCTGTGAGGAGTTTGCCATCTACTTTGCAGACAAGATTGCTCAGATCCAGAGCAACTTCGACGCTGGATTAGGAACAGTAGAGATGGAGTGCGAGGTGGTGGAGGCCCTGTCTGGTTCATCTTTTGGGGCTGTTTCAGGAAGTGACACCAACCAATGCTGTGGATGTCCTGGGGTCTGTTAGAGTCACCAGTTGTGAATTAGATCCATGCCCGTCCTGGTTGGTGAAAGCCTCCAGGGAGACATTGGGGCCAGTGCTGGTGAGGGTAATCAATGCATCCCTTCAGCAGGGGAGTTTGCCCCCTGGTCTCAAGGAGGCCATGGTGCACCCCCTGCTGAAGAAGCCATCTTTGAATGTGGACGCACTTGCCAGCTACCGACCTATCTCTAACCTTCCCTTTTTAGGGAAGGTTATTGAACGGGCGGTGGCACTACAGCTCCAGGCTCGTCATGACAGCATCGGCTTCCTTGACCCATTTCAATCGGGGTTCCACCCCAGCTATGGTACAGAGACGGTGTTGGTGGCCTTGGTGGACGATCTCCGCCAGGAGATGGACACAGGACGTTCAACGCTTCTGGTCTTGCTAGATCTCTTGGCCACTTTTTGACACAGTGGACCATGGACTGCTGTCTGATTATTTATTTATTTATTTAGAACATTTTTACCCCACCCTTCCTGCCACTGGCAGCCCGGGGTGGCTAACAAAATCATCCATAAAAATAAAATATATAAAACATTAAATATTAAAAACAACAATAAAAAATGAGGAGACAGAAAACCCCATACCACCCCCACCCTCACCCTTCTCCCTCGCCAAACACCTGGTGGAACAGCCAGGTCTTACAATTTTTAGGGAAGGTTATTGAGTGGGCGGTGGCACTCCAGCTCCAGGTGCATCTGGACGGCATCGGTTTTCTAGACCCTTTTCAATCTGGGTTCCACCCCGGCTATGGCACTGAGACGGTGTTGGTGGCCTTGGTGGATGACCTTCACCAGGAGATGGACGCAGGATGTTCAACATTTCTCATCCTGCTAGATCTCTCGGCCGCTTTTGATACCGTGGACCATGGGCTGCTATTGAGGCAGCTGCGTGACCTGGGGGGTCTGGACGGGACCGTTCTTGAATGGTTCCATTCATT
>QEPC01002406.1:29877-41766 GCA_003113815.1 Sphenodon punctatus | reverse complement strand
GGGGGGGGGGGGCTTCGCTGGCCAAGATGTCACAAGGGTGGCTAAATCACACCTCTCCCCCAGGCCCCGCACCCTCCTCTGTTCTCGCGTTACCACTCACAAAGAGACCAGCACTCCGACCCATTCAAAGGTCACCAAAGGGCCAGTTCAGTCATCCTTCCTTCAGCAACCAGGGGGCGGCCAGCCCCTCCAGCCTTCAGCATGACAGGCGTCTCTCCACCCATCATTAGGGGGAGAGTGCAGTCATTCTCAGAGCAGTGGCAAGCGTCGCCCTCAGATGCATGGTCCCAGTTGGAGGGGAACAATCATATCAATCTCCTGGTGTTGAGTCATTCGCTTGGCCCTGGAGAAATTCCACCCATACAACAGGTTGAACCATGTTCTTGTACAAATGGACAGTATGACCTATGTGAACCATCAAGGGGAATCCAGGTCCAGATCACTACAGGCAGAAACAACTTCACTTTTGCTGGGCAGAGTTACACGTACTCTCCCTGAAAGCAGTCTACATCCAGGGAGTGCTCAGCAATCAGGCAGACTGGCTAAGCAGACAGAGAGAACAAGGGACAGGAAGGCATTGGGACTGGATGCCCTAACCCATCCACAGCTGAAGGCTCTCTCATACACATTCCTGCCTGTTCCCCTGATCTCGAGGGTTCTGCTGTGCACGAGAGAGGAGGAGGCCAAACTGATTCTGGTGACATCTCAGTGGTCAAGGAGATCCTGGTTTTCAGACTTGATAAGCTTGAGCATTCAAGAACTCCTCCCACTTCATCAAGGCCTTCTGTCACAGGGACTAATACTACACCCAGACCCACAGTCACAACTAACCGCTTGGAGGCTGAAAGGGCATTACTGACAGAGGCAGACTACTCAGGGAACCTTCGGGACACCTTACTCTCATCCTGTTAGTTATCTACCAACAGAGTTTATGGGACTACGTGATCAAAATTTGGGGAGTGGTGCTCATCCAATGGGTGCAGAGCAGCAGAAGGAAGTGTGGGGGAGGTACTGAGATTCCTGCCATCAAATTTGGAGATGGGTTTGAAACCAAATACACTAAAAAGACAGGTGGCAGACCTTACCAGCAGCATCAGCTATGGGGACCATCTACCCATTCCATCTCATCCCCATGTGAAGAAGTTCCTACAGGTGACTAAACTCATCTGTCCCCCAGGCAGTCACCACTTTCCCACATGAAGGTTTAATATAGTTCTCAGAACTCTAAAGAATCCCCCCTTTGTATCCCTGTCCAGGGTAACTTTAAAGTTCCTATCCATTAAAACATTAGTTTTGGTGGCAATCACCTCAGCCAGGAGGGTTTCCAAGTTGGGAACGCACTCTTCAGTCCCTGAACTCTGTATTTTTCACAAAGAAAGGTTGGTTCCTAGACTTGATCCGGCCTTTATTTCCAAAATAAATTCCTCCTTTCATAAAGAATCTGAACTGAACCTGCCCTCCTTTTGCCCCAGACCAGTCCTTCCCAAGGGAAGAGAGTGGCATTCGTTAGACGTCAGAAGGGCCATTAAAGGGTGCCTGTCCAGAACCAGTTCCTTTAGAAACTATATGTCTCTTTTAATAGTCTTTGGTGTCAGGAGGAAACCGGGAAAGGTGGCTAGGTCCTCACTTACTAGGTGGCTGAGAACTTGCATCTTCGAAGCCTATAAGACAGCTGGCTTACCACCTCCTGAAGGTGTGACTGCTCATTCTTTGAGAGGAGTGGCTACTAACTCATATCTCTTAAATAGATTCTTTGTGGAGGAGATACGTAGAGCCACTACTTGGTCCTCGGTCCACTCCTTTACTAGACACTACAGAGTAAACTCCTTGACATCTACAGGGGCAGTCTTTGGCCACAGGGTGCTTCAGAGGGTGTTACAGGACTGATCCTTCTGGGATATCTGTTGGGGATCGGCACTTGTTTTTTGAACCAATTGGGAATCCGTCCTCCCTTGGAAAGGCACTGCTTTGGGACTTCCCAGTCATCCAGGCTGCCCCCACTGTGCTGGGAGAAAGAGAGGTGAATTTCCACTTACTGGTGAATTGCCATTCTTCTCCCTAGCAGCATGGGCAGCCTGGCCCCTCCCTGTACGGATTCCCTTATGATACCAGCTAGTAACCGATACTATAATGTGTCCATTTGAGTCATGGCCACCAGTCCCCCCTGAGGCGATAGTGGCTCTCATTTCGCAACTTAAACTTGGAAAGGCTCCAGGCCCTGATTTCGTGACTCCCGAACTTCTAAAAAATAAGGTTCTGGCCCCTCTCTTTACCTATATTAATGACACTGGCGAAATACCCCTCTCATGGCTTAAGAGCATTATTATCCCCATCTACAAAAAGGAGGACTCTTCACTCCCAAGCAACTACCATCTGATAAGCCTGCTAAGTGTTATTAGTAAGCTATACACTAGGTTCTTGCTGGATAAACTGCAAGCTTGGATGGACGAGAATAGTGTAATCAAGCCATAACAAGCCAGTTTCCGCAAAGGTAGATCTACTATTGATCATGTATTCGTGCTTTCTTTGCTGATCAATAGGTACGTCTCTCGCCAAGGGAAACTTTTCTTATGTTTCATAGACTTTGAAAAGGCCTTTGATTCAGTGTGCAAAGAGCGCCTTTGGATGAAAGTTAGCGGCTCTTCAATCAATCCTAGACTCTTGTTTTTGATAGTTAAGCTTCATTCTGGAAATATGCTCCAAGTTAGGTCAGACTGAAATCGAGCTCTCACTAGACAGATTCAAGTGACGCGCGGGGTGAGCCAGGGGTGTCTACTGGCTCCAGCTCTTTTTAACATCTACCTTAATGATGCTGTTGCTTTTATGAAGTCGGTAAACACCCATGCACCCTTAATTGGAGATCGGAGAGTCCCGCTGCTTTTATATGCGGACGATACTGTCTTTATATCATAATCATTGATCGGCTTGAGGTGCTCCATTCACCGTTTTTGGGAGTATTGTTATAGTGAATTACTATCTATCAATTATGGTAAAACAAAGGTTTTGATTGCAGGGCGCAGTGGCCTTCAGAAAGTACATCACTGGAGCATTAGTAGAAATACAATTGAACAAGTTCGTTCATTCCAATATTTAGGGGTGATCTTCTCCTCTATACCTGGATAGAACGCCCACTTTAAAGCAGTCCAAAATCAAGTAAGGAAATCATCAATGAATATCATTAAATATTATTTTGGCCAAGGGGGTAAATTGATTTCTCCTGCCCTTCGTCTTTTTAAAGCCAAATCGGTTGCTCAGCTTTTCTATGCATTCCCTGGGGCTCTTGTTTCTTTGACAAACTAGAGCACATTCAGAATAACTTCCTACGGGTTATCTTGGGGGTTCCCTCTGGTACCCCCCAGGTGATTCTAAGATCGAAACTTCTTTGCTCCCCGGTAAAACTTGTAGCTCTTTCATCCTTCCTCAAATTTTGGGTCAGGACAGTGCTGTTTCCACCGCAAGACGATTCCCTGCTGAGCTTGGCATTTAAAGGTAGGCTTGTGGATCCCTGGACTAATATAGCAGAGGTGGAGGCTTTAAAATTGGGGTTTTCTAGTTCTGCTCTTAAGCTAGTCGGGCGTAGGGCATCCATGTGTCTCATTAAAAAAAAGGCTGTCAGATCAGACATTGCAAACCGAGAGTGCTCTTTTGTTTGCCCAGAAAGCTGTCCTCGGATACAAGCTGTATTACCCTTTGGGTGTAGGGTCTTGTTATCTATTTAAATGGACAGACTCTTCTAAGAGGATAATTTATACAAGACTAAGATGTGAAGCTCTTTCGCTGCTATTTTTAGAAGGCCGTTATAAGGGAATCCCTCGGGGAAAACGCTTATGTGTTTTTTGTAAACTTAAGGAAGTTGATATCTCTGCTCATATACTTTTGGATTGCCCCTTTCTTTCTGGCTTTCGCACCAAATACCTTGGTAGAGTCCTGTTGGATCTTGGGGATTTTTACCGGGATAATTTGCTCTCGAAGCTCTTAAATCCAATAGACTCTGATACATCAAAGGCAGTGGCAACCTTTTGTCAGGTGGTCCTATGCCAGAGACAAATTTTTCTTGCTCATCAAGCCCCTTTATCAAACTATTGGTAACAGGGTATGGCTACTTTCTATCTGAGTGCCTCACTGTTATGATGTCTCTTATACCAGTTTGTGTTTATTCAAGCTGATGTTTTCTTTTAATTTATTTTACTTGTTTTTCTTTAGTATGTTGTATATTGTAATAGCCTAGGCTGTACAATAAAAACCTTTATTAGATAATGTGTCCATTGGTAGGTTCTCATTACCAGGAACCTCTGGTCTTTTTCTGCTCCCTTTTCTATACTTAGTTCTCAGTTTAGTTGCAAGAGTTTAATAGTTTATTAGTTTTCTTAGTGTTTGGCTAGCTCTAACAGTCTCATTCTGGGGTGCTACGGGAGGATAGCCCCTTCTACTAGCTGTGGCTGTTAATCATTGGATCCTGCCTACAGCAAGTGAGGAGGGACAATCTGAGTTGTCCAGGCTGCCCACTCTGCTAGCTAGAAGAACGGCAATTCACCAGTAAGTGGAAATTCATCTACTGCAATTATTGCGCTCAACAGAATACCAAGGAAGGGCGGAACTTAAATAGTAATGTCTTTGTTCGTATGAAAGCTGAAGTAGGCCAATGTCTATAATACACCTACAAGTAAAATGGATCAACAGGACAAAAATTGAATATAGATCTCTTGATAGAATTTGGTTCTGTCTGGTATTTTTAAGAATATGTACAGGAATATTATGTACTAATAATAATAGATTAATAATATTGGATTAATTATGAATTTACAAGATAAATACCTTGGAATCAGGTGGAACAGAGTCTAATAAATTTGGTAATTTGAACTCCTGTAATTTATTTTTTAAACCCAACATTTGCAGAACACCCACAAATAATGATTTATTAGAAATAAGTAAATGTGTGTAATTAACTTACTAGTGGTGAACTCTTTTTTAAAATTATTGTTAACTTATGATAAAGTGAGTGTAGAGCGAAAACAAGTACACACAAAAATGGGTATACCCATTGGATTTCTGCTACCCAGATCAAGCTGAATATTTTGGATATTTTTCAGTAACCAATATATAATTTGGAGTACTCCAAAAAAACGGTAACGGAAAAAGTTTTTGAATACTCAAATGGTATTCGAGTAGTGATTTGGATACCTGAAATGGTATCCAAAAATGCGGGTGTTGCCTGCGGATACCAAATCAGGTACCCATTTCAGCTCTAGGTAAGTGTGCATGTGATGAAACAGTATCAAAAAATCATTTGAGTATTAGCTTAATAGTTTTAAACTACAGCCTTGCTACCTGAAACTTCCCCCTTGACTTCAATGGCAACTTAAAGCCTTAAACCGATTCAATGGCATGGAAATTGTATAGAAGGCAAGTGGTGTTTATTTGCGCCCATAGTCAAGGCAGGGCTGCACCGAACTCCATAGTTTCACGCCCTCTTAATTTTCCACATTTAGGAGATTTTGCTTTTGCTTTTTGTGGGGAGGTCATTTTTACTCACGATAATCAACTGTTTATAAAATTGGCATGTGAGAGCAACAGTCTCCCTTACAGTTTTATTGGGTCTGTTACTGACTTTCTGAGTTTAACATTAGGCAAGTCATGCTCTTTGGGCATCTTTACATGGGAGAGTTTTATCCCGTATTTTAAAAATCCAAATTCAGGAAACCCAACCCCCCCGCCCACGGGATGGGATTTCCTGGACCGGAAGTCACCTGAGCGCCATTGGAAACAGCGACTCTGGGCAACTCCTGAATGTTTTGAGACACGGACTTTTAAGACCTTGGCTAACAGGGTCTTACCATGTCCACGTCTCAAAACATCCGGGAGCCGTCCAGCACGCGGGGAGGAGTATCTAAATCCCCACCCGCACCACGGGGGTTTCCCCAACCCAGACTTTTAAAATACAGGAAAAAGTTCTCCCATGCAGGAATGCCCTTTACCATAACTGTACCCATTGTGTATTTTATGCACATCTATCAAATATCCCACAGCAAGGAGGCTTAGCATTTTCAGAGTTGTTGAAATCCTCAGCAGACGTGTGCTGTAGCAGTGCGAACTTGTCATCAAATGCTTAATTGACCTTATATTTTCACTCCACTTGGAATCTTTGTGGATATTTGAACTTCATTCATTTATTGACCCCTGGAAAAGTTGGATTATTAAAAACAAACACCATAGATTTTTAAATATTCCTAAAACAAAAGAATTGGTTCCACAAATTGTAATTGCAAGTAACTAGCATTTATTAACTCATTCCCTCCTGCATTAGGGAAATCATTTGAAAGTATACTTCCTTCATTTAAAAAAAGTACTTAATCCTATCCACAGTTTTTCACCATTACCATATATAACAGCATTATTTAGAGCTGTATGGGCTTCTTAATTCTTCTTACTACTTTAAATGTCTTCAGAGTAATATGTTATGTATCCAGTATTTTCACTTCTTGGTACGAAGTGGTCAGCAGATCAATTTTGATCCTTTCCCTCCAACATGAAAACAAAGCTACAGGGAGAATTAAGAGGAATGGCATCCACCCTCAACTTGAATACATGATATAAGGCTACAGTGCAATCCCCTCAAGAGACAACGGGTGTGTTCAGATGGGTGTGGGGCTGCCCACCGCTGGTGCTTTTCCAGGGCTTCACCCCTGTGTCCACCCACTCCTTGCCACGCCTAGGTCCAGATCAGACAGACCCAGCATACTGCCCAGCTTGCGGTCCATCTGCACGGTACGCATACACCCCCCCAATAGAGTTGTGGGCTAATGCATACACACCCCCAATGCTGTGGTGTTGCCCGGGACAACAGCCAGCTGGAAGCAGAGCAGCAGTGTGGGTCTGTGCATCAGATGGAATGCTGCTCCAACGGCCGTGCTCTAGGATGTTCCAGAGCACTGGCAGCGGGGCTGCCCCTACTCTGCCTGCATGTTCTTTAGAAAGATGGGGGTGAAGCAGGTTGGTGTGGCCAGCGTCAGTGCAACCCGTCCATCTAAAAGCACCCATTGTTCTAGGTTATTGTCTGGAATAGTGCCCATAGCTTTGGTACACCTTCTAAGACTGCTTCTCTGCTGAGGCCTTTGAGAAATTCTCCCAATATTACTGGGAGCTACACTAGTGAAATCTACACAGAACAAATCTAGCAACATGGGGAATGATATAGTCGAGTGGCTATTAGTGTTTTTTTCCCCACTGTTTCATCTAATTCCTGTGAATAGGTGTAAGTAATACCATGGTGGAGGAAAATCACCTGCAGCTTCCACCTGTGCTAGACTGGAAGGCTACCCATAATCGTAGGAGAAATTTAGAAAATCTTCAGTGTGAACAAGGCCAAGAGGAGTCAGTAGGCAGGGAGAAGTTCCCAATCACTGTTGCAAGTCCCTTTTGTATTGTTCCAGGATTGGTTTTCTGACCTGCTGCAACAGCTCTCTGTGGTACCTATTTGGAGTCAATGTGGAAAGAGCCTTCTTGGCCCACAGGACTTGTGAAGCCCCACCTGCACAGGGTTGCTGGGAGAATCTGTGGGGCTTTTTTTCTGCAGGGGGGTTAATTTCTCTCAGTCTGAGAGAGGCTACAGAGAGAAGGCAAAAAGCTAGGTAGAGACAATATATAGCATTCCAAAACAAAGGTTTATTTACCTTAATAGTCAAATAAGTCAATGAATAAAGAGGATTCTACCAAACTAGTCTCAGTAGACATCTAGAGTTTTGTGCGTTCTGTGGTTATGTTCCCACTATAGCAGCTGTTCTGGAAGGATTCCCAAATTTAGTTTAAAGGGCCTACCGTTTCTCTGTTGGATAAACTCTCCTTTCTCTCCCTGCAGCAGACAGCTCCGCCCTGACCGGCAGGAGGCAGAAGATACAATTTTTCTCACTGGCATGCGCCTCCTGCGCTACCCTCCTCTTCAGTTTTTTCTTCTGTCTCAGACTGGTGGGAGCGTTCGGCGCAGGCTCTGAAAAGACAAACAACAACAGAGTCAACTTGACGGGGCAATTAAAAAAGGGTTTCCACTGCCTTGGCAGTAGCCATTGGCAGCGGCGGCTTGTAACCCAGCCGGCTCCCGCGCAGTAGCCTGGGAGCAGGGAGCAGCGATCCGCGGATCAAAAGCGGCCTCTCTCCCGTCCGGAACGGTCCCCTGCAGTAGCAGTGGGTCCGGTCAGCCCAGTCTGCTCAAATAAAAAATGTAAAGAGGCAGGGGCGAAAAGGCCTTTCATTTTCGGGGTCAACGACAGCGCAGGTCCCGAGACCCTCCTCCTGCACAGTCAGCAAAACAAGCATGACTCGCAAGGAGGGGAGGATATAGGGGTAAGGTTATCAAATTTCTACAAAATCTGGGAAGTTTCAATCTCAGACACTTGGGTGCTGAAAATTGTGGATCAGGGGTACGCCCTAGAACTCCGTGACTTACCAAGGAACATCGGGGGAAGGAACTTGTTCCTTGGTAAGTCATGCTTGTTTTGCTGAGCCCCCACAAAGTAAAGGCAATGACGGAGGAAATACAAAGACTCCAAAAAATAAAGGCCATAGAAGAGGTCCCAGATGAGGAGAAAGGTTTGGGATTATATTCCATAATCTTTCTGGTCCCAAAAAAGACAGAGCAATGGAGGACTGTGTTAGACCTAAAGTTTCTAAACAAGTGGATAAGGATCCAAAAATTCAAGATGGAATCGATATCTTCCATCTGTCACAGTCTCTCAAAAGGGGACTGGCTAACTTCAATAGACCTGAAGGAAGCCTATCTCCATGTTCCCATTCTCCCAGAACACAGGAGATGGCTTCGATTCATGTTCAACGGCTGCCACTGTCAGTACAGGGCTCTGCCCTTCGGCCTCTCCTCTGCCCCAAGGACCTTTACCAAGGTCCTCATCACCCTAATAGCGAACCTGCGCAAGGAGGGGATCCACGTGTTCCCCTACTTGGACGATATACTAGTCAGGTCTCCATCTCAGGAGAGGGCTTACAGGGACATGAACAAGGTGATGACATACCTGGGGTCTCACGGGTTTGTGACAAACCTGCCCAAGAGCCAGCTGATGCCAACATGAAGGTTACAACATTTGGGAGTAATCATCGATACTTCCTTAGACTCCATGTTCGTACCAGAGCAGAGACAAGTAAAGATTCGGTCAATGATCCGCCTGCTTCAGGCTGCTCATCGACTGAGACTGAAATCTCTGGCAAGACTTCTGGGGCTGATGGTGTCTTACTCGCATCAGGTCCAGTGGGCCCACTACAACATCAGACCCTTACAGAGGCTGCTGCGTTCTTTCCAAAGAGAGCTCACGCAAGGGGGAAACCCTTGGGTTTGAGTGCCCACCCACATAAAATCCTCCATGTCCTGGTGGCTAGATCCAGCTGTCTTTCAAAGAGGAGTGCCACTGACGGAACCCCCTCGGAGGTTAATGACCTCCGATGCCAGCTTGTTGGGTTGGGGGGCCCACATGGAGGGAAAATGCATCCAGGGTACTTGGTCTCCAGAGGAGAAAGAGAAGCCCATAAAACTTTTGGAGCTCAGAACTATCTGCCTGGTGCTTCAGCAGTGGGCACCCCTCCTCCTTGGGGCCCATGTCCTGATATACATGGACAACATTGCTGCAAAAGTTTATGTAAACCACCAGGGGGGGTTGAGGTCTCCGACTCTTCAGAGGGAGGCCTCGATTCTTTTCAGTTGGGCTCGGTCACGGGTGACCTCCCTAAAGGCTTTACACATAAAGGGAGTGAACAACACTCAGGCCGACTGGCTCAGCAGGAACCAGGTGAACCCCCACGAATGGTCTCTAAACCGAGAGATTTTTCTTCTCATCACAGAGAGGTTTTGCTTGCCGGTAATGGACATGTTCGCCTCCAAAGACAATGCCCAAGTGCCACGTTTCATTACAGCATCGCAAGAGCCACAGCCCTGGATGCTCTGAACCAGGAATGGCCCAGGAGGCTACTATATGCCTTCCCTCCGTACCCCTTGCTGTCACGAACGGTGGCAAAGATCAAAAGAGAGAAGGCCCTAGTAATCTTAATAACCCCTTGGTGGCCCAGACGCTCTTGGTTCTCCGACCTAAGGGACCTAAGCGTAGAGAAAGCCATTCACACTTCCCGAGAGGGGGGCCTTCTATCACAGGGGCCCCTTCTCCACGAGAACCCGGGGGGTCAAAAATTGACAGCCTGGAAATTGAAAGCTTAATCGTGCAACAGAAGGGTTATTCTGGGGCAGTCCAAAAAACCCTATTAGCAGCCAGAAGACCGGCTAATAGAAGGTCCTATAGAGCAACTTGGAAGGTTTTTGCCACATGGGCCTTAACCAGAGGACTGGATCCCTGTAGTCCTTCTATTGCTGATATACTAGAGTTTCTGCAAGCTGTACTGGACAAAGGTCTAAAATACAATACACTAGCCAGACAGGTTTCCGTTCTAAACTCGGTCTTATCTTCACTGACCTCTAGGGACTTTTCTATTCATAGACATGTTCGACAGTTTTTAAGGGCAGCCAGACATCTGTCTCCCCCTGTAGTACATAGATCACCTTCCTGGAACCTCAATTTGGTTATCGAGGCCCTAACCAGACCACCTTTTGAGCCATTATCACACGTATCTCTCTATATGCTATCCTTGAAGGTGGCCTTCCTAATAGCTGTAACCTCGGCCTGAAGGATGTCTGAATTAGGCGCCCTCTCTATGGAAAAGAATTTATGCATCTTCCAAAAGCATTCTGTCACCCTCAGACTTGATTTGGCCTTTATCCCAAAGTTTAATTCCATTTTCCACAGGTCGCAGGAGGTTGTTCTACTTTCTTTCTGTCCGAATCCCTCTCATCCGAAGGAAAAGGTGTGGCACACCCTAGATGTGCACAGAGCTCTCAAAATTTATCTTGTGAGAACCAAAGGCTTTTGTTAGACTCCCGCACTATTCGTTAACCTAAGACCAGCTATAAAAGGGGAAAAAGCTTCAAAGACTTTAATATCTAAATGGGTAACGCAGGCTATCATTGAGGCTTATAGAGCCAAAGGAAAAATTCCTCCCCTCCAAATCTGGCCTCATTCTGTGCGAGGAGCGGCTACATCATATGCCTTCAAGGCAAGAACATCGTATGAGGAAATCTGTAGGGCGGCAACTTGGTCCTCCGTCCACACGTTTGTTAAGCACTACAAAATAGATGCTTTCCAATCCACGGAAGCGGCATTTGGGAGGAGAGTTCTCCAGGCAGTTCTAGATGCACCTGAGTCTCTTCCACTCCCAGTAAATAAAGAGCTTGGGTATATCCCAGCCGGAGGACTGTCTGCTGCAGAGGGAGAAAAGGAAATTGGTCACCTACCTTGGTGAATTCCTTTCTCCTCTGCTGAGCAGACAGTCCTCCGGACCCACCCAGAGACTTGGGGGAAAAGGAAAAAGACCAGGAACTACTAGATTTGAGAAAAGGTTCTATTTTCTTGGGGAAATATCCCTTCACATGTTTTATAAAAGTTGGTTGATTCTCTGTTTATTACTAATTATTAGTCTTACTCTCTACAAGAGGTTTAAAAAAAAACACTTTTCCGGTGGTCAACACAAGGCTGCCGGTCCTCCGCTTTGGAACTATCTGAAGAGGAGGGTAGTGCAGGAGGCGCATGCGCAGTGAGAAAAATTGTATCTTCTGCCTCCTGCTGGTCAGGGCGGAGCTACCCAGCCAGAGGACTGTCTACTCAGCAGAGGAGAAAGGAATTCACCAAGGTAGGTGACCAATTTCCTTTTCCATGTGGCGATAATCTGTAATTATCAGGCTAATACCACATAAGCATATCTTTTGTTCCCAGTATTTTGCACAATTAAGTGAATTCAAACAGGAACTGTTGCATACTTTGAACACAAAACCAGTTGGCAGAAGAC
>QEPC01002406.1:10747-29804 GCA_003113815.1 Sphenodon punctatus | reverse complement strand
CCCGCTCCGACTTCAGCAGGGTTGGGATGGAGGGGGTATTCGTATCTGAGATTAGGATTGATACTGCCAGAGTGGGAGCCAAAAGAATTCAATGCTCCTTTTTACATGATTTTTAGGTGCAACTACAGAAACAAGGAAATACGCATGAATAACATCAAAGAAAATACTGAAGTTCCTTGTAGGCAGTACACGTGTCCGTATAAACACTGGACCTCAGTCAAAATCGCAGATCTCAAATATTCCAGGACTCTGGGCTAGTTTAGAGTTGAGACTCAAACCTTTGTTGCATTTTAAGAGGTCTGAACTCCTGCCCTACGTGCTTTCATCCAGCTCAAGGCGAGAAATTAGGTTGTACTTTTTCCAACGAGTCGAGCACCTGCCACACTCATACGTGACATCTGGCAGGCTGAGAGCTGCTTTTATTATTTGTATTCTGGGGCATCTATGTTCTATGCATTATGTGCATACACGTAGTGTATGTGCTACAGTTCCTAAATTGAAGAGTTCACAGCTGAAGACAACCAACAGACTTAACAGCATGATCCTCAAGCTGTTTAGCACCAGCTTGAATCCCATCACTTCATCAGAACTTGCAAGAGTGTCGAGAGCTAGCAGTGGCACTAAACAGCTTGAGAAGCACACTGTAAGTGTGGGAAAGAGGATACAATCAAAATGTGTACAGGGTTTCTTAGCCTGTATCTTATCACCTGCCCAATGATGATTGGCTAAATTCTTGCAGATAACACAGAAGGAAGACTCGACTAAGGGTTCGTTAGAAAATCTTGGAAGTGTTATTAATATAAATACCCTAATGGTCGACTTAACAGTCAGGCTTTCTTGCCATGTTATGTGGGCTTGATCCAAAGTCCATAGATGTTAATGGGAGTCTTTCTGTTAACTTTGTTGGCCTTTGGAGCAGATTCACAGTCTGCAGAATGTATTCCTAATTTCCCATCTTTCTGGGTAAAGCCACACGAGACAGGACAAGCCCAGTCCCCTGACCACCCTGGGGCGGGCAACCGCAGCCACTACGCTTTGGGCCCCACCCCCATGGCCATCACCAGCTCCTCCATGTTAACAGGTCACGCCAAGGAGCTGCAGGATTGGGCCCGCTGCTGCCAAACAACTGATCTGGGGAAGGTGGGGCACGGAGACACTCTCCCACCTGCCAAACAGCTGATTGGGGGAGGGGGACCTTGACAAGCGCACATGTTGTCCCCACCCACCAAACATCCAATCAGGGGAGAGAGTCATGGAGGAGTGAATGCACTCACCCTGCCTGCTAAACAGCTGATATGGGGAGGGGGCTCCCCCCACCCACCCTTCCCATCCCCGATCAGCTGTTCACCGGGTGGGGAAAGCACCTGTGCTCCTCTGTGCTCCCTCTCCCCCCAATCAGCCATTTGGCAGGCAGCTCCTCTGAGCCCCTCCCTCCCCTGATCAGCTGCTGTGAATGTGCTTTATGTCTAATTTTCAGACCTCACCCCAGGGCTGCACAGGCCGACCAGACTGGAGGCGGCCTGTTATCCCGCATTTGTCCAGGTGGGGTGACAGTAATATGTGATGTGTCATCGGCCTTCTCCAGCAACTGCATTGTGTGGCAGCTGGCTACCCTGAGCGGAAGTGGGTGAACATCTGGCAGCCACCAGCCATACAGTTCGCTGCATCGTGGGCTAATGTGGGGTAAGGTTACCCGATGTGGGATAACGTCTTGTGTGGCCTCACCCTCTCTCTCTCCCTCTTTCTCTCTCTCTCAATGGTGATCTTAATGATATGTACCAAAAAAGCTACTGTTGCTACTTAGTTTTTTTCGTGTCTCATCTTTAAAATGTATTTTAAATATTCATGTTCTGAAGTGGATATTTTGTTCTTAACACCAAATTGCTTCCATAAAAATTTAATTTGAAGGGCATGAAATATGAGCATATTTTAAGTCAATAAAGTAACTTTTTATTGTTGCAGGCAATCTAGTGAAATACGTTTTCAGCAGGCTGAGAGTGTGTGTTTTCTGTAGTTGTAGTATTCTTACTCAACAACTGCTTGATATAATTCTATCCACCATAAGAAATATTATTTTCCTGTGTAATCTTGAAAATAAATGGGTGTTTCATCACCATTTTTGGTATATTGTGTAAAAAGAAAAGGACTACTACAGTAGAATACCAGACTCTTCTTTTGGGGGGGCGGGGTGAGCACCTGTGCCTGTCAATGGGGAAAACGCATTGAACATGGGCCCCTGCTGCTGAGACATGAAGTAAAAATTGTGAACATTGCAGTGAGGGGATAAAATGGGTTTAAGTTTCAAATATTAGAAAAGTACCTTCATTTCCCCCACATTTGGCAATCTCGGATAGCATTCAAACTGTTTTGCCCTTTGACAGTTTATAAATTGGGCAAATACCTGTTTATCCTATAAACTCAAACTTCTACTTAGCAGCTAGGCCAGTGGATTCTCTCCATTTGTAGAATGAGGAATACACAGCTCCCTCCTGAAGCATTGGGGCCCTCTTATGTCATGCTCTAATCCTGCAAAACCTTTATGCAGGGGGATTTTGGCTGATTAAAGCCATGGTCTTTTCTCTGCGGTCTCTTTTAATTCTGTCTCAGATTGTCAGTTGCTGTAACTTTGTTTACTCAACAGGCTGAACAATCAAAGAAAGAACAGAAACAGGGTTTAAATGCTGAGAAATTAATGAGAAGAGCTTCCAAGGATGTATGTCGATTACGGGAGCAGAGCCAAAAGGTGCCGCTGCAAGTGCAGTCATTCAGGTAAAGCATGCTCTGCTCTTTTGGCTCTTCTGAATCTGTGAGGCTAGTTGGGGCTTTCTCTCATTTCAAGTATATCTTTGTAGAGATGACCCGTTTTGCTTTAGTGCTGCAACATAAATGATCAATTAATGTAACTCATGAATATGCCATGTAGTCTTAGTCAAAACCAATATCCTCTCTCAACCTGGGGCTCTAATATGTCACATTTAAGTAGTTTCAGAGAGTTGGTGGGGAGGTGAAATTATTGTAAGTAATGGATTTTGGAAACAGTCAACTAGAGTTCCTACTAGTGGCCATTAAGGCATCGTATGAACCAGCATGGAGGGGAGGTTTAGCTGTGAGGTTCTGGATCTCTAATATATTTGAAGCAGCCAAAGGGAGATAAAGTAGGAAGAAGCTGTTTGTTCAACATGCAGCAAAAGAGATGCTTTAATCTCACTTCTCTCGCTTTTTTTCTGAAATTAATACTCCGTGACGGTCCCAGCTTTAGCCTTAAGCTATTAAACGCAAGACTGGTGGTTAATAAAGTGATGCCCGGTGTTCCATATGTTGGGGATGATACTGATGGATCACTTTTGACATGTTTGGTGCCATAGACGTGTTCAGTATAGAATCGACCTCAGATCCATTTCCTTTGTGACGGCAGCATTGCTGAAGAAATCAGCACTTGATACTTTCAGCCTGCTTAGCTTCATGGGGTGTCTAACCTTCCAGTTTCGGCTAAGGTTACGAATGTGATTGTGGTGACACAGCTCTGAATGCCTAAAATCTTCTGGAGGCTTGTCAGTATAAGGTCAGATGACTTGATGGAACGGGAAGATGACTGCCTCTGAACAGTATTTCAGTTGTAGAATCCTAGAACTTGGAAGGAACCTCAAATTGTGTGTCTGTTGTTGTTGTTGTTGTTCTAAGAAAAAAATCATCTGCTTTTATTACTGTTCCTCACTGCAGTGTGAGTAGAAAGATCTACTCTTTAGTGACCTGTTCTATCCCTAAACATTCCCAATGGGGGTGTTGCGCTCTCACCCTGAGGGTGAGATTGCCATAGGACCATTGGGTCTGTAGCTGCCGGCGCTTCCTACCCCTGGGGAAGCGGAGATATGGCCGGCGGCACTCCGAAGACAAGGAGAGGGCATCAGGACGTGGCGCCACACATGAAGGGGCGGGGCAACCCCCGTCAAGTCAGAAATCAGCTGTGGAGACTGGGGACAGCACGCAGACGCTACCACCGCCGCAGGGGGGCGGGGCACCCTCCCCCGGCGTGCTGCGATGCTCCGCACGCCTGCGTGCTAAATAGGGTGGGGCTACAGGGTTATAGGAAGGGCCGAATGTCTCCAGCGTTACCGGTGATCAGCAGCGCTGTGAGACTGGCCCCTTTTCCGTGTAGATTATTGTGTGGCTCCAAGGCAATACCGTTTGACTGTGCGTGGCTGAGGAGTGTCTGGTGAGTGCTTGCATGAATACTTGCGGTAGAGTGATTGTGAATGTGTGTAGTGTAAGAACCCCACTTCTTCCCCATCTCCTTAGTGTTGGGCCCCCTTCCTCCCCGTGTAACCTGCATAGAGTGAGTGTGGTTCCCCCTCCTCCTTGTCCCGTCCTGTGGGTCTTCCCCTCCTTCCCTGCACTCAACCCCCCCATGCTGTTCTCCCCCTTTCACAGTGTGGGTGCAAGTGGCAGTGTAGGTGTTTGGGTTACAGTGTGGGTAGTGGAGGAAAGCCACTCTGAGCATTGTCGTGTGTCGTCATCGTCCCCTCCCCCCCGATGATGATCTGGTGTGCTCTGTGATGCTGTCAGTCAGCTGATGACACCCAGCTCTCTCGCACATCTGAGTTATCAAGAGCTGCAGTATGCTTGGTTCGCTGTCCAGACTGGATCATAAATTAGAGAGAGCTAGCTGAGCCTTATGCAAAATAAAACTCTGATACTGATGGTAGGCTAGGGGAAATGGCAAGTACCTGAACTAATGAAGCCTGGTTTCCTAATGGGAGACTGTGTTCAGCGTAAGTCATTGGGATTTTTTGGCTTTTAAAGGGGCTATTTTTTCTTTTCCAGATGCACCTATTGTTATGACATTTTCCATCCCTACTTAACCTTTTGGTTCTTCTGTCCCTCTGCCAAATGTAATTGAAATTGGCCTCTAGGACCTAAACTTATTAAGGGGGAAATACATGCCCATGCTCACATAAACCTTTCATAGGAAAACAGGCTACAAATACGGCAGTGATAACTGCCCTTTCATTGGAGGCAAATGTACAGTTGCTTACTGCAAAACCCATGACAGCATACTTATTGGTTATTTTTAAAGCACTAATACCAATGATTTAAATCTATAGCAGAGTAAGATTTTGAGGGAAACTGGATGGAAACCTGTTTACTTTTCTAATTCTAGGGAGAAGATAGCTTACTTCACAAGAGTAAAGATCAGCATACCATCCCTACCAGCCGATGATGTATAATTGCATTTTTTCAAGGAAGTGTTTTTCCACTCAGTCATCTTTTTTTATATGAACTTTTTGAAGTATAGCTTCCTGCTTTTGAAGATCTTCTATTTTACATCAGCTATAGATATCTTTATTTTAAAAATACAATAAACTGAGCTATTGTATGTTTTAAACAAAAGCCCTGCCCCCCAAACCAGAAAACCAAAGTAGAACAATTCTGGTTCACTAATGCTAATTTTGTACAGTTCGTATGTATTGCATGTGTGCTTTTATTTTGTAAAGATGGAACAAAGGAACAAGACAGTACCAAGTGTTTATCCTGTTGAACTGCACTGTGTTGAGAAATATTACGTTCAACAGAAGATTGTTTATCTTTTCACTGTTTTCAGGTGAGCAGACTGTGAAGATGGCTGTTACGCCATGCATTATTTTTTTACAAGAGTGTGACTTTTATAGTTTGAAGTTAGCCACAAGTGCAAACTTATTTCCAAAACAGCAAGGCTGCCTCATAAAACAGGTGCTGTTTAGACTTCAATCACCTACGTTGGAAAAAAAAATTGTTGGGCAAATACAATTTCCTTTGTCTTATTTGTGTGAAGAAAAAAACCTGGAATACTGAGTGCTGAAGTACAACTTGTGAATGTACAGTACTTTGGACTGTTTTATGGTTTCTTGCATCTGAGGGAGAAGGAACAAACCTGTAATGCACTTGTTAAACTGAAACTACCAAAAGGGCAGCTGTTTTCTGAAGCTGAATCAAATTCACACAAAACGTATCTAAATCTGAGTTGTCATACGCTGCAAGTTAAAATCTTGCACTTCATTGTTACCGTTTGTCCTAAATGTTGTCTAGTTTTGCTACCAGGAGTATGTAAGAAATCAGGTTTATAAAGCCCGAAGAAATTAGTAAATTAAGTGAGTTGAGTAGAAATCCTAACTAGGAAAAAAGCATCCATGACCCAGACGACTTAAAATATTACATTAGGGTACATGCTACAAATTTTTGTTCTGTTTTAAATACACAAAACAAGCTGATTTTCAGAATAATTGTGGTTCAAGTTGAACAGGTAGAAGGAGTAAATGTGAACCAGACATGCATGGAACAGAATTTTAGCTTGCCTGACTGGACAACTGTGGGTGTTAACAAATGAGACCACATAGCCCCATTGGAGTCCGGAGTCCGTCCAAGCAGCCCCCACTTGCATGTTTAGCGTGTAGAGCCTAATAAACAGGCAGCCCCTTGCGTGTAGTTGTTGTGTGTTTGTGCAGCCCCCATGCACAGGTTTAGCGGGACTAGCCTAATAAACGGGCAGGCGCTCTTCTCTGCCACACTCACCCCACAAATTCCCCACCCCCTTTTCAGTATCCCGCCACCGCAGCTGTTTCTTTCTTCCAGGCTGTCGCTCCAGG
Organism: Sphenodon punctatus; assembly: GCA_003113815.1. NCBI lineage: Eukaryota > Metazoa > Chordata > Lepidosauria > Sphenodontia > Sphenodontidae > Sphenodon > Sphenodon punctatus. Next base: position 23,184 of record QEPC01002406.1, on the reverse strand, counting down.
AGGCAAACGATTTAAAGTTTTTTTTGTTACATCAGTAAAGACTTTTTAAACGTCTCGTCTGTCAGTGTGTTCCCCTCCGGCCCATCCGCCTCCCCCGCAGCACCAGGACTGCTTCCTTTCCCTCCTTGAACTCCATTCTTCCAGGCCATTTCCCAGCCAGTGGCCTTTCCCTCTGTGGTCCCTGTTGCCCTCCCCTTAGCACTTTTGCATGTGCATTCCCTATTAGCATTCTCATAGTAGCCGGCTACAAGCCTCTGCCTTCGCTGTCGCCATTTGCAAACTACCCATGTTCGGGAATGACAATAGGAAACACAGAGGTGCAGGCGGCTGCTCTGTAAATGACCAGCACCCGGCCTTAGTCTGTGGCTTTCTTATGGCCATTTCCCCACCCGCCACTCCAATTTTAGGTGCACACGCACACACTCTTTCCCTTCCAGTCCCCTGCCCGAAAGAGGCACATTGCTATGTCATACTGCCATTTGTAAAATGCAGCCCCCCAAAAAAAAATCCAAAGAAGCACAGAAAAAGCATGAATTACAAAAAAAAAACCTTTTTTATTTTTTAAAATTAACTATTTTTTCTTGCACCTGCTCTTTTTGGAGGTAGCTTGGTACAATCGCTTGGGTGGTGGGACAGGTGGGTGGGACATCTTCCTGATGCTCCTCCTCTTTCCATGGATCCAGGCGTAGCAAAGTATTCATAGAAAACGTGCAGGGGAACGATTGGCACAGGGGCGGGGTATGTCTAGGATCCAGCTCTGGATTGGACAGTGGTTGTAGCAGCTCTGTTCGTTGCCTGCCTGTCAGTTTGAGCCATGGGCCTAGTGATGGTAATCCTCCACAATCTGTTACAGAAAACACAGTGGCTGGGAAAGAGCAAGCCTTGTGCACTTACTGCCAATTAGGAAGAGCTGGAAAAATGCATGTTTGAAAATGGTGCATTGGGCTTTTAAGGCGGCTGTGAGGGGAGAGAGGGGCCAGAAATGATAGCTCTGCAGCGCACTCTAGGCTTTTTCACCCATGACTCAATGGGCTCGATAGACCATTTGTGTGACCCAGTATGGCAGTACTTAAGTTCTTATTACTCAATGGGTGCTGGAAGACAAGGACGCGAGGATGCTGCACACAACCTAATAGATGGGACGCGGATACGTGGGCTACATTAGCCTGCATTTGCCTGCACGGTGGGTTATTTATNTATTATTATTATTTATTTACATTTATTAGCCGCCCCCTCATACCCATGGCATCTCGGGGCGGCTTACAATACACAAAAATAACAATAAGTTAAAATAACCATAAAACAAAATATTAAAACATCTTAAAAAAAAAAACCCAACACCCACCCACCCCAAACTTTTATCCCACCCACTTCCTCCTCCAAAGGCCTGGGAGAACAGCCAAGTTTTGCAGGCCCAGCGGAAGGCCAGCAGACTTGGGGCCAGACGGGCTTCCTCCGGGAGGGAGTTCCATAATCGTGGCCCGGCCACCGAGAACGCCCTCTCCATTGTGGCCCCCCGCTTTACGTGGGGGACCTCCAAGAAGGCGTCCCCAGCGGACCAAAGGGGCTGCTCTGGGGCGCAGAAGGTGAGGCGGTCCCTGAGGTATGAAGGGCCAAGACCGTGTAGGGCTTTATAGCCGTGTAGGGCATTATGCATGCTCTGGGATTCTATTGTGGGTGGAGGCTGCGTGTCCAGTGGGGGTGACCGCTTAATAAATGAGCAGGTGGGCAGCCACCTGGTGTGGACTATCGTCTCATTTGTTAACGCCCTTAGTTGCCAAATAGGAAAAGACAATGAAGGTGCTCTTGACAAATTTCCTAGGAAAGTTGCATCACAATGTGTAAGAGCTTAGACGTAAGCATTTCAAGCATTCTATCTTTGTAAACCATACTTTGTGGATAATCTTCACAACAGCATAACTAAATGTGTGTGTACAGTATGTATGTATCTTCTGAAAGTTTTTCCTGGAAAACAATTTTATATTCAAAGATTTGTTCTTGTCTTGGATACTCACTGTCCTTAAGCTCCAGCTCATGTTGACAAGCCACCTATACACAGCATTTTACTTTTCCAGAATGTAATTAGTCTTGTTGAAAGAAGAAGACAATATAACTATAATATGTTAGCAGAATCTTCTAAATTCCAGGTAAGAAAATTCTGTGCCTTTTTATTGTTTATTATTATTATTATTATTATTATTATTTTGTTAAACTTACCAAGGATTTTCTTGTGATGCACACATTCATTTATTGGTCCCAATTTCTTAAATGTAAAACTGGATGCCACGTTGTTTTGAACCAAGAACCACTCTCATCAGCTGACAGCATCATTTTCAATGGATGCCCGTTTTGTTGTTCTGTATTTAAAGACTACTAAAAACAAAAATTCCATTCATGCTTGTAAGGTCAAACTTTAAAAGCAAAATGTTCAAATTATTTAATGTAGAGGTAAAATGAAGGTTGACTGTTTCAGCTTCTTGCTTTGATTATATAAGATGTTTGTAGAATGATGTGTAGAGTTGTACCTTATGATTTATTTTCTTTTATTTATTTACGTCTTATTTATGTTCTGTTTAATATAGTTCAGTTCTGGCCATTCAAAATGTTTGGCATTAAAAAGGCTCTTGTGAGAAATATATACAGATTTCTAAATTCTTTGGCAGAAAAGCTGTTTATATCCTAAATAACTTTCAGAGAGTTATTAAAAAAATAAATTCTGAAATGTAATTTTTGGGTATGGTCAAGACTATTAAGTTTAGTTGGCTTTAGTTTGCAAAATAGTCTCATTTTTAAAATGAGACAGATTCAGTGTATTAACGTTTCCTCTTGATTTCCAAAGCTCCAACATATTTATAAACAGACAGCTTTTAACAACTTTGGCATTTTTTTGGTACTAACTCACTACTCGTGCTGATGAAACATTTAATAAACTAAACAAAAAATATATCTGGACAAACCCATATCATGTTTAAATTTATCTATATTTCTTTTTGAAGAAGTAGGATTTATCTTGCACAGGGATGACGAATGTAATAATCCTCGTTTCAATTATCAGTATGTTAGTACAATTGGGTATTATCAAAATCCGAGTACTAAAGGTACAAAATATTATTGCTTAGCCAAATGAACAAAGTTTAGCAGAAATTATTATAGTATACAAATCAAATAATTTTTAATTTTTTATTATTGCTATGTTTATACTGTAATAAGTATAAAATGCTCAGGACTGAACTAAATATTTAATCAGGTTATATTCCAAATGTGTTTCTGTTCAAATTATGTCTGTAAAAGTATGCAAATACATCACACAGATTAATTTTTTGTCTCTGCACTTTCCATGTGTTTCAGTGATTGGAAAAAAATACAATTTTTTTAACAAAGTTGTTTTGCTAGCTGGTGTTTTATTTTGGTAAATTATTTTATTGCTGAGCTAATTCTCTGTACTTTATGTGGAAATGCTCCAAATTGAAAAGCCTTCGCTGAGACTTACAAAAGCTTAAGCTATTATAACTTAAATCATGTTGGTTGTTAATGCATGAGTATACTTACTGCTCATTAAAGTGGTGCTTTAGAGCAATAGCCATAGACAAGCAAGTTGAGACTCTCACATGCAGTTTGTGTCAATGTTTGTGTGGTTCTTCTCCGACAGAGGCAATTGTGAGGGCTATGGTGAAATAAATAATAATATGTTACATTGTGACATGAAAGAGGATTTGAACTCTTGACTCCAGGAGCGAAGAGCTGAAGTCAACTGCAACATGTTAAACTCCCTTCCCTTCCTCCTAGAACCGCAGCACATTAGAGAACAGGGAGACTGAAACCCTTAGCTACAAACCTTTCTTAATGGGCATTAAGAAAGTTCTTGCCTGGTGCTTTCTGAGACAAAAAAGTCACCATGCAAGCAAACTATGGTTCTTTTTATAGGCTGCTTAAGTGTTGGAAGGAGTTGCATCACTGCTGAGTTACACCAGATAGGGAGTGATGTGGTACATAAGTCTCTGGGAGTTTTGTTACATCCATCAGTAAAAATCTGTCAGTTATTGCATAATAGAAAATCCAAAACTGTTACTCTAGAATCAGTGTTTCTTTATATAACAGATATTGTTTAAAGTAGGAGAAAATGTATGACGACACTTTTAAACTAAAAAGTGATACTAATATGACCAGGTGCCTACATTTACCAAATCTCTGCAATCACAAACTATTACAGAAACAGATACAGTACAACCAAAGTAACAAATATGATTACATTTTGATTGATTCTCACTCAAATTGAACATGCCAGTAGTTTTAGACATCAGAAAGTATTCAGTTTGAAAGCTTAATACTCAAATGAAGTATAACATGTAAAAAGAAAAAAGATTAAAAGCTGTGTAGGTGGCCATCTGTGTATCAGATAAACCTCCCAATCTTGAACTGAAAAGTATCTCTTCTACATTTAGAGTTTTAAAGAAAACTGATATCTGCTTTTCTTAAAGTCTTAGAGTTTCATGTGTGTATTTTCAGTTTCCAAGTGTTGACAGGTATCTTGCATTTCTGCCACTGCATAATGGATTGATGACAGATGAACTTCAGATGAGCAGGCTGTGTAAATAAGTAGTGAACCTCCTACTATAACAAAGAATCCTCCAAACCAGCCAGAAAACATTGCATCCCCAAATTCCCATCTGGGAACAATCTCTGGGATGTCCTCATCCCAAAATTCTTCTATTATAACATGGGCAACCCATGAAACTGGAGCTAAAGTTAAAATTCCAGATACCCAGAACAGTATCCCTCCAAGAAACAACAGACGTTTCTTTAGTTCTTGTTTTGTCTCTCTCATCTTCAGGCAGTTCATACCAAGAACAGATACCAGAAAGCCGAAAAGTCCTAGGCCGTTTGATGTAGACACCAGAACCCTGGAAATCCTGAATTCTGCAGGCAAAGCTAGGAAAGAATCAAAATCCTTGCATATTTGTATTCCTGTTTCCTCTTGGAATATGCAGGTTTGCCAGAGTCCCATGGTCCACTTCTCCAGTTCATTTAAATCTAAAGTAAGATTTTTCCAGTCTGGCAAATAATTACAGGCACCAGTTAACACCCAGCCTACCAAAGATAAAAACATTCCAACTAATTGCATCCAGCTTCTGTGGACTAAAGCCATTTTAACAAAGGCGTCCTAAAAGCTGCAGCACCACTGGCTACAGGTCTGATTTCTGCTTAGCTTTTGTTTCACAGAACAGAAGCAAAGGCTTTAACACTTATCATTTGTGAAATTTCCTATTTTTATATATTGTTTTGTTAAAGGACACCTGCCAAATGGTATTATCTGGCTTCCTGTGAAGCCACTTTTGCATATAGAGAAACATTGCAATAAACCAGTAATCCAAAGGTGTGGCTATAATTGGGCTTGCTTTCCGTTGGTTTTATTTTGCTGAAGACAAATGAACTTTAAAGTAGTGTTTTCCTGTCACCACTTCGGTAGTAGTGCTCCAATCCTTTTCTCAAAGAACAGTTCTGAGCTTTGTATTCATATGTAAAATAATAACTGATTCTGTAAACCATTTTGTTTTCCAAATCTTTCACTGAATGCAAGTACAGGTATATGGAAAAATCATCCAGTTTCTGTGCTCTGTTAAATAGCAAATGCTTGTGAGCAGGCTATTCTCCTGCTCTTATTGTTCCTTTTTTGCATTATATAGGCAGATACTAGAAAACCCAGACTGACTTTTTGTCTTTGAGTTTTCTGAGTGTTAAATTTGGGTAAATTACTAACTCTTCTTGGGACACTGACGTGATACTGATGAAATGCATACATCACTTAAAATGAAAATATACTGACTTCCTCCTCCCCTCCATAAACACGTACCTACCCCAAGCTCTATGCAAGTCTTAAACAGTACTGGGCATCTAGTATATGCATAAACAAAGACAATTCCTACAGAAGCCTCTTTCTGTCTGCAGCAAAAGTATAAATCCAGAATAACTGTTGTTTAGGCTATTTAGGCTGAAATACAATAGGTCATGAAAATGTTACTGGTTTAGGTAGCTGCTATGAGAAATTATATTCAGTTTTTATGTGATAAGTAAACTTACATTTCTGGATCTCAACCAAAATATAAGAGAACATGCTTATGCATTTCTTGGGTTTTAACATTTCCATTTAAAAGACACAAAAGAAAGTGGTGGTTCTACACATTTGTGGCAGATACATTAGCCTGTAATGAAACCAGAGTTTTCACAGTTTTGCAGAGAGATAAAATGCCATTATGAAATTAAAATTACAGGAGGAAAAAATTGGAAACTCAAGTTTTGTGAATCAGCTACGTAACAAAGAGTTCTTTGAATCATTATTGGAACAAGGTTCTGCCTTGTGTTTAGAGTTTGAAAAGAAAGGCAAGTCTTTCTGTCCTCCTTAAACTCTTAGACTTTCAGGTGTATTGTTGGTTTCCAAGTGTTGACAGGTATCTTGCATTTCTGCTACTGTGTAATGGATTGAGGATGGATGAACTTCAGTTGAACAGACTGTGCAATTAAGTAGTGACCCTCCTAGTATGAGACAAAACCCAGCAACCCAGCCAATAAATAGTGCTTCCCCGAAATCCCATCTGGGGACAATATCTGGGATATTCTCATCCCAAAATTCCTGGACTGTAATGTGGGCAACCCAAGAAACTGGGACTATGGCTGTAATTCCTGATATCCAGAAAAGTATTCCTCCAAGCATTAACAGCCGCTTCTTTAATTTCTGTTGTCTTTCACCGATTTTCAAGCAGTCCAACCCAAAGCCTGAGAGCAGGAGGCCCAGAAGTCCTAATCCATTTGATACAAACATCAAAATCCTGGAAATCCTGAGCTCTGGAGGCAAAGCCAAAAAAGAATCAAAATCCTTGCACTGCATCCCTCCTTCCTCTTGGAACACACAGGCTTGCCAGAGTCCCATTGTCCAGATTTCCAATTCATTCAGCTCTAAGTTGAGGTTTTTCCACTGAGGTAAGTAGGTGGTGAGACAGGACAGCACCCACCCCAACAAACAGAATAAAATTCCAACTAATTGCATCAGAGTTCTGTAGACTAAAGCCATGGTAAGACGAGCAGGTTCCAAAATCCTTTTAGGAAAAATGTCTATCCTGCAGTCCTATAAGAGCTGTTATCTTCTGTGGTGGTTGGAGCTATGGTGATCTTAATTCTTTGCTGCCCTGAATATAAGCTTTTGATATTAACCCTTTGAAAGCTCTGAAACGGGTTTTTGTTCCTTGTGAATATAATGTTTCATGTAAAGGACGAAGGACTTTGCTTAACCATGAGTTAGGTTTTCTGATAAGGATTTGATCTGTTACCTTCCAATTTGCCTGGTAAAATTATATCCCAATGCCTGATGATTACAAGTCTGAGGATGAACAAAGAAGGCTCTATGACCCGTCACCCTAAAATACAACAGAAATCTTTGTGCTTCAATACGGATTAATTAGATTTTAAGTGGTGATAAAAAGCCAGCTCTGTCTGCAACAGGACTTCATTGTAATAGCTAAATTTGAGATTTCAAGGATGTAAATCAAGGCCTTGTAAAGAAAGGTAGACTGTTTTCCTATAATCTTTACTCTTAGACTTCCTCAGTGTATACAATAGCTTATCCTCCACTCTCCTGTCACACACATTGCAAAGACTGTCTATCTGTCTAGAAGGCCCTTTTCATGGTTCATGTGTTCTACATAAATCCCTTTAAAACAGGCTTTAAGACTGATGCATTTGAGGAGAAGTGAATGACTTGACCACCCATTCCATCGTAATCTCTTCTCAGTGGTTTAGATTCTGCAGGGTGCTAAGCACCCTCAGCTCCCACTGAAGTCATTGACAGCTGAGCATTCTTTGCATTCCTGGGGACAGGAATTTCTCAGCACCTTCCAGGATTAGAACCTACATAAATAAGTGTTGCCAGTGGGAAACTTCTTGTTCTGCTGCATTCTTCTCTGAAGACTGAGTCTTCCTTTTCCAAATTCTGATATGTTCACTGGAACCAAACGGTAAGCATCAGTCCCTACCAACCGTAACTAGGGGCCTCAAGTAATCACTAGTGGTAGCTATGGTATAAACATTTATCTCTTGACCTGTCTTTGCAATTACTTCAGGGCATCGATGAGCCCCTATCATTACTAATGCTAGTAAGCATGATGATGTAGCAAAATCACAACAAAACGTACTTCGACCTTTTCACTTCTGTGTTTCCTGGCAGCATGTTAAGAGACTGGGAATCTAGGAAGATGTCAGGTGACTCCTATGGAGGTTTTTCCCGAGGCACTGAAGTGCAGCTCTCTGAGAAATAACTCTCTAATAATGGCCTCTTCTCGTTCCTGAGAGTTCTGACCCTTGCTTGCTGAGCTTGGGGCAGACAAACTCTTACCTGCTTTTGCTCTTTTAAACCCCACAGAACAAACACAAAAGGTGAGCTGGATTCTCTTCTCATGCATCATCAATAGAATTGTTTCTCTCATTCCAGTCAGAACACAAGCCCTCTGTAGATGCTTGACCCTTCATTTGCCTTGGGGTGTTTTGCTTGAGCATGCTTATTCTGAGGTAACTGGCTCCCTGGGTCAGTCAGGGGTACTTTAACCCTGAGCAGGGGTGGCCCACCCAAAGTTCCTGAGCCATGTGTGTTGCTGAGTAGCTTTATGGGGCTTGTGTGAGAGAGGCCATACCGTTGGCACAGGTTAAAACTCTAGTGTGCCATTGACCATTATGCACTGATCCTGAAATGTTCATCACATCACTTCAGTGTGCACTCTGTTTATGTGCCTATGCTGGTGTGGGGGGGTGGAGGGAGCGGGGAAATCTTCTTATTTAGATAGAGGCATTCTCCTATGTGCCCACTAGAGGGCTACCGCATGGATGGAAGTCAGTGCCTACTTGCACAGGATGGGAAGAGGAAATATAAATGAGCACCTTTTATTGAATGCATGTGTATGGCAATGGCATAGCACATACCACAGCATTCCAAGAGGAGGCTGGAGATCTGCAATGACAGTGTGTACATTAGTGAGACTCCGAAGAACGATTTTTTAGCACCGGTATAGCACACTTGTATCTGTTACAATCATGGTATGTTTGAGCAGTGCTATGAACATTTTTTACATTAACTATTGCCTAGGTTATTATGTTACCTCCTAAGCATGACTAGAGAAGGCTATAATTCAGCCCTCTGAGCGATACCTGTTGTGTTCACACTTTGGTCAAAAGCAGCCTCAAAAAGATTGGGCACCCCTGCCTTGAGGCATGGGCACTTCTAGGAATTTCCCCTAGAAGTATGTGCATATTGTCCGAACACCGCCCCCCATGAAGATTACTGCACAGCCCTGTTCAGGCTGGACTTTGCAACCTGAATCAGCTGGATCAAGCCTGAGCTCAAGAGCTTGGGCTCTTTTTGACGAGGAGCACCCCCATTCCATGTGGAACACCATGACATCCTAGCGCTCTGCAAGGGGCGCAGGGCTGCATGGGAAGCACTGGGTAATGTGGAGTGCTGGTCTGGCCCAATCTGACCCGTACTAAGAAACTTTGCATTGTGTCCTGTTGTGTTTCAAACTGCAGGGTCTTTGATTACAAGGGTACCCTGATATAACCCTGGTTTCTCCCATGGGCATCCTAGGGTAGCCACTTTGTGTGAATAAACCCTTAATTTAGTTGAACTCTTTCCTTCAGCTGTGGCTAGGATTTGAGCACCCACAGCTCCTATTAGCTTCATTGGTTACTGAGGGTGCACAGTCTCTCAGGATTTGGCTCCTAATACTTTAACAATAACACGAAATAATATGGTGAGAGATAGTATCACTCATTTTAAATAGCCCCAGGTGTCATTTTGCAAACTGATCCGCAGCTCATTCCTGCACAGCAAATCTAAAAAGAGTGCGGATGCATTGAAAACTAGTTGGCATATATGTCATTTTGTGCAAATGAGTGTCTTAAGCTTCCTCCCACTCTTTGTAAGGCCATTTTAGGCTGGATTCTAGAAGGATTCTGAATATTACTCTAATGCAATTTATTTCTTCAGAGATTTTATATTATCCACTGAAGTTTCCTGAAGAAATGACAGAGTGAACTTCATTAGTATGGTATATATTACTTTATATATTATATACACAATACACATGGAAAGAAAATAGAACAGATGTTGGCTGTAGAAGAATGAGAAGGTTTAATACCTATATTAACATAAAACTTGAGTAGAATCCAAGTACTGAATTTCACTTCCCTGATAGGAAGAGCGAGCTGTGCACCTGGCATTTCAAAGAGGTGGCTAGGCTAATTATTCCTGGAAGAGTGGCCAGTGTGGGCTTCGTCTTATGTGAATATATTATTTGTGCCATATAATGGAAGCTTTGTAAGGAGATAACCTCAGGAAAGTGCTAGCCTAGTTGTGTAAATGCTGCAAGGGGAAATTTGATGAATGTATAGTCTAGTCAATGAAAAGTAGAACCAACATTCTTAGAGTTGCTGGAAGTTTAGCTCTAACCTTTCATCCCCCCAGATTTTCACTAATCACTTTAATCATTTTTTTTTCCTGACAAGCGTTTGCTGGATTTTGTATCAAGGAGGGAATGACTTAATGGGGAGAGCAATGCACTGAAAAGAACTGCCCACTTTTGTGGAGCCTTCATACACAGAGCAGAAAATACAGTGATTAAAGAAAAATCACTTTTAAAATACCTTCAAAATCTCCTCTTAAATCATTTTCATTTAAACAGCACTATTGACTTAATATAAGTCCTGAGGGAAATCTGAAAGAGCAGACATGAACATAGTTCTTGATGTCCTACAGTCCCAGACAGCTACTGCAAAATCCCACATCATCAATGAGAGAGACTTTCTCTGATCAAACCTTGGGGAATATACCCCAAGGAGAGGCACAGAGGTTGTCACCTTCAATCTAACTTCCTTGACTCTGCTTCTCATGTCAATATTCTGAGCTCTCATGATGATAAAAAAGGAGTTGCTCTTTAATCTCTTTATTTTTTAAGGAACCTAACCAGGACACAAGTATCCAGGGAAAACTAGGACTTGAGAGAAGTGCTCAACATGTTATAATAGTGATCTATTCCCTACTATTTACTCCAAGCTCCCAACAGTCAAAGATTACATCGCACAACAAACTTGACTAATATAGACATGTATGGACCTTTTCCTCTACAAACTTATCTGATCTTTTTTTAAACCAAGCTATGCTACTGGCCTTAAAAACATCCTCTGTTAACAAATTCCACAAGCTAATATGCTTAATCTAAAGCTTGGGATGACCATTAGTGCATGCTTAAGTGTTTTGCTGGAATAAAGACAGTGTGCTCAGCATTTTGTAGGGTCAGTTCCAAAATTTTTGATAGTGACTCAGAAAAAGGAAGCCAGAAACAATGGTGGACATACTCAAGTTATGGGGTAATGTGCATTTCATCTGGACTGCAGAAGAAAATAATTTGGATATCCATACATGTGACATTACATTTTATAAACATCGATTCAGTAACTAGATGTGATTTTTATAAAGCTGGCGTTTCAAATTAACTGTTCATATCGATGTAAGTCCTATTTAATCATGTACTTTTAAAGATTATATATATATATATATATATATTCTACTCATAAAATTGAGATGATTTATCCTATCACTGTGAAATGTTGTAGGGAGGATCATGTGGGTGAGGGGTAAAATCTGCTCAAATTTCAGAAGGATTGGTTGAGAAGCAGCTGAGTTATAAGAGTTTGAAAAGTGGGGGCAGAAGGGTTTTTTCTGTTTTTTGCAACCATCTCGTGTTATCAGAGAGAAGCATGTTTAAAATGATTCATCTGGAGATGTAGAGATGTCCGAAAATTCAATTGTGCATTCTAGTGATTGCTTGAGTATAGATTTTGAGAACTCGTCATGTGGTTTTAAAGTTATGATGTTTTGCAATTCCCATGTTGTCTAGTGGAGCGAGTGAGTTCGTGAAGTTAAGTCACGTATGGCATTCACAGTGAGGTGGAGCTGTGAACAGGACTCCCTGTTCATCAGTACAAACAGCGTCTAACCCTAGGAGGTGCTGAAGTCTGAAGAAGGGCTACTAATCTATCAGCCATGCGCTGCAATTCACCTTTTCACAGGGTAGAGCAGTGCTGAGTGTTTAGAAGCCCTTTTTTCTTTGGGGAGTTGCTCAGGCCCTTTTTACACGGGCAGCACCCATGCATGAATACCCAGACACACCACGGCCTATGTAAAAAGGGCCTCAGAGTTCAGCAGCTCCCAGGCTCAGACACTGTATCCAAGAAAAGGGAGCCCGTTCACAGCTCCACCTCAGCAGCTTGACACCATTTTGGATGCAGCCCACCCTGAGAGCAGCAGCAAGTGGAGCAGTAGCACCTTCTCACTAGATGGAGGAATGAGGTATGTGAGGTTTGGGGGGGGGGGGGCTGATGGGCTCTCATGGACATGC
>QEPC01002403.1:7031058-7046758 GCA_003113815.1 Sphenodon punctatus | reverse complement strand
GGGAGATCGGAGTCTGGGATCTGCCTTCCTAACCCTCCCCCAGGTGCTGATGCAGCCAGGGGGTGAGGAGACGGGCTCAGCCAATCCAGCGCTCATCACCCTCTTTCCCTCTTCTGAACCTCGTTCTCACCCAGCAATGTCTCCAGTCCGGCTGATCCCTGCCTGGCCCAGTGCTGCTGGGAGCCACATCCCACTCTGGCTTCAACCTCTCCTGCTCCCCCCACGGAAGCCATGACAGCTGGTGGAGATCTCTCCATGCCTGGCCCCACCCTGGAGCCAGCAAAGTTCATAGAGGGAGCAGAGGAGAATGCTAAGTTAATGCGTAAGAGGTGGGGGTGGGGTGGGACGGCATTTGCACCCCTGCATGATAAAGCCTTTTATTTATTGCCATCTAATTATGTGGTGTTTCTTTTCTTTACTGTGCTAACAGGTGGTCAGGAGAATGCTGGGGAGCAGCAGGATACTCCTGGGGACAGAGGTGCCATGGACGCGAATGCTGGTAGGAAAATGCAGAGCTTCAGGGCTGCAGCCATCTTGACTGCGAATGTCAATAGGGAACATAGAGGGCAAGACTGCCTGGTGGGGAATATCACAGGGAGGGGTGTGTGGGGACTGGAGGAGAGTCAGATGGGCTGCCAGAGCCATCCTCTGAGGCAGCCTATGTGTTGATGGAGTGGCACATACACACAGTAGGGCTCTATGTATGCATGATGGAGTGCAGACACAACGCAACCCTGCATGGTTCAAAGGGACCCTCAGGGACATAGGATCCTCAGGGATCAGCTCTGCTCCTGGGTCACCATCTGAAAGCCCAGAGGAGATGTCGAGCCCTGGTGGGGGGGACACTGCACTGCACACGCCATAGGCATCTCTGCCGGGTTCCTTCCAGGAACAGCGTCTGCCCACCCCCAACTGGCTCTGTGTTGGGAGAGGGATCTGGCTCAGGCCAGGAGAGGTAATTCTTGGGGTGCTTCCTCTGAACCACACTCTTCCCCAGCTTCTTGTGCCTGGTGTGTGCAGCCATGCATCTTGTGTGCCCCTCCATCAGTGTGGGTCTGTGGAGTGCTGCAAGAAGCCTGGCCATTTGGGATCCAACAAAAAACTTTTTGCCAATCAGCCCTGTTGGCCATATAGCATTGTGAGCCAGAAACCAGGTAGTGACAATATGCAATATGCCCGATCTGATTAAATTGGACCCAGACTGGTGTGCAGGTCTGTTGGCCCCTGTGTTTACTAGAATCAACGAAACAGGGACCATACCCGAAGGCTTGTTGACCAGTTTGGCCGTGCCCATTTTTAAGAAGGGGGACCCTACCTTGCCAGAGAACTACAGGCCTATCAGCCTGCTTAGTGCAGTAGGGAAGCTCTAGTCTAGATACCTGCTGGGGAAGTTTCTGCACTGGTTAGATGTGAATAATATACTTATTAAAGAAGTTCCCTTCACCGCCCAAATGGCGGCGACGGGTCATTGTCGTGTCCCTCCCCCCCTTTTCAGGAAAGAGGCACAGGCGGCTGCCTGGGATCGGAGAGCCGCAGAAGAGGCGAGCCTTAGGGAGGAAGGAGAAAGGGGTAGTGAGCCCCTCCCCCCATCCAGGGCCGCCATGTTGGAGCAGCTGAGGGTATGTGAGACCCTATTAGGGGCCCAGAGACGCCCCACAGAGCTGGTAAATCCAGCGAGAGACAGCGAGATACCGGGGCCCAGTGGTGTAATCCCCGGGTTGGGGGCAGAGGGAATCGAGGCTGGAGGGGAATTCCAGCAGGAGCGGGCAAGAAGGAAGAGAGTCGTGTCCCCCCCAGCCCGGTACAGGGATGAGGCCCTGCCGGGGCGACGGGCCGGGGAACAGCCAGGTGAGCAGGGTCAAAGGGGGCTTCCGAGCTAGGAAACCCAGGGGGGAGGTGAGAGCATGTGGTCCCAAAGCACATCAGCAGGGGTAGGTCCCCTGTCACAGGCCATGTACACCGGGGTTCCCAGAATGGGTTCACCTCTCGGGGTCCAGATGGGTAGGGTTGTTGATACCCATGGAGTTCCTGGGCTAGCCCAATTCCAGGATTCGGGGTCTCAATGGCAGCCAACCTCAAGAATGGTGGACCAGACCTCTCAGGCAGGGGGCCTTGCGCCCCCTGGTGTCTCAATGTTTACACAGAGGAGCAATCACCCCCCACCAATCGAAGGAGGGTTGAAACATCAGAGGAGAACGATGAGGCTGGGAACCAGGACATCTGGAGAAGGATCCTGGCCATTGAGCAAGAACTGCGGGGCGAGAACAGGAACTTGCCAGCTAGCACTCCGCAGGGCGCAAGGGGACAGACATGGCCTCAAGAGAGCAGAGCGCCAGGTGAGTGGAGTTCCCCGGGTGGGGAAGGAGGAACTGGGGTGGGAACATGGGAGCGACAGGAACCAGGGCAGGTGAAAGGGATGCAGGTAGCCCTCAGGAACAAGGACCAGGAATGCCCCGAGGGGGCGGCCAGAGCAAACAGCAGGGACGCAAGATAGTGCAGGGGCAATAGCACCCCCAGCAAATGGGACACCGCAATTGTTCTGCTGGAACAGGTCGTGGGTCTGGATGACCCCAGAATTGTATCAGAGGTGCCTTTAGTGGGGGTTACAAACCTAGGGGGGTCCGTCCCCCAATGCACGCCGCCGAAGACCCCCGTCGTGTCAACTCAAGTGAGCGAGGGCCCACCAGGTAGTGAGCAAGGAAAAGAAGAAGTCAGTAACCTAGGGGCGGGACAGGAGACCACAGTTGCAGCTAACACAGTGGAAGGAAGGCAGGCAGGCAGAGAGCTGCCCCCCCACCACCACCGGGGGGGACTATTTCCAGTGTAGCGGCCCCCTTCGGGGCGCATTTATTACCGGCAGTAAAGGATAAGATAATAAAAGGGGAGTATGTGGACATTTATGCTCTCTTGTTTAGTGATTCCATCCTGGATCACTCTGAGCTGGAAGAAGGGAAGGAAAAGGAAAAGTTTAAACGCCCTAAGGCCGATCGCAATTGGGCAAATTGGACATCGGCTTTCGCTGTGTACATGGGGGTTATACTTCAGGCCGACCCCAGTCGGGGCCTGGAGCTCCATAAGTATGCGGACATCATCCGCAGGGCTTATAGAACCGGGCCTGTGGGTGCGTGGTTGAGGTATGATGAGGCGTTTAGGCATAGGGCTGCCACCACCCCGGGATTACGTTGGGACGTGCACGCTCCAGACCTATGGTTGGAGTGCATGGTAGAAGTCACTTGGGCGCCCAGGGCAGACAGTGGGCATCCTTTGGTTCGGGGTGGGGTAGCTTGGGGGCAAGATTCCTTTCGAGGGGATGCAAAAAGGGGCAGCCAGAGCAGCCCAGGCCCCTGTTGGGAGTATAACAAGACGGGCCAGTGTAACAGGCAGGTGTGCAAATTCCGGCATGCATGTTCAAATTTCTGGGGTGGCCACCCAGAGATTAACTGCTCCCAGCTGAGACAAAAGGGTGGAAAAGGGGGGTATGGCCAAGGGCGAGGAACTGGAAAAGGCGCCCCCCCCCTCCGCAGCAGGGACACGGACAGGAAAGGGGCCCGACCTGGTCAAAATTGACCAGCTAGAATGGGTACTACGAGGGCACCACTATAGGGCAGAAGTTGAGTTTATAGTAGAAGGTTTTAGACAGGGTTTTGTTATTCCTTCGGGCCTGGTTTGGCAGCATAAGATAGTTAGGAACCTCAAATCAACAGTGGGTATGGAAGAGGTGGTAGAGACAAAGATAGCAAAGGAAGTCACCGAGGGCAGGGTGGCAGGACCCTTTGATCACCCGCCCTTCGACAATTTGGTCATATCCCCATTAGGAATAGTGCCTAAGAAATCAGAAGGGGAATTTCGTTTAATACACCACTTGTCTTACCCTCGGGGCGGTTCTGTCAATGATGCCATCCCAAAGGAACTTTCAACCATTAAGTATGCGTCATTTGATGAAGCGGTGGACAAGATGAGAGCGATGGGGAAAGACGCACTAATGGCAAAGTGCGATGTAAAATCCGCATTTCGTTTGTTGCCGGTGCACCCCAGCAGTTTCCACCTTTTAGGATTCCAGTGCCAGGGACGGTATTATTACGACAGAGCCATGCCGACGGGTTGTGCAATCTCTTGCTCTGTGTTCGAACGATTCAGTACCCTAATAGAGTGGGTGTTTACCTGAAGGCTTAAGGGAGAAGCTGTTTCAAAATACCTGGACGATTTTTTGATAATTGGCCACCCACGGGCCGGAGAATGTGCTGCAGCCTTACGGTTATTCCAAGGGGTGGCCGCTGAGATCGGGGTCCCCTTGGCCCCTGAAAAAACAAAGGGGCCATCAACAAAGCTAACCTATTTGGGTATTGAATTAGACACAGAGGCAATGTCATACAGGTTGCCAGAAGACAAACTGGTTGTACTGCGGGACAAAATTAATGAGTGCATGGCATCCCGCAAGATTACAGTGCGGGTATTGCAATCCTTAGTGGGGAGACTGAATTTTGCTTGCCGGGTCGTAGCCCCCAGCAGGGCATTCCTATCTAGGTTATACATGAAATTGAGAGGCGACTTGCCCCCTCATTTCCGGATATGGGTCACTGCCGAAATGTGCCAGGATCTCAAAGTGTGGCTGACATTCCTGCAAGACTTTAATGGGGTTAGCTTTTGGCAAGAGCATTGCTCCTGCGAACGGACCTACAGGTGCACTCAGATGCAGCAGGAGGGGCAAGTTTCAGCATCTATTTCAGGCGCCATTGGAGTGCGGCCCCGTGGCCCCATGAATGGTGTGAGGCCGCCATTACCAGGGACCTTACGTTCTTAGAACTATTCCCCATAGTTGTGGCTGTCATCCTTTGGGCAAATTTATTTGCTAATTGAACCGTAGTCTTTTGGTGTGACAACTCCGCAGTGGTCCACATCGTGAATTCACTCTCTTCCCGGTCCCAGAAGGTCAAGAAGTTGGTCCGGACGTTAGTGTTAGCATGTTTGAAGGATAACATCCTCTTCACAGCGCGACACGTTCCTGGAATCGATAACGGCATAGCGGATGCCCTTTCTCGGTTCCAGATGGACCGTTTCCGCGAGCTGGCACTAGACGCCAGGCACGATCCGGACCCATTGCCACAAGGAATCTGGAACCTTGGGAACTAGAGATGCAGGCCACAGTCCAAGGGGCACTGGCCCCTCGCACACAGACGGCGTATGGTAGGGCCTTCCGTGAATTTCAGGAATTTAGAACAAGGAAGGGGTGGGACTTAGGTTTTCCAATAGGGGAACCCGAAGTGATCCAATTTGCCTTAACCCTACACAAACAAGGATTGGCGGTTAGCACAATAGCGGGCAAAATAGCTGCCATCACTTTTGTCAGTAGTCTGAAAGACTACCCACCACCTGACAAGGGTTTCTATCTGAGGCATATGCTAGAGGCATGGGCACGAATTCAAACGTCGGTCCGTAGACAGCGAGCCCCAATAACATCCCCCATTTTGGCCCAGTTAGTGGATATTCTGCCCGAAGTGTGCTATGACACTTACGAAACACAACTGTTTCATACCGTGTATGTTACAATGTATTTCGGTGGGTTTAGGGTCAGTGAAGTGGTGTGTTTTTCCACCCGGGATACTACACGTGCTGCATTTGGGATTGAGGATTTGGAGGCGGGGACAGACAAACTGAAATTGTGCCTCCGGCGATCAAAGACAGATCAAAAGGGGTGGGACCAGACAGTGGTACTTTACCAAGGCGGCCCCGCTGCAATTTGTCTGGTTAAGCAAATGCAGCAATACATAGGAATCCGCCCGGGTATTCCAGGTGAATTATTCATGCACAGGAATGGCACAGTGGCCACAATATACCAAGTAACATCCATACTCCGAACCGCACTACGCAAGTTAGGACTCCCACCACAAGAGTTTGGCACCCACTCGTTTAGGATAGGTGCAGCCACGACTGCAGCAGCAGCAGGATTGCCGGAACCAGCGATAAAAGCCGTGGGTAGATGGCGGTCTGGGACATACAAAAAATATGTTCATCCATATAATTAATTGTCTTTTGTTTGTTCCTCAGGGGGCAGGGCAAGCAGGGTACCCCGAGCAGAGGTGTGGATCGTCGGCCGCAGCCTTATACGATGGGCCTGTGTCGCTGCTGCAAATTCCGCATGGGGTATCCACTTGGGCCTTGCAGAGAAAACACATATTACCTGGATGGGCCAGAGCGGGCTACTGTGGAAGCAGATCCTCCCCATGTTGGGGGCATTGGGGCACCTACCTCTGCCAAAATTATTAGTTATACACCTGGGTGAGAATGATCTCCCCACAAGGAAAGGGGTTAGTTTAATAATAAACATCAAGGAGGATCTGGTAAAAATAAGGGATTTATTTAATGGGGCCCGCATTGTGTGGACAGAATTGGTCCCCAGAATTAGATGGAGCAAGGCAGTAAAACCAGGAAGGGTGGATAAAACTAGAAAAAATGTGAACAGGGAGGTAAGTAAATGGGTAAGAGGAATAGGGGGATCAATCATCAGGCACACAGGTATTGTTCACATTAGACCAGAATTGTACAGGAACGACGGAGTACACCTCTCAGAGTTAGGGAATGATATGTATTTAGCTGCATTGGCCTGTCAGTTAAAATGTTTGTTGGATATGTAGGCAGTGGGGGTCAGGGCAGTTCATAATGACCACCCCTTAGTGGCAGGGGTTCAGTATGCCATGATAGGTTTTAATAGGGAGGTTTATAAAGTAGTATGAGTCATCTCCTTAAGAAATGGGGAGATGATACACGGTGTAATGCAGGGCACGGCATGCACTGGGGTCAGGTTCCCTGGGAGTGGCGTCTTAACAGGCTCTGCAGGAACATGCGCTGTCTTCAGACCTGAAAAGACGCTTCACTCCTTTCTTGCGCCCGTAGTTGGGCTGTTCCCCCTCCTTCGGTCTTGCCCTGTCGAAGGAAGGGATGTTAATGGTTTAGGATACTGCTACCGGAGGGCACATCCGGGCAGTACCACAGTTCATACTTTAGATTAGTCAACATGGCATACTGCAACCAAATTGCATGGAGCAATCCCCAGCTACCTTTTTATTGTGATTTGAATAAAGAGTGCGGCCAGTTTAAAACCAATAAGACATGTCTGTGTCTCTTTGGGGGTGCGTCGACAAATTCCCTTCGCCGCCCAAATGGCGGCGACGGGTCATTGTCGCGCCCCTCCCCCCCTTTTCGGGAAAGAGGCACAGCGATGGTGGCCGTGGCGAAGGGGCTAGTTAGAAAGCCCTTCGCCTGTGTAGAGGTTGCTGAGCAACCGTCCTGCAAGTGAGACCGCGCATGTGCGCCCCATTGGACATTGAGGACCCCGCCTCCGTTAGAAGGGACGGTCCTCTGAGAAGCCGCGTGGCGGCAGTCAGAACGGGCCTGTCGGAGAGTCAGCGCCACCCACCTCCCTCTTGCACTGTGGTTTACAACTGGTTGCCATTAAGGGACCGAGGAGGAATTTTTACGATAACCTTTTTGAAGGGTCGTTTTTTCGCCTCCTCAACAGTGCAGAGTAGGCTAAATAGGTTTGACTAATTCGACAGAAGGCGATTTGAACAATTATAATCAGTAACATTGGCATTTGCTAATTAGGAACTGTTTATAAATAGGGTAATTTGATGAGAACAGTATGTTGATTGGCATTCATGTTTATTTGAAGCAAACAGGGTTGAATAAAAGGGTTGAGATTGTCGCGCTCAGCAGGGGTTCAGTATGCCATGATCGGTTTTAATAGGAAGGTTTATAAAGTAGTATGAGTCATCTCCTTAAGCGATGGGGAGATAATACACAGTGTAAAGCAGGGCATGGCATGCACTGGGGTCAGGTTCCCTGGGAGTGGCGTCTTAACAGGCTCTGCAGGGACATGTGCTGTCTTCAGACCTGAAGAGACGCTTCACTCCTTACTTGCGCCCGTAGTTGGGCTGTTCCCCCTCCTTTGGCCTTGCCCTGTCAAAGGAAAGGATGTTAATGGTTTAGGATACTGCTACCGGAGGGCACATCTGGGCAGTACCACAGTTCATACTTTAGATTAGTCAACATGGCATACTGCACCTAAATTGCATGGAGCAATCCCCAGCTGCCTTTTTGTTGTGATTTGAATAAAGAGTGCGGTCAGTTTAAAACCAATAAGACGTGTCTGTGTCTCTTTGGGGGTGCGTCGACAACAGATAGGGTTCCGTGCTGGCCAGTCCACAATTGATCACATCTTTACCTTAAACCATCTAATGGACAAGTATGGGAGACAGCGCAAAAATGGTAGTTTATACTTCTGTTTTATTGATGTACGCGCTGCTTTTGATTCTGTGGACAGATATTGGCTCTGGTTTAAACTTAGTCGCACCCCGATAGAGAGGCGTCTTTTATATCTTATAATCCAGTGCCATACTAACAATATTCTGTGGGTGCGCTTTCCTTCTGAGGCTGCGTTTTCTGATGAAATTGAGGTTCAACATGGTGTGCGACAGGGGTGCGTTTTGACACCCCTGTTATTCAACTTCTATCTAAATGACATCAAGGGGCACATCTTGGATAATGACACCCATGCCCCTAGGGTAGGGAATTTACGCCTGCCTCTGCTTTTATATGTGGATGATGCAGTTTTGATTGCACAATCTCCAGTGGGGCTGCGCAGGGCTATGACTAAATTTGCTGCATACTGTAGTTCTGAGAATTTAGCAGTAAATTACCAAAAAAACAAAATTATGGTGGCAGGGTCTAGGAAAGTGAGTCACTGCTGGTTTATGGATGGTAATCAGATTGAGCAGGTTTCCTCTTATAGGTACCTTGGAGGGTTGTTCTCGGCCACATGCTCCTGGAGGAGACACTTTGATGCCATATCTATACTAGCCAGGAGGACTTCTAGCACCCTTTTGGGCTTCTTCCAGTCTCACGGGGGAAGGCTGGTGCATCCGTCCCTGAGGCTCTTTCGAGCCAAGGTGATTCCCCAGATACTCTACGCTGCCTCCGTTTGGGCCCCCCATTATCTGGACTCCTTGGAGCACATTCAAAATAGCTTCCTTCGTGGAATACCTGGGGCCCCTAGGTTTTCTCCACAAGTGGTACTCCATTCGGAGTCTGCTTCTTGCTCTCTTAGAACCCAGGCCTTTTTTGCGGTTTCCAAATGTTGGCTTAAGGTGTTATTCAATTTATCTCCCTTAGGGAGTTTGTTTCACAGTATGGCACCTGACTTTAGGTTCGGTCTCTGGTTCCTTAAGACCACCAGGCTGATCCTCAGTTTGGGCTTCTCTGTGAAGTTTTTGGCTGCTAGGTCTTACCCTGAGGCACTAGGCCTGGTCCACCTCCATATTAGGGACCAGGAGTGCCAGATAGAGAATGCTTTACTCTCTGCCCAGAAGGTCTGTTCTATGTACCCAGCCATTAGATTACCTCTTGGAAGCTTGGGTTACCTTGATGAATGGACAAATTGGCAAGAACGTAGAGCCTATACCCTTTTCCGTTTTCAGGTATTTTCGGGACGTTTTCAGGGCATACCTCAGCATTTAAGGTTTTGTGCCTGTAATACGCCCAATCAAGTCGAGACATTGTTGCACGTTATATTTGAGTGCCCATTAGTATGGTTACCTCACTCTCGTTTTCTAATGCCTTATATAGGTGATTGTTTACACTGGGAAAGAGAGCTGGTAACAATTAGATTACTTTCCGGTTCGGATACTGAAATGACCAGGAATATGGCAAAATTTTGCCATTGGGTGCTGCTTATAAAACAGTCTACTCTGCACTCCAACATATGCTGAACAGTGCCTTTTTTCAGTATGGTTTCAATATCCTGTTTTATTCCTTTAGTGGTTGGTGTCCATCTTATTGCGGGGATTGTTTTCTTTTTCATATTTTGATGGAAATGTCTGCTGAACTTTATTTGACAATATAGCCGGAACTGGTCCTAGTAGATAAGCATAAGTTATTTCATGGAAAATCAGTCATTGGCCTTAAGCTTGATCTTCTAACTAAATTGTATTTGTACTTGTTTATCTTTGGTCGTTTAATTCTATGTATTTTGACGGTCAATGACTTTTAGTCACGACCTTAATAAAACATTGAAAGAGTTGACAATATGCAAAGACAGATTGCTTTCACTTTGAATTTTTACTTTTGCCTTCAGTGTTCACTGTAGAAGTATACTAAAATAAAGTATACAATTTGCTCCACAAACGCTGCATTCTGTGCATAGCAAAAGGTTACTACCAGCTGCCAAGTGTAAAACCCATGCCTGCCTGTTGAGTGCATTGTCTAAATAGCCTTTAGTAAGAGACTGCTAGGGACTATATTCTCTTGAGCTTAATGGGTCATCATCAACTAATTAACAGCCATGGATACATGCACCATCTTGTCTTTCGTATCACAAGTTCTGTCTTTACAACTGTATGCTGGCTGCCAGTAAAAGGTGGTCAGCTAAATATTCAACTAATACATATCTAATATTCTCAGCATTCTGTGCATAGCAAAAGGTTACTTTCAACCACCAACTGCTGGCAGATATAGTAGGTGGGTCGGGGATAGTAGGCGCTGGACCACCTCCTGGGGTGAGAATAGCCTAGAAGAAACAAACAGCTGGGGTGACTACTTCTTCCCATAGTTTGCCACGACTGCACATCATGATGGGGTAGGATACTGGGGGCGAGGAGGTTGGTCGGCAGAGCACGGTGGGGAAGAATACCCCCCACCCACCCATTTTGTTTGTCATGTTGTCAAGTTTGTCGGGCTAAACCTGTGAGTGGGGGCTGCCTGAATGCACAAGAAATACACACAGGCTGCCTGATTATTAGGTCAAACATGCTAAAGATGTGAGTGGAGACTGAGTGGGGGCTGCATGAACCAAACACAGGGTATTTTAAAATGAGATGCTATCATGTATGGGAACCCAGAAGCCTGACCATCTGACCATCTCAAGGTGGTGCAGGGGGATGCACACTCCCGTGAGTCACTCTGCACTCAGTTGTGGCCACTAATGGCGCACTGCTGAGAAATCTGGTGTGACTGTGCACCATGTAGGGCAAGCCAAAAAAGTGCATGGCAACACGCACCCACACATCCCTGCCCATATGAACTGGGGCAGCCACCCATACTCACAGACATATTCTCACACTCAGAGGCATTGTGGGTGGGGGAGACGGCCTTTGCAAGTCACAGAAACTAGCTGTGAGCACTAGGGATCCCAGTTTCCCAGTGCTCACACCCGGGACATGTCAGTTTCAAGGGTCAGCCCACAGCACTTCCTCCTCCCCAATGGTCCGTGGCGGGGGAGTGTGAGATGGCTGCCGCAGTAGTTAGACTCCGAGCTCCCCATTAGAATTCCTCCCCATGCACCCCACCTGAGTGGCTGCTCTGCAGCTGTGCTACTCAGTGGCAACGCCCTCCTAGACTTGCTCGTTTAAAAATTCCCACAGATTCCAGAGGGCTGTCGTCTCATTTGAAAACATGCCTAGATGCTTCAGCCCTTGTTTTTTAGACAAGATCTTTTCTACATTTGGAATTCCAGATGTACTGAAGATGGGCATTGGTCCTGCACTCTACAGTCAGGAATTCACAACTTTGCCAGCTTTGTGGGATTCACCCACCGAAAAAATCACACCACTTTGGCCCAAGGCCAATGGCGAAGCAGAGCAATTCATGTGAACTATCAAAAAAACCATTCGGGCAGCCCCGGTGAAAGGAAAGGTTTGGAAACAGGAAATGTAGACATTTCTATGCAACTACAGAGCCATGCCACATTGCAGCACGGGACAAGCACCAGCATCCCTCATCTTCCAGAGAAACCTTTGCACCCAGGTACCAGAATACTTGTCTCCAGGCAGGATGCAGCCCTGCAGAGCATGGATGACACAATGAAGTCAAAAGCTAAGCTCTATGCAGATACATGACAGGACACCAAAGAAGCACTAATTCGACCTGGTGATCTCGTTTTCGGGAAGCAAAAGAAAGAAGGGAAACTTTCCACTCCATCAGCGCCACACCCCTGCAAGTTACTGATGTGAAAGCCTCCTTGATTTTGGCATGAGATGATGACCGTGTCATCACCAAAAATTTGACTAATTTCAAAGTCTTCACCAATACACCCTCTCATATTGAGGATGACATGCCTGCAAATCCCAGTCGTCTTCCGACCCGACCGCTGACGAGGACCAAACGCTAGTTAAGGGGGAGGAAGCGCCAGTTCAGCATACCCAACTGTGTCCCAATAGGGACCGACGTCCACCAAAATACTTGCAAGACTACATTGTGGACTTAGCCCCCACACAGAATGGCAACTCTGCCCAACAGTAAACCAGCACATACACCAGGACTCACCACTTCTTTAGGTGGGGAGGGATATAGTATCCTAAAGACTTCAATACTTAAGATGTGCCTGCCACTTTAAGAAGCAGGAAGCCACTATTGGAAGCTAGGAGGTGGCCATCTTAGGAGCCAGCTAAGAGAAGCAGTTAGTGTTAACAAACTTGTGTTAGTGTTTGCAGCATTCCTGGCTGTCTGCTATTCATTTCCTCACAACATTACAGAAGGGTCCCATGTTTACATGTTTCCCCCATTGCTGCCTGTGGGGAAAACAAAGTGAACACTGGTCCTTGCCCATAGGCTAGTGCAGCAGCTGCAGTTCTGAGTCTCTGAATGCAGGAGCGTTGGCCTATGCCGATTCATACCTTTGCTACTCTGTGCTGGCCTATGGGGTTAAAGGGTGGCTAGTGTCATGTCTGTTTTCACCCTATGATGATTGAGGATCAATTGCAGGTGAAGATCCCAGGAACCTGCAGTTCTTTAGATAGGACTCTTGTCTGTGTGTGAGGTTATTATTATATAGAGATTCTCACTGTTTGCAATGTCAGCATGAAGTTGTTAGGAGGCAATCATTGGATGGGTATGCTCAAAAAAGGTTTTGTTTCCACATGATCCTTTTTGGAAGCTAAGGTTGTGAATTGATATGAATTATTAGTCATGGGGTATGGGCTCTTATTGAGGTAAAATAGTTTTCAAATGCATTATATTCATGGGGATGAATTTGTCAGTTAAGGAAGGACTTGCCCGTGACTTGCAATATTTGTTTCTATATAGTATGAATTTGAGAAGAACACTCTGGAGGATATTAAAATACTCTCCATATGAGCATTTGCAAATCCATCTAGGCACTCTTTCATATTGAGGCAAGGTGAGATATCTCTGTGAGATCCATACCTCAAATAATTATTGTAAATATTCCATAGGAATATATTGCCAAACATTGGAGGCAATTTTTGCCTTTAATTTTTAGGAGATATTCTGGGAATCCCATATGGAAATAAAAGGACTGGAGTGTGGTTGACAACAGTGAGAGGATATTTGTAAGGTTATATTTTCAGGCATGTTATTTTGTTTGTGTATATGATGCAATTGCATCTCATCGTGTTTCATCTTTTCTTTTTTTAGGTAATAGCTCTTCATGCACAAATATATGCGTCCAATTTTAATTTTATTATCCCATTGAGAAAGGGGCTGGTTCCCAAAACGCGTTTGGATTTCCCACACAGGGGTTTGTGTGTATTAGACATCTTTTTATTGGTTGGATGTCTTTATAGATATTTTGAATATTGCATCTGCCTAGCAGACCATTGTGTATTTTTTGTACATTATACATTAAATAATTGATTTTATTTTCTCCTTTCCACCTTCTTTGTTTCCAGTCTCCAACAGAAGTCCAAAGGTGTAAGAACTAACTTTTGATAGTTATGACCAAGAGCCAACAAGAAACAGATAGGGGTGGGCATCCAGAGGAAATTGCAGATTCAGATCCGTTTAATTACAAATTTGTATTATGGATCTGTATATAAATCTATTAAAAATAGAATATAAAAATAAAAATTTAAAAATCATTGCATAAGGGCAGCTGTTCTGTGCATGTGCAGAAGGGCTTCTTTTTTCCAAAATGGCAGTGATTTGTGCACGCACAATGATTTTTAATTTTTTGTACAGATTTAAAACCAAATGCGCAATGGTTATGTTGCCACTGTTGCGGTTTGGTACAGATGAATCTCTAGCGGCCTGTTATGAGCAAATACAGATCAATCCCAATCCCTAACGCCAGATGGGTTAAGCAGTGCCCTCTTTTTTTAAAAGTTCCTTTTTTAGAAAATAGCTACATTTGACAGCAAAGAGGAATTAGATGCACAGAACATAATGAGCTGAGTCGGAATAACTCCAGGGCACTAGAGCGGGGGCCCTCCACCGCTGCTAATATGACATGAGATCGTAAGGGCAGAGAGATGTCAAAACCTCCGATTTTACTTTTCCTGCAAAATTGGCCCTTCAGCACCACATATTTCCTAAGGACCTGTTGGATTAACACCACTTCTGACAAACTTTCTTCTCTCTCATTCAAATTCTGTTACTGCTCCATTTCTGTCAAGACAGCAGAGCTTTCCAGAAGCTGCGGGTGGATGGAGGGACAGCATAGTTTAGTAGTGTTTTCAGACATTGCAGAAATGTGGCTTGAAATAAAAGTGTAAAGCACAACATGGTAACACTTGAGGGTGGGGAGACGGATTCCATAGATACTTTGTGAATCTGAACTTACCAGATGGTCACAGGTGACACAAAGAAGAGCACCTGGTGGACATCCCCCAGACCCCACCAGGTTGTCACCTAGTGATGTATATGGCTGCCTTTGCCACATTTTCATGGTGTGGAGCACCTCAAAAGTCTTCTGGGATAAGATTAAAGGATATTTCTAGACATCAGAATAATTAGATGGTAAAGACCATAGAAGAGCTGTGAACTCCGCCATGGATTTATTTGTGTTGTGCAGATGCTTCTGCTATGTGGTGACTCATGGAACAACTTGTCCAGATAATGTTTCTGGAAGAAAACATCCAGGGAACCTCTTCTACACATTGGCACAGGTTTTCCACATTGCAGAATTGTCCACATGTCAATTATAATTCCATGATGAATTCCTGCATACTGCTTTACAACTCTCTTGTGTTCTTTATCACTTAAGCATTGCGATGTCTGGAAGTGTTCACACAACATAAATTAATTCCTGGTGAACGCACAGTGCTTTTGTGCATGTTTACCATTTGAAATTCTAATGCCTGAATGTTTGCTTTGTGCAAATAGGTCTATCGGATCTCTTTTGTATTCATTCCCAAAAAATCACCTTAAAATGATTTCGGTGCCACCTTAAGGGATGACTGTGAAATACCTACTGTCACGGTGCACCGCCGTGGGGGAATCCGGCAGCGGGGGGCTCAGGAGAGACAAAG
Organism: Sphenodon punctatus; assembly: GCA_003113815.1. Lineage (NCBI taxonomy): Eukaryota > Metazoa > Chordata > Lepidosauria > Sphenodontia > Sphenodontidae > Sphenodon > Sphenodon punctatus. Next base: position 7,031,501 of record QEPC01002403.1, on the reverse strand, counting down.
GAGGTTGGGAAGGAACGGGGGGGAAGGGCCACCCCCCAGCAAAGCACAGGTCCCTCCCACGAACTTGCCTGGCCCCGGCCCCACAACAGCGGAGCATGCTGCAAGCTGCACCACAAACCAACCCCCCCGGCAGCGTACATACCTCCCAGCTGACGGCTCTGGCCCCGCCCCAACGCAGCGCACGCCTGGCAGCAAAGAGCACTCAGCGGGGGGGTGGGGCCTCCAGCTGATTGTAAGGGCTTCCACCTGGGTTAGCCAGGAAACACATAAAGAGACTGGCGGGGCAGCAGAGCCCTGCCGGTAATCGCTGAGAGAAGCTGGCCCCTTGATCTTCTTGGTGAAAGCTAAGTCTGAGAGTATTTGTTGAAGTGTGGTGTTTGTGTCTGGAATCCCTGTACCTTGCCTTGCTAACCTTGTTCCCTTTTGAAAGTACTGTGTGACCG
>QEPC01002403.1:6992692-7003605 GCA_003113815.1 Sphenodon punctatus | reverse complement strand
CCTTCCTGAGCGTATTCTGCACAAGCTCCTCGTCTTCACCTACAAAGCCCTTCACAACCTCGCTCCCCCCTACCTCTCTGCCCTGATCTCCCTCTGAACCCTTGTTCGAGCACTCCACTCCTCTTCCATCCCCTTCCTCACCCTCCCACACACACCCGGCCCCAACCGCCTTCATCCCTTCTCCCTCGCTGCCCCGCATGCCTGGAACTCCCTCCCTGCCCTCGCCCACCTTGCCCCCACCCTCCACACTTTCAAGTCCCTCCTCAAAACCCACCTCTTCTGCTCTGGCCTTCCTAACTCCTGCTAATGATCCCCACCTGTTATCTGCAAACTCCCAATTTACTGTAACCAAGCCAAGAGCGTGTACCTGAGTTCTCGCATTCTCATGAATGTTGCATCCATTGTCTCTCCCTCTGTTCCCCCTTCCCTGTCTCCCCTCCCCCTGTCTTTAGATTGTAAGCTCTTGGGTAGGGACCGTGTCTATCTTATTCTCTGTAAAGTGCCAGGTACATCGCTGTTGCTATATAAAAGCTTATAATAATAATAATAAATGTGCATGTGCTTATGAAAACTTGTAATAGTCCACTAACTAACTTTGGGCCTGAGCTGTGGGTGAAATATAAGGGTGTCTATGCAAGGCTCTGTGTACGCATATGCTGTGTTTAACTTGAACCATTAAGATATATTGAAATGTCAAAATTCTGAAATGTGTACACGAACATTGGCTCTAAAGTTGAAGTATTAAGTCACTCAGAGGATCCCAGGTGGAAGCAGCGACGGTCCCTTTCAACACGATAAAGAATCATCTCTCACAAACGGGTACACAGCTCCCTCCTGCCTGGATATTACCCTTCTTGTTCTTTCATAGCAGTGCTTAACCCAAACTTGAAGGTGCCCAACCCCCGCCTCTCAGCAATGGGTGTCAGCTCTTTCTCCTGCTGGTTCAATGAGGGGTTAATGACTCCCTTTGTCTCCTGTAGTCAGTACAAAGCATATCTCACTGGAAAACCCCTGCAGGATAATAAAAGCTGTAAACTGTACTGGGCAAAAAGGTACTATTGGAGGGTGTGTAGTCCCTGAATCCCACTTGCCAGAGGGGGCCTGTGTGCAAGAGAAAGGGGGACAGAGCTTGTGCCTGTGTGTGCATATAGGGGTGTGCGAATGTATGGCACTTCTGTTTTTGTAAGCAAACACCAGACTGCCAGTTGTTAAAGGGCTATGGAGGGTGGGGCCATCGGGACCCCACATTTTATTTTGTCCCTGTGGCCAGCAAATTCTAAGGCTGGCCCTGCAGCCTCAGTTTCTGATACTGGCCTTTAGGTACTATCATCATACAAATATTAAATAGAGATGGAGACACGGTGGTCTTTTATTGGAACAATCGTTGGTGAAAATGAGCAAGCTTTCAGGCCACACAGATGTAGTGTAGCCAGGAGAAAAATATAAACTGAGCAAGTTCAGGGCAGGTATATAAGGAGGCAGGAATGGGTACAAGTGGCTAAGACAAGGAAACTGGGGAGGGGAGAAAGGAGTGATGCCAGATATTTAAAAACAGAGTTGTAAAGGATGTATATATTGGTGTAGGAGAAAAAGAACAATGAGTAGTGGTAAACCTATAGATAGGCTAAGGCAACATGCCTGAGGAGAAGGCCCTGTATGGCCCGAAAGCTTGCTTATTTCCATCAAGCAGCAGCAGTTTGTCCAATAAAAGATATCATTCAAACCACCTTGTCTCCATCTTTGTCACTTTGGACCAACATAGCAACCACACAGATATTAAATAATGAGCCTTTGAGAATGTTGCCGAGCAGATGGAACCAGAGAAGATGGGCACATGCCACCCAACATTTCAAGCAGATAAAGAGGGAAAGCGGCTTGAATGGCCCCTTGGCCACTTTAGTGAATAAACTCCAGCACCCACCCAGTCCACCCCCACTTCTTACACATCTTTCCCAACATTCCAAGTGTACAAAGAGGGACGGGTGCTCTCTTGCTGACCATTCCGCTTAGTGTTTTTTCATTCCATCATCTCCCTATTGTCCTTTTGTTAGGATTTAGGGAATTAGCTCTCTTTGGATCGGGGGACCCACACACCCTGGTCTGCACATATGCTTATTTATTTTCCCCCAATCTATTTCCAGAGCATTCAGACCCCAACCCTCCAGTCCGGGCCAAACCTTCTGTAATTTAGATTGGGGTATTACTCATGCCCCTCCTGGCATCTCCAAGGCTACTTTTCTCGTTGACACCCAGTCACTCTGCATCAAAGTACTAAAAAGGCCCCTTGTCTGGTTAGGTGTTGCTGCCTATCTCCTGTTTTGCAGTACTTATAGCTTTGTTTATAGCAACATTCCTTTCTCCTCTCCTTTGTGCATGGCTCTCACTGTGACCTGAGGATTTTGGTTTGAGGTTTAGCTGGCTAGTAGGTTCTTTAGCTTGTACCCATCATGCTCTATAATATGAACCAGTGTTTTTCCCACTTGGGCTAACATATATTCAATACTATTTATATTTAATCTACTAATGCTACAAACAGGTGTTATATAGTTACTAAAGTCATCTAAATGCAGGTTTACAATCATGTGATATGGGGAGAATACACTCAGAATGCAGCACAAGTCAGTGTACACAGTTACTAAGATAAAAACAGGTTTACATGGCCAGGTGAGATTACAATAAAAATGCAACACTTTCAAGTGGGAGGCAACCAAGAAAGAGATGCCTGAGACTTGAACAATGGTTTGTTAGACTCCCTCTCCCGAAAGAGGGTGTTTGTCCCTCTAAAAGAGAGCAGTGTGAGGTTCAGCATCCAAAGAGGAACTGTTCCTCCTATATAGGGACTGTTAAGAGGTATAGATGGGATCTGATTCAAAATGCTAGTGAGCCCCTTCTTAACAGGAATGTTCAATGAACTCTGACTCACCCACTAGAAAATGAAAATGTTGCTGTAACTACTTTTTGTGTATTCTATTGAACACCACATCCATGACAGGGGCTGAGGCCCTATGGGCCTGTGAGTTGCACGTTGTTTGTAGTTTATCCACGAAAGAAAAGAAAGGAGATCTCCTGGACTGCTGCAAGACCTTCAGAAGCTGGGGTTTTCTGCAATTGAGGCTCTGAGGGCCTGTATTTTACACCAGTACTTCTCACTCTCATGTTGTTTCAAGATTATTTCTGAACCCCAGAGACCAGACATCACACAGTCCACACTTGCCTGTATCCAGGTGAAAGATAGTCAAAATTTGTGCTTTGTTGTTGTATATTCCAGTGACAGACCAGCATTAAGGATCAGAACTTCCCCAAACCTAAAGGACAATTCAGACCATTATCTTTGAATACAGTCAAGACCCTCCCGGTATTCTTGAAATTGTGTGCTCACAGCACCATCAGCTGGGAAGAGACACCTGTAATGGGCTATTAGTGCTGAACAGCTAATTGTTGGTTACTGCTGATCAGCTGCTGGCATTGAAAAGCATACCCCAGTCAGGGGTAGGCAGCAGCTGCTTCCAGGAAATCTGGACCCCACAAGTCCAAATACTTCAGATTCCTTCCCCAGTGAAGTATCCAGTAAGCAGTACTCTTGTGGGATGCCAGGCTACTGCACTTAACAGCACTGTATTATTTCACACTTGCTTTCTGGGGGCCATGCCAATGATGGAAAAATCTCTCAGTACAGAACTTAAGTGCTGATTTATTTATTACTTTTGTGACTGTTAAAGGCAGTTGTGATTTCACAGGAGTATGAACACCACATCTGCAATGAAGCTTTGGCAAGGGCATATGACATGGCTCTGGCATGGCGAGGCCGCACATCTATAAAAGGCAAGCTCTCTTTCTTTGTTTATTCCCTAGTAAATCTTTGGAGCATGGGGTGGTATCTTAACTTACCTTATTTTATATTGCCTGCTCATTTACAGGTCAGTGGGAAACACCAAGAGACTGAGGAGACTTTAAATGAGTTGCAAAGGCAGTTTGTAAAGAAAACCAGTAAGGAAATCATGGTTGCTGAACTATGGATACTAGGGCCACTGTGGTATCTCGTATCTAGGGGGCTACTCTGGGGTTGTAACTCCATCCCACGACTACCTGCTTCGAGACTGGATTAGGGAACAGTGTCTCTTAAACTGCTTTCGCACCACCTCCCCTGCGCATATTTTGGCTCTGCAAGAGATTGTGGGAGCCAGAATCTGCACAGGGTTCAGCTTGTCTGAAAGCCCCCCCCTGCGCGGCTTTGCCAGAAAACACATGCAGAGATATAGAGCTGGATTTCCTGCTCTGTATCTCTGTGTGTATTTGCCGGCAAAGCTGCGCAGGGGGTGCTTTCAGACGGGCCGAACCCCGTGCAGATTCTGGCTCCCACAGTCTCTCTCAGAGCTAAAATATGTGCAGGGATGGTCTAAGTTGATGAGCCACCAGATAACTAGGGTCTGGATTTAGCTCCCCACTTGGAGTAGAGAGAAGTTGTCTCTGCTGGACATAACCCCCAGGAGTCCCTTTTTGGGCACTGAATCCCACTGTCCTTCCTTCAGGGATCAACGTTCCTCTTTCAGGAGAGAAAGACAAAAAGAGCAGTATTCAAGCCACGGGTACTTTCTTCCTAGTTGCCTCCCAGAAAAAGACCTTGAGAAGGACAATGGGGGAGATTATAGAATGCCAAGAGACTAAGTGAAACGAGAAGGAGAGCTTCTACCCCTCTTATGCATTTGGAATGTTAGGAGGGGTGTGTATGTGTGTGTGTATGTGTGAGAGAGACAGGGTGGAGCTTATTTGCTCAGGGTGATGTTTATGGGCCAAGGGAGCAGGATTTGTCTCTCTTTGGCTGCTGGAAATGTTGGGAGGTATGGTTGGGAACTGTCTGGAGAGCAGAAAAGCGCTGGGGAGAGCAGCAGTGGGGAACTTCTTCTAGAGGAGGTGGGCAAGGGCGTGGTGGTGTTTGTATTTTAATGTTTCTATCTTTTATTTATTTTTATGTTTGTTTTATTTTGTAGGTCGCCCTGAGCCTTTTTGAGGGAAGGGTGGGATAATTTTTTTTAAAAATTAAATATTATTATTAGGGGGGATTTCGAAGGATAAGACAATATAAGGAGACGTATCAGCGATCAATCTATGGGCTGAGGAGCTAGGGAAAGTCAGATGAGAAAGGTAGTCTTCTAGGAGGGACCTGAAGGTCAAGAGAGAAGGAGCAAAGCATAGTAGAAGGGGTAAAGACACTTTAGGGAACAGGGGCAAGTAAGAGTGGTGAACAAAGGAGGCATATTGATAAACATGGCACAATGGGGAAAAGTCAACATGGGTTTAGCAAAGGGAAGTTGTGCCTCACTAATCTATCTATTGGAGATTTTTGAGGGAATAAATAAGCATGTGGATCAGGGTGAGCCAGTTGATATAGTGTATATGCATTTTCAGTAGGCATTTGATAAGGTCCCTCATGAGAGACTCTTGAGGAAACTAAGGAGTCACGGCCTAGGCCCTGCTTATCTGCGGGACCGCCTCACTCCCCATGTGCCCGTGCGACCCTTGAGATCGTCCGTGGGAGCCTTTTTGGAGGTTGCCTGGGCGAGGCGGGTGGCCACTGATGTTAGATCTTTTTCGGTGGTCGCCCCTGTGCTGTGGAATTCACTTGCGGAGGAGTCTTGGCTGGCTCCCACTCTCCTGCTGTTTCAGCATGTATGTAAGACCTGGCTGTTCCGTCAGGCTTTTGGCAAGGGGTGGGGGCGGAGGCGGGGATGGGGGCTTTCCCCACATATTGGGGTATTCTTAAATTGTAATTTTAAACTGTTTTAAAATTTTATATTGTTTTAATGAATGTTGTTCGCCGCCCCAGGCTGCCCTGTGGGCAGGAGGGGTGGGATATAAATTTTAAATAAATAAATAATAAATAAATAAGAGGCTGTGTCCTATTGTGGATCGGTAACTGGTTAAAGGCTTGGAAACAAAGGGTAGGACTAAATATTCAATTTTTACAACGGAGAGAAGCAAATAGTGGAGTGCTGCAGGGCTCTGTACTGGGACAGGTGCTGTTTAATATCTTCATCGATGATCTGGAAAAAGGACTAAAGAGTGAGGTGATCAAATTTGCAGATGACACAATGTTATTCAAGGTAGTTAAAACACGAGCAGACGCTGAAGAATTGCAAGAGGATCTCGTGAGACTAGATGATTGGGCATCTAAATGGCAGATGAAATTTAATGTGGGCAAGTGCAAAAGGATGTACATAGGGAATAATAATCCAAATTATGTGTACACAATGTTGAGTTCTAAATTAGGAGTCCGAGTAACCACTCAGGAAAAGGACCTTCGAGTCATTGTGGACAATACATCGAAATCCTTAGCTCAATGTGCAGCAGCCGTCAAAAAAGCAAATAATGTTAGGAATTATTCAGAAAGGGATAGAGAATAAAACTGATATCATCATGCCCCTATATGAATTGATGGTGCAACCACACCGTGAGTACTGTGTGCAATTCTGGTCACCCCATCTCAAACAATATATAGTCGAACTTGAAAAGGTGCAGAGAAGGGCAACAAAAAAGGATCAAGTGTTTTGGAATGGCTTCCGTACAAAGAGAGGCTTGATAGATTAGGTGTCTTCAGCTTAGAGAAGAGAAGACTGAGAGGGGATATGATAGAGGTTTATAAAACCTTGAGTGGAGTGGAACAAGTAGATAGGGAGCATTTATTTACCCTCTCAAGTAGCACTAGAACTAAGGGACACTCCATGCAACTAATTGGTGGCAGATTTAAAACAAACAAATAAAAGAAAGTATTTTTTCACCCAACACACAGTTAAATTATGGGTTGCCAGAGGAGGTTGTCAGGGCCAGTAGTATGGCTGGGTTTAAAAAAAGAACTGGATAAGTTCTTGGAGAATAGGTCCATTAATGACTATTAGCCAAGTAGATTACAAGATGGGAACTTCTTACTGTCGGGAGCAGGGAGTGATGAGCAGGGAATGGTTTGCCCATTGTGACTGCTAGTACTTCTCCCATGCGACTGAGATTGGTCACTGTTGGAGACAGGATGCTAGACTTGATGGAGCATTGGTCTGACTCAGTATGGGATTTCTTACGTTTTTATGAAGTTCCTGGGTGGGAAAATAGCACAGAAGGGTGGTGACAAAGAAGGCATGAAGTTCTAGGGTGGGAAAGTAGCACGGATAAGATCAGAAAGATAGTTGGAAACAAAGACACGAGGAACCTTGAAGATGAGGACAAGGAATCTATGCTGGATGAGAAGAGGGGAAAAGAGCCAGTGAAGAGAGGAGAGGTTTAACATGATCAGAGTAGTGGGAGAGGTTAATGATCTTGGCAGTGGAATGCTGACCAGAAGTGAGACCAGAAGGTGTGAGTGGGGGAGGCCAACAAGTCCGAGGTTGCAGCAGTCAAGGTGAGAGGTTAATAGAGCATGGATTTGAGTTCTGGCAGTGGGAACAGTAAAAAAGGGCTGGATTTTAACAATGTTCTGTACGAAGAAGTGATGTACTGGGAGTCGCTCCTTTGTTTCCAAAGCACGGTGGTAGTGCTGGGTGATTTGATGCTGGTTCTTATTTATATCCTACCCTATCCAAAGTGGTTCAGGGCAGTTCACAATAAAAACAACAAATTAAATATATTCATTTTACTCTGGTTGTGTAGAATAGCTGCCAGTGTTCTGTGGGGATTTGGGGCATGGCTATAGAGACCCTGGTCATTCGGGAAGGCAGGAGTGGTAGAGGTAGAAAGGCCTCCGTGTCATAATAAGCTGGTAAGCCACCATAATCACACAATATCCCAGAAGGCCCAGAGGATGAATGAATTATTTGACTTTTTGTTGAGTTTCCTCCTGTGTGTTAATAAGGTCAGGCTTGTTAATACGTTAGTGGAGGTCTGAGCTGGAGATAGTCTGTTACGTATTAAACTCCATCAAAATGTCTTTGCCTAGATTTTATGAAAGATGCTGAAGACTGTTCTTCAGTCTTAGGTCTGAGGCACACACTCAGCTGAGTTTATTCCGTGCAACCGAGACATAGGAATAACTTCTCTCTCTTTCTTGCTCAACCCTTGAATGTTAAATAATAAAGTAAAACTGAACTGTAAAGTGATCCTTCCCATTTGGTGGCTAGATGAAGGTGGAGTTCCCATTGTGCTAGTTGGTGACTTTCATGGAAAGCTAGAAAGAATCTAATTTCATTTTTCTTTTCCCCTCTGCACTCAAAGTGAGGATTGAGTCAGTGGCTGAGAGTGTGTTTGCTGCTTTGGACCTTTCACCACATATCCGTATTGGGGGTGTGGAGATAATTTTCATTCCTGAAACTGGCAATCCTGGTAGGAATTAGCTGTGTCCAGTACAATTTTTTTCTTTAGACTGTGCTGGAGATGGGATGATTCTTCTCCACATCAGTATAATTACATGCACTGAGGAAATGGAAGTGGTTGGTTATGGTTTGTGTGAAACAAGAGACAAAGTAGTTAGATGATACCTTTTACTTGATCCCTCTTCTACTGGGAGTGGGTGCAGGTTGTTGACCTATGCAGAACTCTGCTTTGGGCAAGAATGAGAAGGGATTTGTGAAGCTTGGCCATGTTCTGATGAGCAGTTAATTTGATGTATTTGGGTCTGTCTTCTGAACGACATCAGTTGATTGCTCGGTTTGTGTGAATGCTTCAGGAGTAAAACAGGAGTAGGAAGAGAAGTATCTACTCCCGAAAAATCAGGAATACATACTGCAGTTTGTATTTTGATGTAACTGTGTGAACGACACTTATCATTGTGAAGGTAGTCACCACAGTTTGGTGATCATTGGGTGATTTCAGACGTTACGTTTGTCTGAAATCACCACAGTCAACCTCAGACAACCGCGGGGGGGAGGGGGGCGTGAATGGAGGTGAACGTCTGTTTGCGCGCATCTGGATGTTCACCTCACTCAACCACCCCCCGCGGTGAATCTAACCATGTTTGTTCTTCCGCACCACGGTGGTGAATGAAGCGTGGTTAGGGGGAATCCGGAACATGGTGAAGGAAAAGTAACGTCTGTTACCTTACCTCCACCGTATTCTGGGGTCCCGGTGGCGGGCGGCGGCAGTGGCCAGATAGGCTGTTGCGGCTGCCTGTCTCAGGGAGGGTGGGTGGCCGGGGAACGCAGGGGGCGGGGCCGTGCGCCCACATGTTGCATCGCACGGCCCCGCCCCCTCCAGGAGGGGGGGTGCCCCTTTAGACGTTACGGCTGGGCACTTTCACCATGGTCCGTGGTTCGGCGAGCCCCATGGCCGGGGGCGAAGGGGGGAATGTCTGTTGGCTCCCCTCTTCACCCCCGGTCGTGATCCGAACCACCCCACAGCCCGTGGTGAAAGCGCCCGGCTGTAACGTCTGTAATCACCTATTATGTCTCAGCTGGGGAAGGAGGCAGAACTGATGGAGGACTACTCCAGTTTACTCTGTCTGAGCACTACCAACGGGGAGTAGTTACTTTGATTAATTAAGTCAAAGTAGTTAGTTTGGTTTGCTTCTGTTTGCTGGACCACGGCTCTTGAAAGCTTTTACTCTGTCCCTGACAGAAGCTGCTCCAATAAAAAGGGAAAAAAATGATCTTAACTGTTTTGGCTGCAGTCCTGAATATATGGAAGTCAGTGGCAAAACTCCCATTGACTTGAACAGAGTAAAGATCACATCCTTTGTGGTTTGTTTCTTTCATATTTGGGAGTAACGCAGTAACCATATTCTGTCTTCTACATACATGTAAAACTGGGCTGGCGAATCTTTTCTCTCCTGCAGGGCACACTGAAAACCTAGTACAACTCTGTGAGCTGGCTAGGAGTTGAGGGTGGGGGTGCTTAAAGGGGTGTGCTCAGGATGGGGGAGACGAAGGGAAGGTCCACATCATGGATCTGTGCCAGGAATACATCTCATGTCATTGAGTGCATGCTCTCATCTCTGCTCCTTTCCTTCACTCTGAGCACTTTCTTTCAGTGGTTGAGCGCAGGGACTGGTTTAAAGAACTGGAAAGGGGCAAAATAAAAAAATAAAATTAAAAAGCAACCAAAAATCAGCTAAGGGCAAGATTTGGTTAAGGCAAATTGCTCTGAAATCCTGTACTATAGAACATCCATATGAGGAGTGAGACATTCCAAGGTAACTCCAACCCCAGTGTGTAGAAGGACTGGAGCTTACCCCTGATGAAACAGGAGTAGGGTAACACTGACTAATCTGGGGTATGCATGCAGATTGCCTTATTGTAGCATACAAATGACTGTATCATGTGAATGCTGGGGCATTTACCCACAAGATAAGTAAATACCATCCTTCCAACAAACCCTTAGGAGGAGAAATCTCATTGAAAGCCAATGAGAGCTTCTCTCCATATAATTTTTGCAAAATTTTTAAAGCATCTGCTTTGCTTTTCAGATTAATAGGAGTGATTAACTGATTTAAGTTTTCTGGCTGTGTCAGCAGCTTGCCAGTCTTTGCTATTCATACATTTTAGCCCAACCCCAGTCGGTGTTGGTGAAATGTATGTAGCACCTACTGAGTGCTTGCAGTAGGGTAGAAAGTTGAGCACCTGTAGATGCAGCCATTTGGTGAAATGTTTTGACCCCCATGGAGAAGCAGCACCAATAAATTGTAAACATGGGATTACAAAGGTTGCTGGCTCTCATGACTGTAGCGCAAGTCTTGCCATACATGGGGTTCTTATTGCTTAAGACTGTGATGCGCAAACCACATATCCTGGAGGGCTTCAGTTGCCTACTCCAGGTTAAGTGGTGTGGATTGCAGACTTTAATAGTGAGACTTACAATAACATTTTGGAGAATTTCATCTTCCATTGTGGAAGAAGTTTCTAGTTCTGGGTGTTGAGGAAAGACATAACTGCAATGCAACCGTGGCCCTTTTCAAATGGGGGTGGGTGCATGGGGGAGTGGGTGGGTGGCGTGGTGGG
>QEPC01002403.1:6980649-6991325 GCA_003113815.1 Sphenodon punctatus | reverse complement strand
AAAAAATAGTTATTCTGTATCCTCTGCAATATGCAGGCATTGTGTATATAGGACCTAAGTTACAGAGACGGTCCGGATCTTTAACATGAGGGTACAAGTCTCTTGCTTGCAACACATATATTTACCCCTCCCTCCCCCAAAATCCCCTGTATCCCGCCCTTCCCCTCCCCCTCTCACTGTTCCCCCCCCTTCCTCCCCCAAAATCCCTTTTGTCCCGCCCAATCCCTCCCCTCCACTTTATCATGTTCTTCAAATTTCCGTTATACATATAGTGGGTTTTTTTCTGGTTTGTTTGTAGTTTTTCTTGAAGTAATTTCCAAATATTAGTCCAGACTGCATAAAATTTCTCCATCTCATGTCGTAGTTCTGCTTGTGTTCTTTCCATTGTAATGGTATACCATTTTCCTCTGTTGGTTTCTTGGTGGATTTCCAGTTGCACACAATTGTGTGCAATGCAGCTAATCTCAGTTGCTGGCATGCTTGAGTTCTTTTTGGAGTTGTTTGTAAGTCCGGGAGGATGCACAGTAATGCTATTTCTGGCAGTCTTGGAATTTCTGTCTGTGCTATTTTGTTCATGTATATCCAGACTTTTGCCCAGAAATCTTGTATGTGTGGGCACTTCCACCAGCAGTGGAGCCATGTTCCGGTGGTATTACAGCCCTGCCAACAGTCCTTCGGGTAGGTATTGTTCATTTTGTTCAATCTGTTGGGCGTCAGGTACATTCTGTAGGTAGTTTTTATCTGTGGCTCCAACACTGATATGGAGTGTGATAGATTGCGTATGTTAGTCCATATGATGTTCTCCTCCTTTTTTTCAATCTTTCTTTTCAGGTCGGTCTCCCATGCTTCGAGGTATCCTGCATCCGGTAAGTGCATTATTGCTTGTAATACTTTGTATATTTTTGATATTTTATGTTTTCTTCCCTGATCTGCGTACATCACACGTTCAAAGTCAGTTTCGTTTCTGGTGGCGTTGACTTTTGTTTTTTTATTTCCAAATCTGCTGATTATTTTAGCATGCACCCAAAAGTTCGGAGTCTCTTCCAGTTTTTGCTGTATTATTTGATTTGTTAACATGTTTTCCCCATCATATAAGTTAGATACATATTTCAAACCTTTAGATTCTGACTTTTTTTTAATTTCTTGGGATATTCCTGACTTTTTACTCCATTTGCCAAAAATTGGTGTGTATGGGGAGATTTCCCTCAGGATTCCTAGTTTGTTGTTTATTTTTTCCCAGGTCTGTATTGCCATACTAGCGAAAGGATGTCCCATCACTTGTTTCTTATTTATCTTTTGTCCATCTGTTAATATGTCCCTGAACGCCTCTACCTGACATGCCTCCCTTTCCATTACCAACCAGTCTGGATCAGATCTTCCCTGGTACCATATTTTTATTCCTCTGAGGGCTGCTACCCAGTGATATAGTTGCATATCTGGTGTGTGTTGTCCCCCCTTATCTTTGCTAGTATATAATATTTCCTTTCTTATTCTGGGTTTTTTTCTTTGCCATATAATTCTTGATACTGTGTTTTGGATAGTCTGAAAATAATCTTTAGGAAGCTGTATTGGTAATGCGAATGACGTATATAATAATTTAGGGAGTATTATCATTTTGATTAGGTTTAATCTTCCTATCCATGAGACTTGAAGTCTCTTCCATTCTTCCTCTTTGCGTTTTAGATTCTCTAATAGTGGGAGGAAATTATTTTTATATAAATCCTTCCTTTTTTTGGTTATTTGTATACCTAAATATTTTATGGAGTCTGTTTGAACTGCAAAGGGAGTGACTAGTTTTATTTCTTTGTTGGATAATTTCTCCCCATTGAATATTAACATCTCAAACTTATCTACATTGATTTTATATCCTGAGATTTTCCCAAACTTTTCTATTTTTTCCAATAGGTTAGGTATTGTCATGAGTAAGTTGGTAAGACTCAGCATCATATCATCTGCATACATTGCAAGTTTGTATTCGGTATTTTGTACTTTAACCCCTTGTATTTGTTGTTCAGCTCTAATAGCCATTGCCAGTGGTTCTATGGCGATATTAAATAGGAGAGGGGATAGTGGGCAACCTTGTCGGGTACCTCTCGTTATTTTGATGTCTGACGATTGGTTTCCCTCTATCAGCATTTTGGCATGTGGGGCCTTGTATATTATTTTTATCCATTTTAGAAATGCTCCCGAGATTCCCATTCTTTTCATGGTTTCAAATAAATATGGGTATTCCACCATATCAAAGGCCTTCTCCGCGTCCAGCGCTATTATTGCTGCTGGTATCTGGTTGGTTTTTACATGTGTTGTGATGTTTATTATTTTTCTTATGTTATCTATTCCTAGGCGTCCCGGGATAAAACCTGTCTGATCCGTGTGGATTATATTGGGAATAATCGTCATTAAACTGTTTGCCAGTATTTTGGTGAACAGTTTGGCATCTGTGTTAATGAGTGATATGGGTCTGTATCCGCTACAAATTTCTAAAAAATTTTCCCTTGTTTGGGGCATAATGTTATTGTGGCTTCATAGAATGTGTTGGGTAGTTGTCCTTGGTTTATGATCGAGTTATATACTTTAACCAATATTGGAGCTATCTGGTCTTTGAATTTTTTATAGAATTCTGCTGGGTACCCATTAGGTCCCGTAGCTTTGTTGTTTGGCAGCTTTTTTATTGTGTTTTTTATTTCTTCTTGGCTTATTTCTCCGTTGAGGTACTGGGCTTCTTCTTTACTAATTTTTTTAAAATTCCAGTCTATCTAGGAATTGGTTGATGTCTTCTTGTGTTGGGTTCCCTGAACTGTATAGTTTCTCATAAAATTGGACAAAGCAGTCAGCCATGTCCTTCCCTTTCTGTATTGGGGCTTCTTTGTTTTTTCTAATAAACGGGATTGAGGTTTTTTGCCTTTTTTTTTAGTTAGCCATGCTAAAGCTTTGTCTGCCTTGTTTGCCTTTTCAAAATAAAATGCTTTTGTGTATCTTATCTTTTTGATTAATGCTTCGCTTTCCAATAAGTTGATTTGGTTTCTAATCGTGGCAATCTTGACAGCATTTTCAATTGGGTTTTTAATTAGTTGTTTTATTTGTAGGTATTTTTTGCTAATTTGTGCTTTTTTTCCCTTTTTTAGGTGGGCTCCCAGTGATATAAAATGGCCTCTCATAACTGCCTTAGCCGCTTCCCACAGTGTGGCTGGGGTCGTGTCGGGAATATCATTTAATTGTATATAATCTTTTAATTGTTCCTCCACCTGATCTGTAACCCATTTATTCTGCAAATAAAATTGTTTTAATCTCCAATTTTGTTGTCTCTGTGTTTTTGTTTTTACCATTTTTATTGTTTCTAGCACTACCGCGTTATGGTCTGAAAAGGGGGTTATCAATATATGTTTCACCGCAATCTTGTACTAAGGCGGGGTTTATTAAAATATGATCTATTTTGGTTGATATTTAATGCGAGTTTGAGTAGAATGTGAATTCCTGTGTTTTGGGGTGTGTTACCCTCCAAATATCAACCCATTGATTTGTTTTTAGGGTCTGTACAATTCTATTTTGTTTTGTGAGTTTATTTTTGGTCATGTGGTCTACTTCTGTTAAGGGAGTGTTAAAATCTCCCATTAGAATTGCTTTTCCTTCAATTTTTTGTTGAATTTCTTGCATGGTTTCTGTAAAGAAGGTACTGGTATTTATATTGGGTGCATGTATTGCTCCAATTGTATATATTTCTTGGTTTATTATACCTTTTATTAATAGTCTCCTTCCCTGTTTGTCTCTATCTATTTCATTTATTTGCATGTTTATTGTCTTCCTTATCCCTATTAGGACCCCTGCTCTCTTTTTTTTTCTCCATTAGTGTGGTATATTTTATAGTCCTGGTTTGTGAATCTTGTATTGTCTTTTCTAATTAGGTGGGTTTCTTGTAGCGAAAAAATGTCTGGTGTTGTTTTTTTTTATAAAATGCCATACTCACTTTCTTTTTTGCGGGTTATTAAGTCCGCATACGTTTAGCGATATCACTTTTAAGATATCCATTTGTGTTTTTTATGTGTGGTATTTTTACTTCTTATCTTCATGTACTCTGTGTTTCTCCCTTTACTGAAATTTTGTCTGTATTTCTTGCCCCTGTTGTTCATCTTTTTGATATTCCTTATTTTATTATGTTCCTTCTTATATTTAGTCCTTAGCCAAACTTTTTCTCCTTTTTTTTTGTTTGCCTCCTTTTTTCCCCCCTGTTGAGTTTTTACCCTTTTTCTCTCTTGCTCCGTTTGTTTCACCCATTTCTTGTTTTTCCCTTTATCCCCATATTCCCTTTCCTTCCCAGCCCGTTTCCCCCACCCATTCCCTGTAAAACTCCTTCCCCGCCTTGTCCCTTATATATTCCCCCCTCCTCTCCCCCTCCTCCCCCCCAAGCCCTTCCAAAGAGGTCTCCTTTGTGGAGCATCATGCCTTTCTAGCTCTTCGTCCCCCCCCCGCCCTTTGCATCAACACATTATTAAGTTATTAAACATCATTTTTAAACATTATAACAGTTAACTTATAACTTATTTTTGTCTCTAGGAGAACAAAAACTTTCTCTTCAACTGGTTTTTCACCTTGGATTATTTGTTTTTGGCTTTGTTTTTTCCATTATCTTTTCATCCCTCTGCTTTCTCTTTTAATGTTTGAGTTTTGAATTGTTCCAGCTCGTTTTCATTTGTAAAGTAATGCCTTCTTCCTTGGTAAATAAAAGTCAGTTTCACGGGGTAGTATATTTGTGCTTTAATCCCCAGTTTGTTTAGACTTTCCACCTGATTTCTCCATGCTTTCCTTCGTTGGACTGTCTCAAATGCTAGGTCTGGGAAGATAGAAATTTTATTTCCCTCTATTTGCATGTCTTTAGTGTTTCTAGCTTCCCTTATGATTTCTTCTTTGTCCATGAATCTCAAAAATTTTACTATTATTGCCCTCGGTGGTAATGGGTCTTTGGGCTTGGGCCTTAAGGAACGATGGGCCCTTTCTATTTCAACATCGTGTAGGGCTGTTTTTTCAGGGAACAAATTTTTGAAAGTTTCATGTAGAAAATCTCTCAGGTTATTTTTCTCTTTTCCTTCTGAGATTCCCATTATTCTCAGATTGTTTCTTCTGGACCGGTTTTTCAGGTCCTCAACTTTAGTTTTTAGTTCTCTCATTTCTACCTCTGAGCTGGTGATTTTATGTTCTACTGTGTTTCCCCAGTCCTCCAAATCACTTATTCTTTGCTCAGTATTGTCTATTCTTTTGTTTATGCCCTCCACCTGTCCTTTTAAATCCTCCAGAGTGGAGTTTGTTCTGTTTATGCCCGCTGTATTTATTGCTAAGTCCTTCTTTATTGCTTTCAGCATTTCTAGTACCTGCGTTTGTGGCTCACTGTCCTCCAGCGGCTCCCTCCCTGATGCACCCGCCATTTTGTTTTCACCTCTGTCAGTTTTGCTGGAGCTGCGACGCGGGGTGCAGAAGTGGTCTATGGTTGAGTCTGCCTTTTTTTTTTTTTTTATCCCCACTCATTCCTCTGAGTAATCGCCAGGTTTTTAGGATTTTTGGAGAGAGTTTTTCGTTGTTTTATTTGTGTTTCAGCATTGGGCCACTGGGAGCTCAGCCGAACGTGACCTGTTGCTCACGCATGCCCACGTGACCCCCGGCTATTCCATCTTCTAAAAACCTCCGGTTTACAAAAAAAAGTTAAGGCTCTGCAAATTCAATCATGCACTAAAAAGCATGGAAATTGCAAGTTATGGCTCCCGCCTTAACATCCATGCCATGTTGGCAGTAAAGACATTGTACAGTCTCACATATTGTGCTCACTTACAACATAGGCTCCATGCGCCTACACTTTGCCTTTGTCTTTCAGCCCCAATCCTCTTCCTCTGCAGGTTGAGGGCAACACTGAAGCAGGGAACAGGCGGGTGTGAGCTGTCCCCTCACCCCCTCCATTCCCTCTATTCTTTCACATTGATTGGGGAGAATGGGACAGCTGAATAATGTCTCACAACCCTTCCTCTTACCCACTAGTCCCTACTGCCTTCCCAGAGCACTGTGAACCTGGGTAGAGTCGTATATAAATGTTTACTTTAAACTTTAAGTTGGGAATGCATTGAAATTAATTAAATGGAATGGCCACTGGAAGGAATGGAAGCAACAGCAATGCCAATTTTAAAATAAATACTATTGTCATTCCAACATCCAATTAAGCGACTGTGAAATAATACAACTTAGCTGCATCTTTGGGAAGACATGGGGAAGGCAAGAGGGTGTGAAATAATGAGGAAGGCACCAGATGCAGTAAGTGGAATGGTTGGAATGACAGGGAAAAATACAGTGTGTGTGCAGGATCAAGTCAGTGGGTGGAATGACAGGAGGAAATAGAAATAGTTACAATATCAAGGTTCTGAGTGAAATAACTGATTCAGAAGACTGATGGGATACCAGGGGGAGCAGTCCTATTGTTTAACCCATTTACCATAGCTGACACCCTATAATTTGAGTCCCAATAGCTTCCCTCCCATTGTTCCACTTCTCCTGTTTTTTCATTTTTTCTTTTGTCATTCCACATACACCCTTACTACTGTTAAACATTGTATTTCTCCTAGAGCTTTTGAGTTCTCTGTGAGGGGAGTGGGGGTTAGAGGGGCAACTTGGACCCAGGACTTCTGGGTTGTCTGTTACAAGGTTGAGAGCTGAGCAGGGGAAGAGGAGAACAAGCTAGGAATCAGGACTATTGAGTTGGTTGTGAAGGGAGTACAGCCTACTGGATTAGAGCGGGGTGGCCAGGAGTCTTTAATTCTCTGTTAAAGGGTTGGGACCAGGTTGATTAGATGCAGAGATGGGGCAGGAGCCAGGACTCCAACTTCTCTCTTTCTAAAAGAGGAAACAGAGGGGGTGAGGGGCCAGCTCACACCCTCCTGTCCCTAGCCTTAACTCTTTTTGTAAACCGGAGGTTTTTTGACTATGTAATTTATTTAGAGGACAATGTTTTTCCTGCAGGTAAACTCTTTTAATGGATAGTCTCATTCTCTAATGTCTTACATTGAGCTACTTCCCCCCCCCAAAAAAATATATATTTATTGATGGTACTTTCGTCCTGGCCCAAGACTGAGCTACTATAGATTATTGCCACATTGACAAGTGATACACTTCTCTTGAACAGCCTGTTGGTGGCTTACATTTCTGCATCTGGTGGCTAAACTTTATATAAGCTTGGTTGTTGACTCCCTTTTTTTTCTAATCTACTTAATTTCCACCCAAGGTACTACTTGAATTATAAATCATCTTTGTCAAAAAGTCTATGGCAGTCACCTGGGGGCAGCTTGTTCAAATGTAGTATTAGTGTAACCTTGGCCAACAGCGAAGTACCAGGTCCAGAGAACTTGTAGTCTTGAGAGTGTGGATATTCAGTACAAAAATAGGTGTTTAAAATCTCTACTGTCATCAATTTTTTTAACCTTTTACATAAGAAGGTTCAAAATAAGAATAAGTTCAGGAACCTGATACAAGCACATATTATGTTCCTGTGAGCTATTAGGAATGTACCTATAAAAACTGGATTGATTGTCTCTGCTGAAGTTTATATTAAGGATATATGTTTGGTTAAATGGATATCAACGTGTGACACTCAAACAACAACAAAGGAATGTGAGTTCAATCTGTTATTCAAAGCTGCATGGTGGTAGAAATATTATTCCTGCAGAGTCAGCTTCACTATGGGCCCATGTTTTGTATGCTTTAAGAGGGAAACTAACATGGAGAGGAAATGAGAACATATAAATTTGAATGAAATGTATATATCTCAATATCAAGAGGCTAAAGAGTATATTCTCAGAGGGTTTTTTTTAAATGCAATGGAGGAGGCAACTGCATCACACTGAATGTAAACTCTTCACCCCAAACTCTGAAACTACTTGCGCCACAGAAAAGAAAATCATTCATCCCAAGCTGCGTCAAGCTTTTTATATTTTTCTTTCAGGCTGTGCAGTGGGGTAGGGAAAAGAGACTCTTGTCTTGGTTTCAAACTGAGATGGGGAGACAAGGTGTTAGTAATTGAGTCAGGCTGTGGATGGAACAAGTGGGAAGTCAAAATCTGAGAAGAGCCAGTAGGTAAGATGGGGTCATGGTTAATAAACAAAACTGGGGCAGAACCAGGAGCCAGAAGATAAAGAACCAGGCTGAATCAGTAAGCAAGAAACTAGAGTTGAATCATTCAACTCTAGTTTCTTGCTTACTGATTCAGCCTGGGAAACAATTAGTAGGACTCCAAAACAATAAAGAGGCAGAGTCCAAAAGCATAGGTAAGATGGGAGCAAGGCAGGGTCACAGCTAGAGTTGCAAGCTTCACTGAGACTTTGATCTGAAGGAGGTGGGGCAAAGGGACTTTCCCACCTGTATCCTACTTGGTCCCATCCCTTTAGAGCCTTGTGATGTCATGCTCCAAAGGGGGTAGGTCCATGTCAGAAAGGAGGTTGGGTGTTTTTAGACAACCACCTCCCCACCCATATTGCAGGCCTGCATAGGGTGCCAATGCAGCCCTGCAACATGCATGATGGGTGGGTGCTTGTCTAAAAACACTCAAGGGGACTCTGTCGCCCCTTTCTGACTGGCTATGCTCCCTTCGTAGCATCAAGACGTTGCTCTTCAGAACGCCAGCCCACATTAGAAAGGGGGTGGGAGAGTTTCTTTGCCCCACCCTTTCTGATGTGACCTCACCCACAACCTCCAGCTTGTTCAGGCACCTCTGGATAACATGGAGAAATGGGGGGTTTTACTCGGAGCCTGGAGATTGGTTAAAACCCAGACTCTGCATCACCCCCAGAGGGGTGGTAACATTGGCAGCTGGGTCAAGGCAAGGGCAAGACTGGAGCCAGTCTGGGCCTAGGCAGGTGATTAAAAGCACGCACCACAGCCCAAGTAGCTATTGTATTGCTAGGACACATTATCTAAACCCTGCGACCCTTCTACAACACCAGGCAGCCAATGGGGCATAGGCTGCCTGACCAATTGGAGCTTGGAGTTAACTGTGGAGCAGGGTAGAGTCAGACACTACTACTACTATTGAACAGTGGCAAGCAGCTCCAGGGCATGTGGCTGGCTTGGGAGAGGGGAGAATGTAATATGGGGCTGGCTCAGGTGGGGAGTTTCTGGCTTGGGGAGGGGGGAAATGGGGCCTGGGTTCTGGCTTGTGGGGGCATGGGACAGGTCTCAGAGAAAATTGCTGGTTTGGGGAGTGGGAATGGGAAATGGGATTGGCTCAAAGGGGTTTGCTGTCTTGGGGACGGGGGATGAGGCATAGTTCTGGCTTGGTGGGGGTGGTTTCTGCCTCACAGGGGAGTCATTGGCTTGCAGAAGTTGGGATCCGTAGGTTGGGAATGGAGCACTGGGCTGGCGCAGGGGGGTCACTGGCTTGGGGAAGGGAGGAATGAAGTTGCCAAGGACTCAGCATTTCCCCTTGGCTGGATTGGGCTGCACTGGACTCTGCTTTACTGGGCCTGGCTCCAGTGCTGGAGACTGCAGTTCTGAGACAGGGGCAGTCCCCACAGGTGGGGAGGGCTCACTGCAGGCTCCCCAAAGAGAAGCCCAGCTCCAGCTTGGATATGTGCTGCTGTTCTGGGGATCCAGTTCAAGATCTTGGATGTTATGTGTTTCAGGAAATGTTGGGTTCACTCGAAACCCAAATACACAGACCTAGTCTTTTTATTATATGGAACCCCCGAAAGGTCGTCTTTGCATGTACTTGTAATTTGTCAAAACCCAAATGCACTGCCCTAATGTGAATGCACTTTCAGGAGTGGACTGCCAAGCAATATCACTCTGGTTGCTGTTTTAAGGGCTAGACAGAGGGCTCTGTGACTCTTGGCTGTTTCATTAATTCCATCAAAAGGCACTGTTTTCTTATACGGCGCATGTTTGCCATTTAGGTCTTTGATATTTAAGCGAGATGTATTTTGTGGTAGCCATTTCATTTCTGCTAAAATAAACACTGTGTAATGCAGCAGCTGATGGTGGCTTTAGCATAGGCGTGTAAACCTCTCATGTTCAAAGGGAGAGAGAATGTATTGGGGAAGCAAACTACAGCTGTTTGCAGATTGTACTCTTCCACCATAGCAATTGTTTTTAAGTGTGGGGAGCTCCCAGAGGGCTCTCTGGCTGCCTGCACCGATTATAAGAAACACATGTCCTTCTAAAGACTGGAGAAGTGTGGAGTTGTGAATGATTCAGGCCTGATTCTAATGTCATTTACACCCCTGCAAATTGGAAGCAAACTGTAACTGAAGTCAGCAGTTACATTGATGTGGAATGGGTTGGGATATCAGAATCAAGCTTCCTTTGCGTTCAGTGCACTCTTGACAATCAAAGCCATGTGTGGTCTGCCCAATTTCCTGGTCCTACCAGCAAGCCTTGAATGCTGTCTGACAGCCAACCAGAAAATTGGGAGGCGGGATAGGTGCTGGAAAAGGACAGGAGGGATGTGGCCAGAGCAGAGTAGGGCAGGGGCGGCTTGTGGGTTTTGATGTTGGAGGAGCACTGGGGCAGTAAGGCCGGCGGGCCTAGGGGCGGAACCAGGGGGACGATAGGCCAGTGGCATAGCAAAACCCAGCAGCAAGGAGTTCCCAGGGTTAACATCGGATGGAAGAAAACACAGTCTACATGCACATCAAGCTTAAAATAAATAATTT
>QEPC01002403.1:6948164-6979649 GCA_003113815.1 Sphenodon punctatus | reverse complement strand
CTGCTCCCCCCTCCCCCTGTGTGCTTGCACTCACCCCCCGGGCCCTGCAATTTACTCACCAACCATGGTGGGGCCAGGTCCTGACCTCTCTCTCCTCAGTGCCACCGCTGCTGACCTGCATCCAGGGAGGGAGGCCTCCCCGAGTCCCTCCCTTGGAGGGAGGAAGGGACTTGGGGAGGCTAAGAGCTGCGCATGCGTCAGCAGCTCCCACCCCCCTGCACAGGCTGGGACCAAGCCTGTGCAGGGGGCTGGGAGCTGCTGTCGCACACGCAGCTCTTAGTTCATACTGGGGGCACCTCTATTGGGCACCCAGGTATGAACTTTAGCCCTGCCTGGGCCCTGCAATGAAAGAGTGCCCCCTGCGGCACTCTTTCATTGCAGGGTCCCTTTATGCTGAGTGGACGGCGCTTCTAGCTGCCCACTCCGCATAAAGGGAGAACGCCTCCCTTTTGGCCCTGAAGGCTTCCTTAGGAAAGCGCGCACACACCCAGTGAGAATGTTCGGAGCCACCTCAAAGAACTTTTGTTTAGAGAGGCAGAAACCTTCAGAAGGTTTCTGCCTCTCTAAACAAGGTTCTTCGAGGTGGCTCTGAACAGTCACTGCAATGCCGATGCAGCCATTTTTATTTTTTTTTAAAGGTAAGCCTCTGCTGGCGGGTCCTGGGGAGGTCCTGGGGGGCCAGGAGGGGCATTGCCCCTACTTTCCTAGGGGGCCCACCACCCCTGGAGTAGGGAGGCTTCTTGAGGGGAATGGCTGAGCCTGAGGCAGGGTGAAGCAGTCATGCTGCAGACTCCATCACCTCCCCAGAACTCTGGGAGAAAGGGTTCAAGACCCAGGTGTTGACAGTGAGCGACTGTGTTGTGCTGTGAGCAGCAAGAATAAAGCTGTCTGTTTCTTGTAATATAAAAAGACTAAAATGCCTGCCATTCATTTCTGACACTCCCAGCATACTGGGACACAACAATAGCTAAGCCCATTTTTTCCAGAGATTTACAAAAGGATCTGTGGATGCCCACACCCTCCAAAAGCTGTTTTTTGCCTATGGAGTGAAGTGTGAGATTTAAATCACTTTTCTGGTTTAAACCCTACACATTGGTCACAGTAAAGATGTTTTCAGATGTCATGAAACTGTAATTTGAAAAGTAGCAGAAAGCATCCATGGTAACTTGTAGAGTGGTAGCCACTGGGTGATTTATGTCATCAGTGTAGTAACAAGCAGTAACCTGGTGGTCACATATGCTGCTTCTTATGCCAACATTACACCAGATGCAGTTTTAAAATATCAGAGTTTTGGAGCTCTGTTTAATTAGGTTTATAGTGGAAATTGCATCTGACCCTTTCAAATAGCTTCAGGAACATGCCACACTCAGTTACAAGGAACATTATGGATACAATTGAAACTACAAAAGGATTGTGTAATTCCTTTCTTTAAATTACTAACTCTCTCTGGCTTTATTGTCCTGGACTTTCGCCCAGATGTTAGAATTTAATTTCAAGTCCTACAAGCAGAGTTCTGGAAAATATCTTTGGCACTGACGAGCTCTTTTCTTTATCCATATTGGAACAAAGGGACACAACTGCTGCTGAGCGAGAAGCATTATTCAAGCCTTCTAAAGACTCCAGCCTGCAGAATATGTCTGAGATGTGCAGCTTGTTTGTTGTTAAAAGGAAGACATCAGAAATCTGCATCCTAGAGTCTAGCTGCTAATCCAGACTCTGCATTCAGTCAGACGTGAGCTACAATGAGTAATTTGTGGTACATATATACGAATTCATCTGCTTAAGTTTGGATCCAATCAACCAGGTATTCGGTCCCACTTCACTGCATACCTGCTTTGGATATTTCAATTTGGTTATTTCCGTTTCTTCAGATACTGTGCTGCACGTACAATAACAGAAACAAAGTGGCTGAAATGCCCAAAGAACTGAAATAAACAAAGTATCCAAACCAAAGTCACTGAATAAGTGGATATGCAACTGTCACGGGGTTGGGGTCCACTACCCCACGTTTCTGGGTTAGGTGACTCAGTTTCCCTCACTTGCAGCCCATCTGAATCAGTTCTCTCTCTCTAGCTGATTCAGTCCTGCAAAGAGGCAACACTTCTGTCACCCAAGTTCCAGAGGCTTCCCATTCTCAGACTCTCTCTCTCTGGATCCGCAAGTGCTTGAAGGCACAAGGTCTCGGATTGTGTTCCCCAATGTGAGACAACAGAAAGCACTTCTTAGTAAAGAAGAAAGTTTATTGATTACATAAACAATGATAGTTTGAACGCAGAGTGGCAAATAAAGTCCGCGATCATGAGGTATTTAATTCGCGGACTTTAAAAATGCACAACCGCCATAATATGTGCATAATACCCTGCTTCCGTCTCGTGTAATTAATACATGCAGCCGTTTCTAATGATGCGCAATCACGATGTGCAATTTTAGCTCGTCTAAAAGTGGCCTAAGTTGGCCAGACAATGTCCTAAAGGTTCTTTTTTGTAAAGGCTTGACTGATGAGCTAAAGGACCAGCTGTCGTATACAACCATGCCTCCTACCTGAGCTGAACTGGTTAACCTTGCCTGTCAAATAGATGACTGCTTAACAGAAAGATGACAAGACAGGTGGCAGGAAGGAGCACGACAAGGACACTATTGACTACCCTTCATGGGGCCAGGATGCTCAGACATGACAAAAGCAGAAGAACCCGAACCCATGCAGGTAGGTGCCTCTCAGGGTCCGTTGGCAACACAAGAAAAAGAACGGCACAGGATGGAATGGTTATGCTTCTATTGCGGGGAAGGAGGACATTATGCCAGGAACTGCCCGCAATTACCCCCAACCAGGCAACCACTGGAAAACGGCAAATACCGGGACGGGCAGGGGATGTCCCGGTAAATGCTACAAACCCCTCGCTGCCCGATGTGGCCAACCTAGCCCATGGCCCAGCGGGCCTTGACCAACTCAGAGTCCCTATCACCCTAGAACTGTCCCCAAGGCAATCTCTTATTACCTTGGCCCTCATTGACTCCGGAACCTCTGGAAACTTCATAGATGACCTGTTTGTACAGTGGCAGAGAATCCCCGTGCAACCTAAACCAAGACCAGAAGCAGTTTATCCTATAGATGGGTCCCCTTTAATTTCGGGGCCTATTACCGCTTGTACTTTGGACCTTCAGGGGATAATAGGACAACATAGGGAACATTTAACTCTAGATGTAGTGCACATCCCTGCCTTTCCTGTGGTTCTTGGCATGCCTTGGCTGAAGTTACACAACCCACATATTAACTGGAGAAACAAGGTGATGACATTTACCTCTGCATTATGCGAATCAAGGTGTATTCATCTGTCCCCCATAACGCTCGTGTTGGCCATAGGTGACACTGGGAAGAGGACCTCGATGCCACTACTTCCCCCAGAGTACCAGGACTTAGATGATGTGTTCAAAGAATAAACAAGCGTTAGAATTACTGCCCCACAGGGCATATGACTGCCCCATCGACCTATTTCCAGATACTGTCCTGCCGTATGGAAGGATCTATGCCCTGTCGAGCCCAAACTCCAGAGCCTGAAGGACTACATCAATGAGAACCTAAAGAAAGGGTTTATTAGACCCTCAACGTCCCCTGCAGGAGCCCCGTTGTTTTTTGTACCCAAGAAGGATAGCAGACTACGCCTGTGTATTGACTGTAGGGGCCTCAATGCACTCACCGTGAAGAATCGCTACCCTCTCCCCCTTATACCAGAGCTACTAAATCGCTTGCAGGGAGCAGCTATCTTTTCCAAGCTCAATTTACGGGGCGCCTATAATCATCTTCGTATCCGTGAAGGAGATGAGTGAAAGACGGCCTTCCGTACACGGTATGGGCACTTTGAGTACCTTGTTATGCCATTCGGACTAGCCAATGCTCCTGCTACATTTCAGCATTTAATCGAAGACCTCTTCTGGGATATCTTGGACCAATATATAGTAGCGTATCTTGACGACATTCTCGTGTACTCTACTAATAAGACAGAACATGTACAACATGTACAAACTGTGCTTTTGCGACTAAGGCAGTATCACCTGTACTGCAAAACAGAGAAGTGCGCATTTCACCAGCACACGATTCAGTTCCTAGGGTTTGTCATTTCTCCACACGGCATTAAGATGGAAATCACTAAGGTGCGCGCTATTACTAATTGGCCTCTGTCCCAAGAAGTTAAACTCCTACAATGGTTCCTGGGTAGTCCTAACAATTACTGGCAATACATCCTAATTATGCTGCTCTCACTGCCCCCCTAACACGACTCCTAAAAAAGGGGCAACCGTATTGCTGGTTGGAACAACAACAAGCACTTGAAGCAAGCCTTCGTACAGACCCCCATCCTGCAGCATACTAATTTTGCCCTGCCTTTCATCTTTGAGACCGATGCTTCTAGCATAGCACTGGGGGCTGTGCTGTCCCAAATCAGTGAAGGATCCTCTCAAGCCCTCCCCTGTGCCTTTTACTCCCGACAGTTAACACAAGCCGAACAAAATTATACAGTATTGGATAGAGAATTACTGGCCATTAAGGCTGCCTTTGACACATGGTGGCACTATCTTGAAGGAGCGGTACATCCCGTACGAGTCATTACCGATCACAAGAACCTGCTATACTTACAAACTGCATGCATACTGAACGCCAGGCATGCTTGGTGGGCCTTTTCTTTGCTCGATTCACCTTCCAGATAGTGTATCGACCAGGCTGGCACCATACCTTAGCGGATGCCCTGTCACAATATTATGAATATTCCACAGAGCCTACGGACTGCGGTGAACAACTCTTGGATCAAAAGGTTTTTGCAGCCCCTTGCATTCGTTTATCCCAGTTTCAATGAATGGTGGCCCAGGACCCATTGATAACGCAGGCCCCTAATATCAATCGGAGCTCCAGCCTTCCAAAGTACAAGGGAGCATTACTAGTACTGCAAGCGGCCCAGAACGCCATACTCTGGGCACACCATGATGCGCCATTGGCAGGTCGTCCGGGGCAGAGACGAACATTGACATTGGTGCTCCGGCACTTCTGGTGGCCAACAATCAGGAAAGATACCCTGGCCTACATCCAAGGATGCAAGGTCTGTGCCCGTACCAAGATCCCTTTGAAGCGTCCGATAGGATTGTTACAATTGGCCCCCTTACCACTGGGTCCCTGGCAACGCATTAATATGGATTTTATTGTAGAACTTCCCTTGTCACAAGGATACACCACTATCTTTGTCATTGTGGACCAATTCACAAAGATGGGGCATTTCATTCCATGCAAAGGATTACTCACGGCATGGCAAACCACAAAGTTGTTGTTAATGCATGTCATAAAACTACATGGCCTGCTGCAGACAATCATCTCCGATCGAGGATCACAATTTGTTGCCTGCTTTTGGCGTGCTCTACTTTCAGCGGTTGGAGTCAAGCTCTCTCCCACTACAGCATATCCCCCTCAGGTGAATGGGCAGGCCGAACGCACGAACCAAACTCTTGAGCAATATCTGCGTTGCTACATTGATTATTTACAAGATGATTGGGTGGAGCACTTGCCTATGGCCAAGTTTGCCTTCAATAATGCTTGTCTTGGTTTCCCCCCCTTTTATGTTACCTACGGGTTCCACCCCCGTATCATCATCCCGGAAGTTCCCACGATAGAAGTCCCAGCAGCAGGTGCCCTGATACAACAACTACAGCAGTCTCATGTGCACGCTCTTGCCATGCCGCAGTGTGCACATCAGCGATACAAACGAGGCCAACCATCTTCAATGCCAAGCCCCTCAATTTCAAGTAGGCGATCTGGTGTGGCTTGACCGGCGGCATTTCCCTTCATCACGTCTATCTGCCAAGTTGGACAACAGATATATGGGGCCCTTCCCCATTTTACGACAACTCAATCCCATCACATATCGTGTCCAGCTTCTGTCCCACGTCCGAGTTCATCCTGTGTTCCATGTCTCCCTCCTGAAGCCTCACCACCTGGCTCCATACCCCAATCCCCTTCCCCCTGCCCCACAGGAGGAAGTCCTCAGTGACCCTGAATATGAGGTGAAAGCTATCCTTGACTCTCGCATATGTAGAGGCGTGCTCCAGTACCTTATCGATTGGAAGGGGTATGATGTAGCAGATCACTCCTGGAAACCCGCCTCGGCGGTCTGTGCCCCGTGGCTTGTGCGCCTATTTCATGCCCAGCACCCCTCCAATAGGAATGTGCAAATGTGGTTCGGAAGTTCGGGGTTGGTTTGACCCGTTTGTGAACACCCCAACTCCGAACAGACACACACCCCCGCCCGAACTGACTGAACAAAGTTCAGGTTCCGAACACATTC
This sequence comes from Sphenodon punctatus, assembly GCA_003113815.1. Lineage (NCBI taxonomy): Eukaryota > Metazoa > Chordata > Lepidosauria > Sphenodontia > Sphenodontidae > Sphenodon > Sphenodon punctatus. The sequence continues at coordinate 6,973,326 of QEPC01002403.1, read as the reverse complement.
AGGAGGGGGAGGGAGGAACCCGGTTTTCCCGCCCCCTCCAGGCTGCGCAGGTGGAAGGGGTGCTGCGGAGCACCTCCCCCCCCAAACTTGCCAAGCCTGAGAATTTTTTTTTTAAACCCCCCACCCTAGGGATCGCCCTACCTGGTGATGCCAGGGCTCCAGCCCTGGGTCTGGCGGCGGCGGCGGCGGTAGCAGATCTTGTGGCGGCACTATGAAGTGCTTCAGGCTTCTACTAGGCCTTCCGGGTCAAACCAGAAGGTCTAGTAGTGGCCTGAAGCGTTCTGGAGTGCTTCTGCTGCAGGACACATCAGACCCACCATCGCTGCCGAACCTGGACCCTGACCCACCTGGTGGTGCCGGGGCCCTGGCCCTGGGTCTGGTGACTGCAGCGGTGGTGGGTCCGACAGCGCTCCGGAGCCCTTCAGGCTGCTACTAGGCCTTTCAGTTTGACCCAGAAGGCCTAGTAGTGGCTTGAAGCGCTCTGGAGCCCCGTAACCACCAGACCCACCAGCGCTGCCTCCGCCGGACCTGGGAACAGAGCCCTGACACCACCAGGTAGGGCGATCCCTGGGGTGGGGTGGGGGTTAAAAAAAAAAATCCCAGGCTCAGCAGGATGTGGGGGAGGTGCTCCCTGGTGCCCCTTCCACCCGCGTAGCCTGGAGGTGGGAGGGAAAACCACCACCCTGTCCAGACGGGTTTGGCCCCCCTGAATGGGTTCGGGCCAAACCAAATGGTTTCTGGTTCGGCTGAACCCCAAACAAGCCAAACCCCAGGGGTTCGCACATCCCTACCCTCCAAGCCCAGTCCACCTCTCCTGTGTGTGTGGGGGGGGATTGGGGGATACTGTTAGAGCCCACTATCGCTGCCACTGGGGGACGGCGCGAGGAGGGCAGGGCCTCCGGACATGGGCAATGCACGCAGGCAGGGAGACGCCAACGACCGCAGCACCACCGACAGCGGCATGGCCGGAAGCAATGGACTCCGGCTCAACAGGGGCCGATGGAGCGCAGCCACAGTTGGAGCCGGGGGGTGGCGACCGGGCGGAGTCCCCGGTCGTGCCGCGTCGCTCTGCCCACCTGCGTGCACACCGGGGCGGGGCTAGCCTTTCATAGAGGGCTCAGTTGCAGGGAGCTGTGCCGGTGATCAGCAGAGCTGTGAGGAACCGGTCCCCTCCATGATCGTAGAGCGTGAACCTTGTTTGGAGAACTGTGAGTAGTATTGAGTGAGAAGCTGAGTGCAAGTGCAGGTGTAAGAGTTGAGTGTGTGGCACAGTGAGCATGGCATTAGTGGTGTGCGGACTAGCGATATACATTGTGGGTGCTTGGTGTACTGTGGCAGTTGGGGGGTGTAGGCTGGTGTGAGAGTTCCTTCCTCCCCCTTCCCTCTCTAGTTGGGTCCTGTCCTTCCCTATTCCTCCCTGTGTGCGTGCTGAACTGTGGGCACCACCCCCTTGTTCCTGGAGTGTTCCCTTGCCTTCCCCACGCATTCACCTCTTCCTTCCCCTGCGGAGTTTGTATGGTGAGGGGCGCAAGTTGGGTGACAGGTGTGTGGGTGCTGGGTACATGGTGTGAGAGTGGAGGGGCTCCATTCTCAGTAGTGCTGTATCTCCTCTTCCCCCCCCCCCCCCCCCCCCCCCAAATGATGATCTGGCCTCATCCCAATCGGGATTACTAGGGCCTCCTAAGATCCTGAGGGGTTGTCTTTCCACCCACGAGAGTGTTGAGACCCTGAGTGACTGTAGGTGTGTACCCAGAAGCCCTTCTGGTCCTACCTACCCTAACACTTGGGCAATTAAAAGGACTCCTAGAAACTGCTTTGTAAGGAAAAGGACCTGTAGGTTTTTTAAAGAGATGGAGCTCTCTGGAGGCTGTCTCCATCTGCAGATTGGAGGAAGATTTCTCCCTTCTCCCCAACAGGCTTGCTCCCTAGCTCCCCATATGCAGAACTTCTGAAATGATGTTGCTATAAGTTCTCTTTCCCATCCAAATATATAGAGCACATTGTAAAGGCTGACTGACTTGAAAAGGAAGCTGTTGATTCTGAGAGGACAGAGTTTAATGGTTCCTCTTTGCACTGATGGAGGCCAATAGTTCATCAGTTACCACAGATATGAGGGAGGAATGATTCTCTGGATGTAGAAGATCTAAGGTGTGAGCTGAGGAGCCTTGAAAGGAGGAACCCCATAATTGGTCAAATCCAGAGATGAACACTGGAGCTGCTCCTGGTACTCTTGTTGCTTTCAAAGTTACCAAAACTTGCCCCAGCAGTGGGGTGATCTTGGAATATGTACACAATTCAGACTAGATTGCTCATGCAATACCACAGAATGGAAAGAACACATTTTGTATAGTGCATATTAGCTATATAAAAAGTTTGTAAGTTGCAAGAGAGCAAAAGCTTGGTTTGCAGCCGTCAGAGTGCTAGTGATCTAATGTCTTCTCGCCACTAAGGGAATCCTATTAAAATATTATCTGATTCACTAATGTCCTACACCAAGCAAAACAAATCCCTGTGCGTGTGCGAGGGGATGAAAACTATCTCGGGAGTGACATAATGTCAAGTGAATAAGTGTTTGGGTTGGATTCTAAGCAACGTCTTGTACTTGGCAAGTTTCTCAGGTAGGTATCAGATTTTCGGTCTCAAAGTTATGCTGCCAAAATACACCTACTCTGCATAACTTTTTATTTCAACTGAAATCCTATCCCAAAGGTTACCTGGTTTGATTCATTAATATATCGCTCCAAAAATGTCACTCTTCCAAAGCTAGAGAGGCATCTAATCAACCAACCTACCTTGTTGGGTCTGATTCTGAACCTATCATCCCCGCTCCATTTCTTTCATTGAAATTCAAATAGAGTTCAGAATCTGAATTTTGCAGCTCAGTGTCATGGCCCAAGCTCTGGCTCCAAACCCAGTTTTCATCTCCCTACAATTTCAATTTCTTTAGCAACTGGAATAGAACAGCTGGAGGTACGCTCTCTGGGGCCGATCCCAAACCTGCAGACGAACGTGCCCGTGCAACCCACACTCTCCCGCCTCCATTACAGGGATATTGGCATACACGCAAGCCACATGGAAATCACGCAGAAGCCACACATGCGTGAGTTCTGGATTGCGCGCTCTCTCTTTTGCACCATGTTGTGCTTTGCTTACTGTGCCTGAACGTATCTTTCAGCTGTAACAGAACTATTTCTGAGTCAGCTTTAAGTGCGATTCTAAACTGGCACTCAGCTCCTTATCCAAACTTTTTTTTAGCAGGGCCTTGAAACTGAATCCTATCGAGCTTCTTCAGCAACATGGCTTTGCCAAACAAGAATGGTCAGAGATACACAACCAAACATGAACCCCTGTCTGAAAGTCTCGTCACTATATTGCTGATGATGGGCATGACTGGAAATGCTAAATCCAAATGCTTTCCAATGCTGAAAAATTTGGATCCAAACTGATCCTTGTTGCTTGGGCTCATTCAGCTGGAATTGGGCCTCAAGGGTCATCTGATGCAGCCTCCTGCTTCGGAGCAGTATGCTCTATAATCGATGCATCATAGAGGAAAAGCTTGTTGTAATTGGGAATCAGGGTTCACCCTGATTGGCACCCTGCTAAATGCCCAGTTTTAATCATCACAGGCTTCTGCCCTTGCAATGCAGGGTATCTGTACCCACTACCCGCTCTTGCAAGATGAAGTTTTATCCCAAACACAAGAAGTCAGATAAAGTTCAAAGTAAACCGGCTATAACCCATCTGTAACTTTGGGTGTTCTGTGATTATAGAGGTTTATTTAGATAGGTTCTGTATCTAACAGAAGAACACCCAGAATCCTGTCCAGTTTCAGCAAAAGAACACACACCACCCTTGTAGGAAAAGGAAGCTTTATAAGAGAAATTAAAGTAAATAAAAGATATTTGTTTCAGATTACAGAAAGTAGCTCACAGAAAACAAATGTTTAAAAATAAATTCTAAACTCAATTTTTCCTAACTCAGGAGCTTTGCCCAGTTTAGTTCTGCTCTTAAGCAAAAGTTAAACTTAGTCTTTTGTGGGTCAGATGGTGCTGGAGGACCCAAAACATATTTAGGTTCTCCACTTAAATAACTTTTGCCATCAGTCCATATTAATTCAATTCTCTCTCTATCTCTCCAAAAACTTTTCTTGCCAAAAAACCTCCACCCATCTCCACAGGGAGTGTGTAGCAATGCGCTCACCTGGGTTTTGTCGATTGTTAGAACCGTTTTTCATAAGCAGAATTGTGTATTTGCTTAATACAGTATGTGTGGCTTCAAAACAGTTTCTGTGACTAATTTAAGATTCAATTTAATAACTTTTGTATTATAGCTTTGGTCTGTAGTTTTCTCTCAGTATTGTACTCCATGTTTCACAAGAATCAAATTTATGGCAAATGACTGATTTACATAAATGCATATTGACATTACAAGAATATTACTGTTTACACAATGCATCACATATTTATATAATCATAAGCTTGTTGTATTACATAAATCCTAGTTTGTCACACTTGTCCACCCCATTTTTGAAAACATCCAGTGGATATTCCACACCCGATCTGGGTAACCTATTTGGTAAGTATTTTTTAATACTGAAATCTATCTTGCTACAATTTAAACCCATTCCCTCTTGACTTCCCCTCTCTGCCAGTGGAGAATAACCATTTTTCATTTTGAATTTATTTTTAAAATTATTTTTGTGGCAGCTCGTAGATATTTGAAAACTGACTCCTCTCTAGTCTGCACAACCTGTCCATAGCAGATATCTGCATGGGAGTGAAAGGTCCTCCTGGTGAAAAAGCTTTATAAAAAGTCTCTGCCCAAGCCTCTTGCAGAAGCCATGTAAAGTGTTAAGGAAAGCAATATCTAAAACGGTGTGTGATCAAGCCTTCCTAGACTCTTCAGTGCAGTGACCTCACTTTCCCACAGCCTTGCCAAGTTTTATACATTTCCGCTACATTCCAATTGTTGCAAGTTACTGAGAATCAGAGAATAGCTTTTGTGACCAGGCTGCCAAACTGGTCAATTGCAGAAATTTGGACTGAGGACCCTCTGCAATGAGCTGTGTTTTATGCTAACAGTCTTCCTTTGCTTTTCCCCAGCAAGCACTGTGGCAGGACGAATGTGACTACCTGACTCTTGGCTGATGCACGAGGCTTTAAACAGGGACCTCTGGATGTTACAGTGTGACCCTCTACTTTGTGAGCTAAAATATAATGATTTTTAGCTGACTTACTGGACTATGTGAGATTTACCATGACCTCTAAAGGAAGACAGGCTGGAATCCATAACCCAAGCTTCCTGAGGGCTATGCAGGTGGCACTCAACTTGCACTGAAGCCGACCAATTATGCTATAGATCGTTTTGAAGGACTATGCCATGGCAGGGAAGAGAACTTTCTTCTCCACCATCATAGTGTCTGCAAAGTCTTATCCGGTAGAGCCTTTCTGGGTGGCAAGAGGCCTGATTGATTTGACCTGGTTCCACCATGAAATGAAGTCATCTAATGCCTGCTGTGACATTTTTATTAATTAATTTGCAGACGAAATCGCTTGTATTGACCACGACTCGGGTGCTGCCACTTTGACTACAGGATCAGGGTTTGGCGCTATGAAAGCTGTCTTGTCCTGTTTATTTGGAATGGTTTCCATTGATATTACTCGCCAGTACAGAGGAGGTGCTTGGGCGTTGAGGGCAACCACTTGTGAATTAGATCATTGCCCATCCTGGCTGGTGAAAGCCAGCTGGGAGATGTTGCTGGTGGGGGTTGTCAACACCTCCCTTTGGGAGGGCAGAGAGCGTCAGATGCCCTTAAAATTGTGGTGGCTTGGCTCTTGCTTAAGAAACCATCCTTGGATGCTGATACCCTGGCGTGCTATTGACCTATCCCTAACCTTTCCTTTTTAGGGAAGGTTATTGAACAGGTGGTTGCCCAGCAACTCCAGGCTCATCTCAGTGTCATTGGATTCCTGGACCTTTTTCAGTTGAGTTTTTGTTCTGTGTATGGCACAGGGTCTGCGCTTGTGGCCTTGGTCCATGATCTGTGCCTTGAGATTGATAAGGGAATTTCTACTCTGTTGATTTTGTTGTATCTTTTAGCAACCGTGATACAGTTGATCACAGGGTGGGACCTGGTAGGAGTGCATGGGACTGCTCTTGAGTGACTTAATTCCTTCCTGTTGGGGACTTCTCAGTGGGTGGTAATGGGTAATTGCTCATCGTCCACTTGTGACCTCCTCTATGAGATCCTGCAGGGTTCTATTCTGTCTCCTCTCCTGGTCAATGTGTATTTGAGGCCACTGGATGAGATCCTTCAGAGTTTTGGGGTGAAGCGTCATCAATATGCTGATGACACCCAGCTCCACCTCTCCTTTTCATCTGACCAAAGTCCTGCATTCTTGGTGCCTACACAATGCCTGGCTGTGGACAGTCAGGAACTGGATGAGGGTGAGCTGATTGAAGCTGAATCCTGACAAGACTGAAGTGATGATGGTTGGCCAGTCCTATGACTCGGAAGGGATTGGGTCTCGTGTTATTGATGGGATCCGGTTCCCTCTGGTCAATCAGGTTTGTAGCCTTGAGTACTTCTGGAGCCTTCGCTGCACCTGGATGTTAAAGTTGCAGCAATGGCCAGGAGTGCTTTTCACCAACTTCATCTGGTGAGGAGGCTGCGGCATTTTCTCTCTGACTCGTATCTGACCACTATCATCCATGCTTTCATCACCTTGAGGCTAGATTATTGCAATGCACTCTATATGGGGCTGCCTTTTATAACTGTTGGGAAGCTGCAGCTGGTGCAGAATATGGCGGCTTGGCTCCTTTCGGCGATGAGTCGTAGGGAGCACGTTACACCAGTGCTCCGATGTCTGCACTGGCTGCCTCTAGTCTTCCAGACACAATTCAAGGTGCTGGTGTTGACCTTTTAAAGTCCTAAATTGTCTCGACCCCACATATCTGAAGGGTTGCCTGTCCTACCATGTTCCAGTGCCACCCCTGCGGCAGACCGGGAGTGTCCTTTTGCAGATTCCATCTGCTACTTTTGTCCATGGGGCAGGGGTGCTCAGGAGGGCATTCTCGATCATGGCCCTAGTTTCGTGGAACTCCCTTCCCACAAAGGTTGGTCGGACCCCAGGCCTAAGCATCTTCTGGAGGCGGTGCAAAATTGTTTTATTTTAAAAAGCATTGGCAGGGAGATAGGGGATGGTTGGGAAGTTGGGGGTGGGGCTGAGGGTTGGGAGAGGGTTTGGGGGGGTGAAGGCGGAGTGGGGTTGGAGAGGTGTGAGGGAAAAAGTTGTTGGGAAAGTTAAGGGTTTTCTGCTGTTCTGTATTGATTTATTTTTAATATGCTGTTTTATGTTCCATCCCCTCCCTCACCCTCACTCTCCCTCACTCCTCTTCCATCCCCTCCCTCACCCTCCCACGCCTCCCCTGATCCCCCAACTGCCTTCGTTCCTTCTCCGTCGCTGCTCCGCACACCTGGAACTCCCTCCCTGCCCTCGTCCACCTTGACCCCACCCTCCACATCTTCAAGTCCCTCCTCAAAACCCACCTCTTCTGCTCTGCCCTTCCTAACTCCTGCTAACCATCCCCACCAGGATTATCCCCCACCTGTTATCTGTAAACTCTCAACTTACTGCAACCAAGCCAAGATCGTGTACCTGAGTTCTCGCATCCTCCTGAATGTCGCATCCCTTGTCTCTCCCTCTGTTCCCCCTTCCCTGTCTCCCCTCCCCCTGTCTTTAGATTGTAAGCTCTCAGGCAGGGACCATGTCTATCTTATCCTTTGTAAAGTGCCAGGTACATCACTGGAGCTATATAAATGCTTATAATAATAATAATAATAATAATAATTAATAGTGTTGTTTGTAAGCTACCCTGAGCCATTTGAGAAGGGCAGGGTAACAATCTGGAACATAAATTAATAAGAAGAGGCTGGTGGCCTTGGTAGGGTGACATCAAAGGCTGCTATTTCTGCCTGTAGGTGTATGCTTGGCTGGCAGCTCTTGACCCAAATCAAGAAGACAAGTGTGTAGAGTTTGGTGGCAGGGCTGGATTACAGTCGATAGGGGTCAAGGCTGGGGTTAGAGCTGGGATTGTTTGGAAAGGACAGAATAGTGCTGTTTGGGCAGCAAAGTACTCAGCTGCTAAAGCCTCCTGGGATGCAGTTGGTGCTGGAGCCCTTGAGTTGTTGTTGTTGTTAAGCATTTATATAACACCAGCAATGTACCTGGCACTTTACAATTATAAGAAAGAGACACGGTCCCTGCCCCAGCAGGCTTACCATCTAAGAGAGACAAGGGCCGGGGATACAAAGGGTGGAGAAAACAGAGGAAGAGACAAGGATACACACACAAACTCGTGAGGTCTCAGGTGCACGTGCTTGGCTTAGTTACAAAGGTGTAGTTACTCATGTAATGTTACACAAGATACGATGATTCAGGATAAGTCAGCAAGGGGAACAAGGAGCCAGGGAAAGGTTGACGGAAGAGGTTGGGTTTGAGGAGGAATTTGATGATTTGGAGGAAGGAAGCTCAGCGAATGTGTTCAGGGAGGGAGTTCCAGGCATGGGGGGCTGCCAGGGAAAAGGGGTGGATGTGTTTTGAGGAGCAGGGGAGCCATGAACAGGCGAGGGTGGTGGTAGAAGAGGAGCGGAGTTCCCAGACAGGACTGTGTCAGGAAATGAGTGCTGAGAGATAGGGAGAGCAAGGCCATGAAGAGCCTTGTAGGTATAAACCAGGAGAATTAGGAAGTGGAGGGGGTGGGAGTGTGTGTTGCTCCCCATCGGCTAGAGTCTTTTATTATTAAACAGCTGATGGGCAACAGTGTGGCACTCTCCCTGACTCCTCCCCAATCCCCAGCAGCTCCTGCTCCAACCAAAGCAGGGAGAGGCTGGGATAGCTTACGGCAGACAGGGAGGATGATCTTGAAGGGATCCCTAAAAATTCAAGGACTCTGGGCTGCAGTCCCTGCAATCCCTGTCTTAAGCCTGGCAGACATGGTAACAGTCCTTTACCACCGGCTCTCTGCTGTCCCCTTTCCTCTTTGTGGTACTTGCCAAAACTTTGGCAAGTGAAGTTGTGGAGGCCCCTCAGTGGAGGCCTTAGCAATAGCTTAGATAGGTATCTCGCAGTAGATTAGATAGGTATCTCTCTGGCTCCTGTGGATCCTGCTTTATGGCAGGGGGCTGCTCTCGATAACCCTTGGGGTTCCTTCCTGTTCTACAATACCATGATTCTGTGCACTTTTAAAAGCCTGTGTTACAATCTGGGCCTCGAGAGGGCACTTGCAATCGTTGGATTCACATTGTCACCGTGGCACTCGGCCAGGGTCCAGGTTTCACCTCTGAAGATGTCTGTGCTGTGAGTGAGTGTCCCTTGTCCTTTTGTGTTTCCTGTGAAGCGTGTGAGGCTGCTTGTGCGAACAAGTGTGTGAGTGGGCATTGTCTCTCCCTCCCTAGGGGGTTTCTCCCCTCCCTGCTGATCCATGTGTTTAGACCCTCCCCCCTTCCTCACGGGGTCCAGGTCCTGCCCCGTCCTGTCCTCATGTCCATCACTGCCTTTCCCACACCCTGGAAATTGTGTCACGTGTGCCTGGTGGGAAAAAGGTGAAAGGTTCTACTCCAGGGCAATCTGCTCTGCGCCCTATGATGATAGAAGCCTATACTCTCATAGAGTTCTGGGCCACCATTCTATCCTGATGGACATTTTCCCCCAATGAGTCCTTGCCAGCATCTTGCGGAGTTCCCCTTGTTCCCAGGGTTCTGTTATGGGTCCCCATACGTGCGTGGTCCCTTGTTTCCCCTTCCTTGGTGTCCTTACTCCCCTCCCTGTGACACCTTGCTCCAGCCCCAGCCTTGCTCCCTGCTGCTTACCCTCCAGTCCCAGCCCTTGATCCTGACATGACGACCAACCCTGATCCAGCCCTCAAGACCCACTCCCCAACATCCACCTATGCCCTGGATGGCAGGTCCTTACAGCCTGACTTTGAGAACTCTGCTCTTGTGACAAAGTGTTAGTTTTGACTCTGAGTTCCCTTTCTACAGCCTAATATAGCTGGCAGTGAATTCTGAGGACAGCTGCTTCCAAACTTGGTGCATTTAGAAACTAATTGTAGGGCCTTTTTAAATGTGCAGGATTTCTCCCACAGTTTAAAGTTGCAGCTCAGGGAAACCCCCGTGGGGGTGGGGTTGGGTTAGACGCTCCTTTGAAAACCACAAGTTGCCTGGGCGCCATTAGAAACAGCGGCACCGGACGACTCCCGGGTGTTTTGAGATGCAGCCTAGGCCGCATCTCAAAACACCCGGGAGTCACCCAGCGCCGCTGTATATGGCATGAGTAAGGAAGAGAAATACACATTCTGCCAGTGCCTTTTAATACTTTGTAGTCATAGCAGGGATCAGAACAAGGGGTAGTGGATCTCCCTTCCCTATTCCTCCAGCCCCCAGAAAAAATATTCCCTGTTACCCCTTCTGCTACCCCTTTCACTGGGGAAACAGAATAGCTTCGCAACAAACTGTCAAACAACTACAGCAGATTAAGGTGCTAGTATGAAGTTATTCTATAAAACATGTAGCACAATTCTTGCTCCCCCAGTAATAGTCTTCTATTTTGCGTCCCCATACTAATTATTCTAGCTACTAATCTATTTGCCCCTGAGCCATATGCATGTGTTTACTCTGTACATGCCATTGCTGGCTCCATTATTACATCAAACACCCATTCTAACACAAAACAAACAAATGAACAAATCAAAAGAGCAATTATGCTTTGCTTTGCAGAAACATTACAAGATGCTGTTGAAAAATAATACGCACAATGTGTTCCACATCAAAGAACTTAAGCAACATCCAGAAGGCCGCAACCTTGACTGAAAGCAAGTCCGTATTAGATTGCAGAGCTAAGCTGTGAGGATCACCAGAGGAAATCATTCAAGAGGCTCCCAGTCATGCCAAGCAATTCCAGGGGCTGCTATCCTTAGAGGTCAGAATGCAGTTGAGTTCTGTAGAAATCTTGAATTAGGGTCGCCTCCTGTTCCAGGCATGATGAGTACATGACAAAGGCTAATTTGCATAAAAGTGCATATTTGGAAAATAATATGGCTTTTTAAAAAGACCATTAAAAACTAAAAAAAGATGGAGACCGGGGTGATATTCTAACCAATCAGCAATGGATTCTGTAAGAGTTTTCCCCGTTCTGATTTCCCTTTGTGTATTGTGGTAGGTTTTTAACAACTGGTTTTGCTGTGTTGGTAGGATATCACCCCTGAATGGGCAGGTGAGTGCAGTGGCTGGAGGTGTGGGGTAGGGGAAATTGGCCATGTGGCACATATTACAATGCCATCAGTGATGGAGCAGCATGAACAAACGTTCATGCTGTTCTGTGTTTATGCTGCAACTCTCTAGACTGACCAACAGGGGGAGACTTTAGGTGGCAGCATAAATAGGTGAGGCCTGGCACCCGAGCTGAGGACACTGGCTAGGCATGGCAAAGCTCTCCACTGCAAAACAAAGCTCCCAGCTGGTGAAACTGACTTGGCCAAGCTCCACTGGAGTGGCAGTGGCCAGACATTTATTGCATAGGGTGTTTTCAGCTGCTCTGTGGTTCTCCTGATGAGTTCCCTGGATTTATTCCAGACCCCCCCACAAACCCCTGTTCCCTCTCTGGTTGGCTCCTGGGTTCTTCTTTGAGTGGCTCCTCCCATTCTCACAAATGGGTTTGCGCTTACGCACCCTTCTCTTACCGGCAGTTACCAAGCTCACTAGCTCAAAAACACGTGACGTTCATGAGCCCACACCCTATATAAAGTACAATCCCGCCTAAACCCAACAGTTCCTTCCAACCGCTTCGCGGCTTACCAGTTGTTTACCATTGCTCTCTAGATTTTCAATATGTCTGTTGCCAAACTGGGCTTTAAACAATGCTTTTCTTGTGGTTGCAAAATGACCACTAAGGATCCACATGGGCAGTGTCTTGTTTGCCTAGGCACCCAGCACGATCCGCATGAATGCACCGAGTGCCTCCTCCTTAAGCTGAAGACCCTCAGGGAGAGAGCCATCCGTCTCCCAGTGCTTCTTAAGGAACTTGAGGAGAGAAATAAGGAGAAGCGTAAATCTGGCAGGAAGCAGAGGTCTCGCTCCTCCTTCCCTGCTGTACCTAACATTGGAACTGAGGTAATAGTCTCCGCAGGACCTAGTACATCAGGTGCCTCAGCCTCACTATCAACTGAGCCGGCATCCTCCCACCCTCAGACTACCAGGTCGCCCTCCCCTAAGAGGGGAAGATGCATTCAGGGATCATAGCCCGCCATCTTGGTGGATCGCTCAATATCCCCGTTACTTTCCACGGATGAGGAGGCTTTCCTAGCAGCAACCTCTGGTTCTCCTCTTTCACCGCTATCTCCCCTTCAGATTACTTCTCCTCTTTATAATGCTGAAGAGGACGTTGACCCCAGATTTGTTGAATCACCTTACCAGCCCCCAAGTTTACAACGGTTGGCTACTGCACAGCCGCAAACTGTATCAAGACCGGCTGAGGGGCAACGTTTGCCAAATCAGGAATCGTCCTTCCCATGGCATTTCTTTCAACAACAGGACAACACTAGGAGAAAGGACACGGAGCGTATAGTCTCCTGTTTGGAGCAGCTGGTTAAGGCTACAGTTCATTAGCCTTCCCAGTCTGAAATGGCATCTCAGTCCGGCGTCGTACAGCTTTCTATACCTCCGACCATTCCTCCTCGACGTCGTGCCTCAGACTTTCGGCACAAACAACGTTCTTCGACATTGACAGTATCGGCGTCGAAGCAGCCACTACAGCCAGCAGCGCTCTCAACGTCGACACCAATCCCCTCAACGTCTAGGTGCACTCCATCGACGTCATCTGCTAAGCCTACGACGTCAAAGATAGACCCTGAGGCTTTTGCACTGGAACTTGTAGCTAAGTTTCAACATCGACTTCAGAAACAAAAGCGCTGGATAGCTAGAAGGAAGCTTTATAAATCACAGCTTCTTCGCTCCCTTGTCCAACCTTTGCCTCCTCCAGAACCGCAGGAGGATTTGGACCAGCATATAGAGCCGATCCATACTTCTGATATTGACGTTTCCCCTTCAGAGACTTCTGAAGCGCCTGACGCCGAGAGTCTCTCTCCGCCACCATCGGATAACGTCCAGGGACCTGCGACGTCCATATCTTCTCAGGACCATAAAGATTTTCAGAGGCTCCTCAAGAGATTCACGGACATTTTAAAGATCAGCACAGTACCAATCACCGAGCAGGAATCTGATCCGGCTTACTGCACTGTTGAAAAGCCTGTTTGATCCAAACTTACCTTACCTCTTTTCAAAAAACATGCAGCTGAGGCTGAAAAACTCTGGGCTACCCCTGCTACAATTCAACTAGTATCAGCGTCTAGCAGTTCGTTTTATTTATTTCCCCCAGAGCAGGGATCTATCTTTTTCAAGCACCCCCTGCCCAACTCTCTTGTTGTTTCAGCGTCTGCTGAAAAATATCAAAAGAATACTCAGGAGACATCACCAGTAGACAGAGAAAGCCACAGAATTGATGTCTTTGACCGCAAGGCTTTTGCTTCAGGTACCATGATAATGTGCACAGCCAATTATTCGGCTGAAATGGCCTCCTTCCAGCACCATCTCTGGGAGGAAGCTCAAAAATTAATTCCTCATCTGACCAAAGAAAAACAAGGATCCCTCCAGTCCTTATTTGCAGGAGGCACTTCTACAACAAGGTTTCAGTTACAAGCCTCTCGTCATTCCTCTGAGACCGCAGCTAGGTCAGTAGCCAACGTCATCGTGACCCGGCACTACACGTGGCTCAGGGGGACGAAACTTGAATACCACCATAGGTCTAGGGTTGAGAATCTCCCCTTCGACCAGTCCGGTTTGTTTGCAAAAGACACGGACGAGGTTCTTGATAAAATTCAGAAGTCCAGAGCTACTGCCTACAAAATGAAAATTGTTCAGCGGGATCAAGGACAGGCACCTTTTCAACCTCGACCATATCAACACCAGTCCTCATACCAGCGGCCTCAGAGACAATATTATTATTCTTCCCAGCCCTTCAATAAGAGGTATTATTCCTCTACCTCCTCGTTTGGCTATCAGGGGAAGCCTCGCTACCCATATTCATCTTACAAGCAGAGATCTAACCTCAAGCAGCACTTTTCGGCTCCCGCTGCAAGAGGGAGGTGTTGACAACTACAGCCTGTCCCAGTCTCTCCCTCTGAGATGCCTTTGGGGAATGTTAATTTCCAGTTTTCTTTATTCAATGCCCTCCAGATTTGGGGGTCGATCACCACTGATTTATGGGTGCTCAGGGTGATATCTTTTGGTTTTAATGTTCAATTTGACTCTGTACCTCCTTCTGGGAGACCTGCTCCCACAATTGGATTATCAGAAGTGCAAGCCTCCGTTCTCAATAAAGAAGTTATGGAAATGTATTAGAAAGGTGTCATAGAGATTGTTCCTGCTCACGATACCAAAAGAGGGTTCTACTCAAATTACTTTGTAGTAGAGAAAAAGGATGGGGGCCATAGGCCAATTCTTGACCTTAGATTTATTAATCGTTTTGTGACTTATAAAAAATTCAAAATGCTCACACTAGATACGTTGAGCAATTTTTTGCATAAGGATCAATGGTATGCTGTCATAGACCTGAAAGATGCCTATTTCCATGTTGGTTTACACCCATCCTCTAGAAGGTTTTTTAGATTTGTCCACAATTCTGTGCATTTCCAATTTTGTTCACTCCCCTTTGGTCTTTCATCTGCCCCTCGGGCATTTACCAAGGTTATGGCCCCTGTGATTGCACACAACAGAAAGCTCGGTTTTGCTATTTACCCATATTTGGATGATTGGTTGCTGGTAGCAGATTCCCCCTCATCTCTCTACCACAGCATTTCCTTTACTATTGATCACTGCCAGAGACTAGGACTCTCCGTTAATTTTCAGAAATCACACTTAGTTCCCACTCAGCGCATTCATTACATAGGAGCAATCCTTGATTCTAAGCATGAAAGGATTTGTGCTCCAGAGGACAGGTTTCAAGATATTTCCTCACTCATTAGCTCTTTCTTACCTGCATAGACTCCAGCCTATTAAGAGGTTTCAGCATCTCCTTGGGCTTATGGCATCCACCATGGCCACTATGTCATTTGCCAGACTTTTTATGAGACCTCTCCAACTCTGGGTCCTCAGCCTGTTTGACCCCCTTACAGATCCCCCAACTAAGACGTTAAGGATTATGAGAGGGGTCTTAGATTCTCTAAATGTTTGGGCTGATAAGTCATTTGTCCTTGCAGGGAAACCTTTTGCCAAACCTGTTCCCACTTGCCTGGTAACTACGGATGCTTCCTTAACAGGTTGGGGCACGCATCTCCACAACCTGAACATATTCAGCTCTTGGAACAACAGTCAATGACATTTTCATATAATGGCCTTGAGACCACAGCTATACTAAAAGCCCTGCAGTCTTTCCACCACCAGCTGCGCAGTTCAGTGGTCCAAATTGCCTGCGACAACATGACAGTGGTTTGGTACGTGAACAAACAGGGAGGCACAAGGTCACTGGAGCTTTGTCGCCTGGCCATGGACATTTGGCACTTCGCGAGGCAGCACAGGATTTTCCTCCTCGCAACTCATGTTGCGGGTAAGGAGAACTCTCGAGCAGATGTCCTCAGTCGCCTCACGCAGGAACATCACGAGTGGGAACTTTCTCCCTGGGTATATCAAGTCCTAATCAGGTGTTGGAGCACCCCACAAGTGGATCTCTTTGCCACTGCTCAGAATTCAAAATGCCTCCACTTTTGTTCTCGAGCAGGCCACGACCTCAGATCACATGGGGATGCATTTACAATACCTTGGACACGGCACCTCCACTATGCATTTCCACTCCTACCTCTATTAACCAGAGTTCTAAACAAGATTCGTCTCCAGGGGGCCAATCTTATACTTATAGCTCCGTTGTGGCCATGACAAATCTGGTTCCACGACCTCCAGAGTCTGTCCATGAC
Source organism: Sphenodon punctatus (assembly GCA_003113815.1). Lineage (NCBI taxonomy): Eukaryota > Metazoa > Chordata > Lepidosauria > Sphenodontia > Sphenodontidae > Sphenodon > Sphenodon punctatus. The sequence continues at coordinate 6,957,303 of QEPC01002403.1, read as the reverse complement.
TCCTCTTCCCTTGCCAAAGATCCAGGACCTGTTGTCCTTGAACCAAGGAAAAATCCTCCACCCGGATGTGGACCACCTCAGTCTCCATGCTTGGAAGATTCAGGTGGGTTAGCTTTATCTGACAAATTGGCTATCATTCTACAGAATGAAATTAAACCCTCCACTAGGAAATCATATCTTTCCAAGTGGAAGAGATTCTCCTTCTGGTTGACGGACAAATCTATTCAATTGGTGCTACAATATTTATTAGAGTTAGCAGAGAAAGGTCTATTGCACTCCTCCGTGAGGGTTTATCTATCTGCAATCTCTAAACAAGTCACTCTCCCGGGGTCTCAATCCCTGTTCTCCCACCAGCTGGTCAAATCCTTTCTCAAGGGTGTTATGAATGTTTTTCTGCCTCATAAGGCTCCCATTTCTCAGTGGGCCCATACTCTAGTTTTACACCATTTGACAGGTCATCCTTATGACCTCAGGAACAAACAGATCTGTGGCATCTGACCCTAAAAACGTCTTTCCTTGTTGCTATCACTTCCCTCAGAAGGGTCAGTGAGTTAGCCTCTATTCATATTAAGGAGCCGTATTTGCAAATTTTCCCAGACAGGTTAGAGATTGCCATACACCCTTCATTCATACCCAAAACTGTGTTCCGTTTTCACTTGGCCCAAAGTATTATGCTTCCAGATTTTTGCCCCCTCCTCACAATACACAGAGCGTTGCCTTAGCTCACACTCTGGATGTGAAGAAGGCCGTCTTATCTTACCTAGAAAGAACTCGGGATTGTAGACTTTCAGATAACTTGTTTCTCTCCCTCACTACATACACTAGGTCACAGGGTATCCTCCCAAACAATTTCCAAATGGCTTGTTCACACCATATCCTTGGCTTATCAACATAATGATCTCGATCCACCTTCCAATCTAAGGGCTCACTCAATTAGAGCTATGGGAACCTCCACTGCAGCGTTCACCAACATTTTGCCGCAGGAAATTTGTAGAGTAGCAACTTGGAGCTCTCCCCATACTGTCATAAGGCACTATGCATTACATCTGACCTCTCAGCCTCACACGGCTCTCGGTCAGTCTATACTTACCTCTGTTTTCAAACCGTGATTAATACTTAGGTATGCTGTTTTTGTATTCATCCATATGATGTCTTATGTAAAAAATTTCATAATATAGCTTACAATAAAATACTACTTTTATTACTAAATTGTAAGCATCTCTTCTTATGGATGAAAATTCCCCCACCGCCTTGATCTAGGCTTGGTACTCTCCCATTTGTGAGAATGGGAGGAGCCACTCAAAGAAAAACAGAAGGTTGCTACCTTGTAAACAAGGTTCTTCAAGATGGCTCTGAACATTCTCACAAATGCCCACCCTTACAGCCCTGCATGAAATTTTCTTCCTGCACTCTCAGGGTTGGAAGGAACTGTTGGGTTTCGGTGGGATTGTACCTTATATAGGGTGAGGGCTCATGAACGTCACATGGTTTTGAGCTAGTGAGCTTGGTAACTGCCGGTAAGAGAAGCGTGCGCAAGCGCATTTGTGAGAATGTTCGGAGATATCTTGAAGAACCTTGTTTACAAAGTAGCAACCTTCTGTTTTCTTGAGCAAACAATACTTGTCCCCATGTTAGGTGGCTGGAACTGTGACAAGAGTTAGGTAGCGACACACCCTGTGTGTCACAATGGAACACTTGGGTGTTGAAGGACCCAGGGATCCAGAGGTGGAGACTGGGGGGATGAGTGGCCTAGGGCTGGGGAATCTTGAGGGATGGGAGTTAGGCTGGGACATGAATGGGGTGAGCAGGCTCAAATGGGGAGAGAGTGCTGGGGTTGGGGGCAGTCAGGTTGGCCAGATAGTCAGGTTGGTGGCAGAGCACATGAGGCCAGGGGAGGTGGGGCAGCATTTTGTCAGAATGATGCTTCAGGGGCCAAATAAGGTGTCACATGCTTAAAAATTTGGGAACCACTGATTCTAATGGTTATAATAGAAGGACAAGTAGTCAGGTTTCCTGTGTTTTCTTCCCAGCTCTGAGGATGGCTTCCTGTTTAACCTTGGGCAAATTATTTAAATGCCACATACTCAGCTGTAAAATACATAATTGCCTCCATCTTATAGAGGGGTGTTTTCATCCTTGATTAATCAGCATTCATAAAGGGCTGTTTGATCATCGTGTGCGAAGTGCAAAGTGGTGTTGTTATGATTCACGCACACAGAGTCAAATCCTGCTGCTTTGTGGAATGCAACAGACTTTCTGCCCAGAAAAAAACTCTTTCTCTTTGATCTAGCTTTCAGTTGGGATGACGCTCTTAGATGGTTTCACATTTTTCCAAACTTGGTGGGTGGGTGGGATTAAGTTTCTTTACAAGCACTCCACCAGCCCACAAGAGAGTCCCTTTAAAAACTAGAATTCCTCTACTGGGGGGATGGGAGACAAAGAAACTCATTTGGTTTGATTACCCATAGAGAGTATGTTTGCAAATGTGGGTTCAGTGAAGGTTTGACATCAAGGCTTTTGTTTCTCCTCATCTCAAATTAAGATTGTGGCAAAATGCCACAGGTACTGGCATGGACACCTGCCTGAAACTGCGAAACAGGATGTAATCTCTGCTAGGCCTCTAAAGGACCCCCCACATTCCAGGAATTCCTCTGGGTTCTCCAACAGCCAGCAGGAAACAGGACTCTGATTGGCTTGGAATGGTCAGCTGGAACTTGTACCTAGGCCAGGTGGTTTTACCTGGACAAATCACAGGGAAGGGGAGGGGGGGCTGTAAAAACCTCAGACCCTCTCCATTTGGCTCTCTCTGGACTAATTCACTGAGATCTCTAGCAGATGCTGCTAGGCTGGTGACCTCCCTGCCTGGAAGCACACATGGACTCCAGGGCCTAACAGTGACTTTGTAACTCTGGCCTTTGCCAGACGAAGAACTTGGACCCCTTAGGAAAATCATCCGCTGTGGAGACCTGATCAGAACCAGTGTGAGTACCTTGCATGTTACCTCAGCTACAGTTATAGGAAGACGCTTTCCAAATGGACTACTATGGCCACAGGACTGACTGATTGCTAAAAGAGTTATCACCCCCTAGTTCTATGCTTTTATTCCTTTTTATATGTACCAGTAAAGTCTAAATTTTCTTTTTACCCTACTGGGTGTGTGGGTGTGTTATTGGCTGACCATTAAGCGCCTCATTAGGCCAAGCTACTAAAGAGGGAGAAATTACTATTGGGCTAGAAGCTAACCACTTCGGAACCAAGGGAAGCCTCCGGTGGGTAGCTCTGGGGATTTGCCTCCAATGCAGAGGAGGAAGTGCCAGGAAAGGGGAGTGCTTTTGGGAAGCTGTAAGGCCTATGCCTTTTGGGGGTTCACATTTCCTAAGTGGTGTGAATGCCCGCTGGTAAACATTCAGGTGGTGGCGGCAGAATATCAAGGGTTTTTGGAGGTTTGCCAGCTGTGGGAACCGCTGGTTAGAAATTTTGAGAGACACAGTGAGGCTCAGTGGTATAGCGTCCCCTACTGGCATTTCACCACACGTGGTGGCAGTGGTGGGATAGAACCAAGCAGCCAGATAAGCACACACAGGTGGGATAGGATCCACCAGCAGTTTTCTTTTGAATTGGAATTTTTGAAAGGCACCCACTGAACAAAGAGGAGATTTGGAAATAAACCTTGAGCAATCGAGTTCTTGAATTTGGCTTTGGGTCAAATGGATAGGGCTTAGATAAGCAGTGCAAGGGCAAGGAAGTGCATGAGTTCTGGAACACAGGGAAGTACCCTGCTGGGCTTGCCCAAGGGGCTCAATAGAATCATTAAAGCAGACCTCATGAGAGAGGCCCAGAGGAAGAATCTCCCAACAGAAGAGCTGACCAATGAGCAGCTAAGGCAGCAAATAAGGCACTTCAAAATGCCTGGGGTGGGTCAGAATGACGATCTAGAGGCAGGAGCTGGAGCAACCCTTCTCCTCGGGACCCCTGGAGGGACCCCTGAACAGCTGGACCTGATCTGGGCGCAGATCCGCCTTAGAGAGAAGGAGCAGGCAGCCCAGGAGAAGCTACTTGTTGACAGGGAGTGAGAGAGAGAAGACAGGGAGCGAGAGAGAGAGATCCAGGAGAGGCTACTCGCAGACAAGGCAGCTCAGTGCCAGCATGAGGACCAGAGGGAAGCCGAACAAGCCGCTCAGGAAGCTCAACAACGCCACGAGCAGGATCAGCGGGAGCATGAGACTGGGATGCTCCAGCAAAAGTTAGCTGCATTTTGCCACAAAGACTTCCCTTGGGGAATGCTTTCTCCAGTGGACAAAGCTGATATTACTTGAAACTAGATCTGAAACAGGTAGTGGGTTTATTCTTTGCAGATGGTATTCGTATTTTCAGGCAGCCCTTCAAGTACGAGAGAAGAATCCGCAACTGAAAAGAGTACTTTGCATATAAAAATTTGGGAATGTTTTGTTTTTGGGGGGTATCTGGTTCTTCACTTTTATTGCCTGGATATTTCAGTTATGACATTTTTGGCAATTACGCATGCACAATAGTGCAAATATTGCACAAATGGCATAACCAAAATACTGAAAACGACCACAGTACTGAAATAAATAAAATGAAAAACCAAAACAGAATAACCAAAGTAGATTCCTGATGGAGCGCAAATGGATATCATTTATTACCTGAGCTGCCATTTTTTATTTGGCTGTACTTAAATCAGAAGCAAAACTAGATTAAAGGATGCTAGGACTTGGGGTTAAGCAATATTCAGGGTCACTCACCAAAGGTACCTAAAGCCTTACTCAGGGCAGAAATATGGGGTCAAGAATGACTGCTTTGGACCCAATCTGAACCCAGACCCAGTGTGTCCAGACTCTTGCAAAACCAGGTCCAATGTGTCCAGATGACTCCGCCCTCTCACAGAACACCATGACATCTCAGAGTTCTGTCAGAGGTGGGATTATGTCCAAAAAAAAGAGTGGAACTAAGGCATTCTCTCACCTCTTTTCAGTGGAACCATTCCCCCATGGAGCGCTGTGACATCCCTACAGAGTTCTTAATCCGTTTTGTAGGGTAAGGACTATGTCAGAAAAGGGGTGAGGCTAACACATTTGCCTTCCCTTTCTAATGTGGCCACTGTTGTGTCTTACTGTGTTTTCCTGGCAGTGTTGCTTTAAGGCTTAATCTTCTTTTCAGCACTGCTGAAAAGCTACATTACTGCAGTTGCAGCTATGAACCTCACATGATTTCCTGCTCTAGTGGTTGTTATGGGAGCTGTTGCAGTTAACACTTTGGACTAACAGAAGCTGTGCAGTGACCAGGTCTAAATAGGGTATGTTTCCAGAACGTTGTTATAATAAATAAGTGTTAGTTCACCCATGGGCTGTGCAGCGTTTCCTTGTGGCTTACGACACAACACTGGCAACGAAGGTGGGTTCCTTTGTCTGGTAGAGCTATCCCTAGTCGTGAGAACCACACCCTGAGTCAGACTGTTGTTGCTAGAAGCAAGTTCTTCCTTTTTTTTTGTCCTTCAAATGGCTGCACTAGGCCACATAGAAGAGTTTGATGTGAGCCAGCCGGCTTCGTGGGACTCTTATGCTGAAAGGCTGTCCTATTATCTGGAAGCCAACAAAGTAGACAGCCCAGAACAGAAGCGTGCAATCCTCCTTACAGTCTGTGGGGCCAAAACTTTTGCTATTGTTCATTCTCTCACAGCTCCTGCTTTACCGAGTCCTATGCTGAACTGGTTGCTCTGCTAAAAGCACACTTCTGCCCAAGACCATCTGTCACCCTGCAAAGATTTCATTTTTTAAACTGAGACCAAAAGACAAGTGACGGCATAGCGGATTACTTAACTGAACTCCATCACCTAGCTGAATTCTGTGATTTTGGGGATCTCCTGGACAGGCTACTTGCGATCGCCTCATCTGTGGGGTTCAAGATGAAGCAATCCAACCTCTCCTCCTCTCCAAACCAAGTTTGACCTTGGCTTCTGCACAGGAAAGGACCTTGGCAGCTGAAGCAGCATCCCGCATCCAGTACCTGCTGTTAAGCAGCTATTATCCGCCTTTGCAGGACGAAGGTTTTTTGCCAAACTTGACCTCGCCCAAGCCTATGAGCAACTGATAGTGGATAAAAAAGCAGCCGATGCCCAGACTATCATTATACACCAGGGAGCATTCCGTATTAAGCGCCTCCAGTTTGGAATCTCCACAGCTCCCGGAATCTTCCAGCATTTCATGGAGACATTGCTGGTAGGAATTCCAGGGGTTGTCCCTTATTTCAATGATGTGCTGATCATGGGGCCATCTAAAGAGAAACTTACAGGGCGGCTTAGAGAAGTTTTACAGAGATTTGACCAAGCCAGAATCAGAGTGAAAAAAAAGAAATGCCAATTGGGAGCTTCCAGTATCACCTTCCTGGGATATCAAATTGATGCTTCTCGCATTCATCCACTTAAAGACCAGATAAAAGCAATACATGATGCTCCTATACCAAAAGACAGATCAGAGCTTCAAACATTCCTAGGAATCCTCAACTTTTATCACAGCTTCTTGAAAGACAAGGCTACCGTAGCAGAACCCTGTCACCGGTTATTGGATAAGGGAGCTCCGTGGAAGTGGACTTGCCAGCACGATGAGGCTTTTCAGGGTGTGAAGAAGTTACTAATCTCTGACTCCATCCTTGTTCACTATGATGAGCAACTGCCACTCTCCATCACATGCGATGCCTCACCTTTCGGTGTCAGAACTGTTCTCAGTCACACACTACCTGATGGCACCGAGGCACCTGTTGCTTTTTATTCAAGAACTATGACTTCCACTGAGAGAAACTATGCACAGATTGACAAAGAAGCATTGGCAATATTTGCAGGAGTGAAGAAATTTAACAACTACGTTTGTAGCCACAAATTTGAAATACGGACGGACCACAAACCCCTGGTTGTAATTTTCACTGTAGGAAAGCCAACTCCTTCCGTCTTGTCACCCTGCATGCAACACTGGAGCATCATGCTTAATGCTTATGACTACGCTCTTTTACCAACCAGGAAAGACTATTGCTAATGCCAACACATTGAGCCGCCTACCATTACAAACACCTGATTGTGTTACTCCCCCACCGACAGAAGTCCTCATGCTGTAGTCCATGCCTGAACCCCCTCTTCAGGCTGCACAGATAGCAAAGATGACTGCAAAAGATCCTACTCTCACCCGTGTCCTTAACTGGGTGTGGAGGGGATGGCCAGCTGGCAAATTGACTGAGGAATTCAGGGCATTTTCATCATGTCAGCATGAATTGTCGGCCCACAAGTGTTGTCTTTTGTGGGTGAACTGCGTGGTCATTCCAGAAGCAGGGCGGCAAATCAAATTGACAACACTGCATGCAGCACAACCAGGCATCGTGCGGGTGAAACTGGCCAGAAGCTATGTATGGTGGCCAAGTTTGGATAACGACATAGGGTTGTGAGAGAGTGCAATGCGTGTCAAACGACCCATCATAATCCACCAAAGGCACCAGTATTTCCCTGGGAAATGACCAAGAAACCGTAGTCACGTAGCCACATTGATTTTTCAGGCCCTTTCAAGGCAAGAACTTCTTAATTGTTGTGGACGCTTTCTCAAAATGGCTTGATGTGATTACCATCACAGCTCTTACAGCAGCCGCTACTACAACAGCTCTCCAGCAGTTGTTTGCAACCCACGGAGTGTCAGACACCATAGTATTCGATAATGGGGGTGCTTTCACCTCAGCAGAATTTCAAGAATTTAAGAATTTCCTAGCCACAATCTCATTCGGACTGTGACCATTGCACTTTGCAGACCCCAGGCTAACGGACAAGCAGAGCAAATGGTACAGACCACAAAGGATGCCCTTAAGAGAATCGTGGTAGGAGACTGGGCAACAAGATTGGCCAGGTTTCTGTTTGCTCAACATGTGATACCTTGCCCTAAAACAGGTTCAAGCCCATCAGAACTTCTTATGGGTCGCCGTCTCAGGACATGTCTAGACCATGTCAACCCTGTCCTTGTGGGAGACATGCAACTCAAGAAAGAAGGTGAACTAGACTTGGCATTGACATCGGGTGCCTTATGCTTTTTCTATCCACAACAGACTGTGTTTATTCGAAACTATGGTGGGTTCAGGCTAAAATCATAGTGGTCACAGGATCTGTTTCATACACGGTCCTGACATCTGACGGACAAGTATGGAGTGTGTTTAGTTTTGATTAACTGAGAGACAAACCGGGAGCTCTGGGGCTGTGGTTCTAAAACTGGGGGTCAGGTCCTACAGGAGGGGGGGCACAAAACGTATCCTGGGGGGGACAAAGAGGATCAGAGCTGGCAAACACCTACTCCCGGTAATATGACTGAGCAAGGGAGAATCTGTGGGGAAATTGAGTGGCAAGGAGGAGAGAGCATCAAACAGGGGAGGAGGGGGAGGGGGAAGAGCATCAAACCAGGGGAGGGGGGAAGGGGGGAAGAGCATCAAACAGGGGAGGAGGGAAAAGCAATGGGAGAGTAAAGAGTATGTATTTATGTGGGGTGGAGGATAGGGCCTCTGCTACCACAAACAAGCAGAAGTCAGGGGTGCAGTTCAAATAAGTTAGAGAACCACTGGGGAACACTGAGGTGCCCTCCATTTGGGTGGCTATATTGCTGCTTGAACCATGCCCTGCAAGATAACATCTCAACTTGCTGGAAGTCTTCTCACTGGAAGTTGTGAGGAAATTTCTATCATTGGTTTCTCCCAGAGTCATCAAACTGAGTCAATACATGGGGGAGAAACCATATAAATGCCTCAAGTGTGGGAAACCAGTTGCTGCTCATAACCTCTCTGCCTCTGTTCCCCATCTATAAAATGGGAATACACGTGTCTATCTCTCCCTGTCTTCCCCTCACCCTTGTCCATCTTAGACTGTAAGCCCACTAGGCAGGGACTTGTCTCCATTAATAACAATTAAATTAGGGGTGGGACTATTGGTATCGGATTAATCTGATAATACCGATAATGGCTGGTATCGGATTAATCCGATATTACCGATATTTTCCAGTATCGGAATACCAGATTTTTAACATTGTCGGCCTTACGAGAGTTTTTACATCGCCGCCATTTAACAAACGGCCGCAACGTTAAAAAAAAAAAAAAAAAGGAAAAA
>QEPC01002403.1:6891051-6932070 GCA_003113815.1 Sphenodon punctatus | reverse complement strand
CCGTATCTCTCAGACTCTGACCTCGCCACTGTCACCCATGCCTTCATCACCTCAAGGCTGGATTACTGCAACGTGCTCTACGTGGGGCTGCCCGAGAAGCTGGTCCGGAGGCTGCAGCTGGTGCAGAATGCCGCGGCCCGTCTCCTGACGGGGGCGGGTCGCAGGGAGCACATGACACCAGTGCTCTGGGCTCTGCATTGACTGCCTATAAAGTAGGGCTAGGCCAGGTTCAAGGTGCTGGTTTTAACCTTTAAAGTCCTTCACGGCCTCGGCCCTGCTTATCTGCGGGACCGTCTCACTCCCCATGTGCCCGTGCGACCCTTGAGATCGTCCGTGGGAGCCTTTTTGGAGGTTCCCCGGGCGAGGTGGGTGGCCACCGATGTTAGATCTTTCTCGGTGGCCGCCCCTGTGCTGTGGAATTCACTCCCGGAGGAGGCTCGGCTGGCTCCCACTCTCCAGTTGTTTCGGCGTATATGTAAGACCTGGCTGTTCCGTCAGGCTTTTGGCGAGGGGAGGGGTGGGGTTTTTCCCCACATATTGTATTTTTAAATTGTTTTAAAATGTTATACTGTTTTAATGAATGTTGTTCCCCACCCCGGGCTGCCCTGTGGGCAGGAGGGGCAGGATATAAATTTTAAATAAATAAAAATAAAAATATGCTGCCCTGAACGGCCCCAGCTCCCTCGCCTCTCCCACCCCCAATCCTGCTGCAGAGCTTACCGATGGCAGGAGTGGCTGCAGTTTTGGCTGTCCTCTTCAACTTGCCATCCTAGGCAGCCACCTGTGCTGTCTCTATGGTAGTGCCAGCCCTTCTTCTGGTGAACAATGACTAGGATGGCTATAGATTCACTAGGCTATTCCAACTTTTATTAATAATGACCAAGTAGGCCTCTTAATTAGCCTTGTGATGTGCTCAAAGGCTATAATTATTTCAAGTAGCAGAAATGAAGAGTGAGTCAGACACTTCAATGAAGGTGAAACAATTATTGTTTCAAAGGCTCTAGTTATGAAAATTACGAGCAATGGGTGACCCCTGCAATTTAGTTAACCCTCACCTACTTCAAAATAATGGCTGCAAGAATGTAGAAGGTCTACTTCTAGCAATTATAGTGAGTGATTTAAAACTGAAAACACAGCCAAACCTGCATTGCCCATGCCATGAAACTGTTCACTAAAATTAGTTTCTAGAGTAAATTGGGTCCCATTTTTGTAGGTGAATTTGAAGTTGATCAATGTATTTATTATTATTTTGGATTATTATTTTATTTTTATTTTATTCTTATTTATTTTATTTATATAGTACTGACAATGTGCCTGCTGCTGACCAGTCATGATTAGAGACTGGTCCCTTCCCTGAGGAGTTGACAGTCTAGGGTGGACCAGGAAGGGGAGACAATGAAGAGGGGGACATGGGGCGAGACAGGAATATGCTCAAGAAATTGAAGACTTGCAGGTACATTTGAAGGTGGTTGGGGATCCTGGAGGATAACACAGTAAAGAGAGGCATTAGCTCCTCACCCCCATAGATTGGTCACTAGAGAGAGCAGCCTAGAATGTTTACAAGTTGTTTAGAGTCAAGCACTGCACAAAAGTGTGAGATGTAAGCTTCCCCACCCACAGTTCTGTTAACAGCCACCATTACTAGCAGCTTACCTGCTGCTCCATCCTCCAGTCTCTCCCAAGAGGAAACTACTAGTCATATCAAGGTGGGTTTTTCTTTCTTTTCTCTCTTTTTTTTTCCCCTCTGAAAAAGTTAAAACCACAAAAGCTATGCGATAAGCCTTGTGCAGCCTATTTCCTAAAAATGCTGGGTCTTTCTTTAAAATCCAGACATGCTATTTATCTCCAGACTCTCTGTATCAGGGAGTGTATGTGCTAGATATCAGTGGTTCTTTTAAAAAAAGAATGATCAAGTTTTGAAAATAATATTGCAACAAACTGAAGGTGTTTCCATATGTGATAAGCCCCATAGCTCAGGGGTTCATAGCAACACAAGTGGACTTCTGTAGCTGAGAGTCAGCACACAATACAAATTTGTGGGATGGGTTACACCCATGAGTCTGCTGACAACAAAGCAGAGCCTCCCTAGTTTTGGCAACACTCCAGCTGGATATGCTGCCAGCAGACAAAGACAACTGCAGGGGACAGGGGCCCTCATGCACAGGGAATTCTTTGTCCTCCACTGATCAGCTGTCCGGATAGCATGGAGCCCAGCCTTCAGTGAATCATTCAGAATCTGTGTAAAATTGACCGAGCTTCCCTTCTCCTGGTCAGTTTCATGCGAACTCATTAAGTACAGCACCACTGGAGAAATTGACCAAGAACAGGGGGTGCCTGGTCAATTTCAGAAGTGTCTGTGGTTCAGCCAGGCTGGACTCTACCACTTCATCTCCCTCCACATCTGATCAACAGAGACAGGGAGAATACCATGCAGATGGGTGGAGTTTCCTGTTTCCTTCTTGTCAGTTGTTAGGTAGGAAGTGGGGAGTCCATCTGGCAGGGTTTAGACAACTGGTGAAACTGATCAGGTGGAGGGGGATTCTGGTCAATTTCACAAAGTGCTTATCTACACACAACATAGGCTGCATATCAGGAAATATGTGTGTTGGTGGCTCCACATGTTCAAGGATACTCAAAACTGTGTGTTAACACAAACACATACAACACAAAATGCAAGTTTAAGGAAGAAGATGAATGGGAGGCATTGTGTGGAACAATACCCTCAGACATGTTGTTACCATGTATTTATCCAAGATTTTTTAAGAAGTAGACCTACATAGCTATTTTACTTGGAATATTAATATAGAAACGCTTTTTTTTTTTTTTTTTTTTTTTAATAGAAACTGGTGTTTGAAGATGCAGCAGAGCAGTAATTTATAGTCAGTGATGAAATTACTCTTCCTTAGATGAATCCATCCTGGTCTATATAATCCATATTTTAATGGCTTTCCTGTCTAAGATGTCAACATTTAGATGAGTTATTGTGCTGTTGGTGAGTACTGAGAACTTCCCAGATAATCACAACACAGGAACTGAGGGGAGCCTTGTGTGGGGAACTCCCAGGGGACCCCTTGAAATGGAAATATATGATCTATTTGACTTTGTGACACTGATCTCTCCCCGTAGGTTGCATTTTGTAATTTGTAGAAACAATAACATTGTCTGCTCATTTAGGTCTCAAAAATCCCTCTGTAGCAGTTTATTAGCCAAAAAAAATAAATAAATTGTGAGAACATTTCCCTACATTATGCTTTCTCAACAAAACAGGTTTCTAGCCTTGTGTAATTCTATGTCCAAAGACATACAGATACTTTTCACTGTTACAAAAAATCCTAGGATGGATATGCTTCACGCAGTGACTTCTTCAGCTATTTTTAAAAAAATATATAGCTTGAAGGGAGGAAGATACAGGTCAAACACTACAACCTTTAAGATAATGATCAATCCATTGGGGTTTTCTTGCAATAGCATTCTCAGCAGTTGGCTAAGTTTCTTTGAAGTCTCCCTGAGGTTAGTAGAATTTATTAATTTTACAATAGCCTCCAGGTCTCCTAAATGGGATTGCAACCCCATTGTTTGAGGCACTGTACAAACACATAGGAAGGAAATCAAATCGGTCCCTGTCCCAAGGAGCTTATGGTCAAATTGATAAGACAGACAAAGGGTGGGAAGGGCATGAAGTATAAAAAGATGAAATGACTTGTGAAGGTCACATAGCAGGTCAGGATTCAAGTTTGTCAGCCAGTTAGGGAGCAGGAAAATTCTGTGTCACTGGAGTGACAAACTACAAACAAAGAAGGCCATTGATTCCCAAAATTTTGCCTGTGTGACCCCAGTTTGAGACTTAAGTATAATTCCATGCAAAGTATAAAACATTTCAATTGGCGTAGTGACCCATCTGCAGATGGAGTGATCCCACTTGGACCCATGAGTTCAGAAACCTCTTACCTAGGTACATAGATGGCAAACACTTCGTAGCTGCAGATGCAGGAGCAAAAAATCAGATAGGTTCTCATGCACGTGCATAGTAAAGGGTTTCTACCCTCAGTTGCTCGCAAAAAATGAACAAGTTTGAAATCTGTTGCTAATAATTAAAATGGCAAGATCAGTTTACCTAACTACAGCTTAAAAATGTGATTCAGATGGCAAGTCAAACTTGGCAGTATGTTTTTACTTGGCCTTTCTAAGGCATAAGGGATGTTCCTGGCATGTGGCAACATAATCCTAAAACTTGGGTTATCTTAAGGTGGAGATAATGACATCCATCCAAATAATACATGATCTGTCAGATGCTGAAGAGTCTAAGTTCTTCTAATGAGAGCAAGTAGGAAGTTGACAAGGCAAGAAAAAGATAGTCTTGAAAATTTGTTAATAAAAGAAGTCAGGAAGAGACATGCTTGGATGAATGGTGCCATTTCTGTATTCCAGTCTCTAGTCTGTTGCTTGCATGAGAGAGATTTTTTTAGGTTGGCTTGCAGCAGAGGACAGCACTCCTCCACATCAGATGAGTTACAATATAATCCTCCCTGGTATTAACAGCCACATTTTTTCCAGCTGGTTAATGTGCTTAAATGATAATGAAAGCAAGAAACTCATTGCATTGGTATGAGCCAGGTGTAGTGTAAACAGGCACTGTGCAAACTTGCTCAGCGACGGATTGCCAAGATAAATTATTTCTCACCAAGCCTGGGCCTACTTTAAAGCAGACACTGACAATCCTAGGGGATGTACTTATCTAAAAGCTGTTTTTGTATATCCTGTATGGTTTCCAGATGCCATGGCTATAGAAGGAGTAGCAAACAGCTGGCTGTATGACTCATCCCAATGGGTGACCCATTACTTATCTGGGATCATCCTCCCTGATGTCAAATAACAAAACCGGCAAACTAAACATTCAATTACACAAAGAATGCTTGCCTGGGCTCGGAAGCTGGTTGTGTTTGGAGTGTGAGAAGCTTCTCCAGAGCAAGCGTGGGGAGCCTACAGCCGTAAATCATGCCCAGCCTATGGCTGGAGGAGGAGGATTTCATTATTTATTTTGGCCCCTTTCTAGTACTTGGACTTGACCTGTGGATCCAGTCTCTCTCTACCATCAAGCACTGAAAGGGTAAGCTATGGGGAAGGAAGTGGAGATTAGAGGATGTATCCATGGCACATACATCCATGATCTGGGCCCTCCCCTTTCTTCTCCCTTCAGCATTCCAACTCCTCTTTGGCTCACAGAGCTTGTACTAATTTTCAGAGTAGCCTGTGGAAGGGGAAAGGTCCCCCACCCCTGCAGCAGAGAGAGCAGCATGTGAAGCTCTGTACCCAGTCCTCCCAGTGGCGTGCACCAGTGCAAGGCTGTAGCTATAGTAGGGACAGCCAGTTGAGCTGCACTGGAGCCCATGAGCCTGAGGGGCTATTCTCTCTGATGCAGTTGTGTCCCTTGCCACTGAGAGGAGGATGGGGGTGGGTGACCCCTAGCTACACCTCTGCACTTGTGTGAACCAAGATGACACCGATTTAATTATTTTTTCTTGACTTAAAAGCATCCCATTTCTGCCAGAGAGCTAGTTGGCTGAACTCATGCCCTGCCTGGCCCAGAGCTAAGCTGTTTGTAAATATATTGAAGCAGGACTTATCAGATGCAGGGAAGTCCCAGTTTGACTAATAACACCCTGAAGCTGAAGCAGAGAGGCATGTTGTAACTCTGGCTCCCACCTCCTTTCCCTTTCTCTGCTCCTCTAATCCATCTCCATTATCAGTGACAGGATGTGTGGAAACCCTGGAGTCTGTAGTAAAAGCAGCCATAGCTGGGGTTTGTATATATATTATATACACAAGGAGATTGCTTAAGGGTAACTGCTATGCACCCAGTAGGTAAGGCCAGGAACAGAAATGCAGGGTTCTTTCTACGTCAGGGAGATGTCGGTCCTGACCCCAAGAGTGGTGCATCCACTTCTGTGGCACAGAGACTTACCCTTGATGCTTGTACACTTTGAACTCAGGTTACTACCCTGGAGTAAAAGATTGAACCAGTGTAGTCTGGTCTCCTCTCTCCAACTCATTATTCACTAGAGTCCAAATCACATTCTAGCTGTAAACTCACTGGGTGGCCATGGGTCAGTCATTAGTGAACAATGGGGGAAATCAGCCCTGCAATAACCTCCTGAGGTAGAACAATATAAACAAACATTCATGCTGTTCTGTGTTTATGCTGGATAAATGGGTAAAGCCTGAAAGTCCCTCTGGTAAAATTGACCTAGGGAGCTCCCAGCTGCATAGCAAAAACTCTACCTGGCTGAAACTGCCCGAGTAGCTCCAACCAAAAAAAAATAAAAAATAAAATCTGGCCAGCTGAAACTGACCAGATCCCAGCTGTAAGGCAACACTCTTTGCTGCTGAAATTGACCAAAGCTCTCCCTGCAAGGCAATTCTCCCTAGTGGTAAAATAAACAAGTGCAAATCTCTCTGAAACTGGCCCTCTAGTGAAACTAACAAACCCAGAGAACAGACATTTGTGCCATGGGGTGTGTTCCTCTGCCTCACAGGTGGTCTGAGGATTTCCTAATTTTTTTCTGGGAAGAAATCTCAGAAAACCTGTGTCTGGTTCCCTAGTTTGTGTGAGCAAACATAACACTTGCCTCTGTGTTACCTAGCTGGAATGGAGGCAAACATTCCATGTAAAGATGCCCACTGACTCTCACTCTTATTTCCCCATCTGTGAAATGAGAATAATGACCCTCACGAGGGTGAACTATATAAGGAGTGAACACTGAAAGTGCTATATTAACTATTACTAATGGAGCTGAAGCAAATAGTAGATTTTGTATTTATGAGTATTATGGGTGTTGGTAACCTGCCTGTGAGATCTGGCTGGGGTGAGCAGGAATGTTCTTCAATGGTTCGGGGGTGGGGTGGGGGACCACCCATCATAGATGGAGTTTGCCCTCCTCTGGTGTCTCAGGTCTGGAACCTGGGGTGCTTCTAGATCCACAGTTGCATTTGGATGCCGAGGTAGCAGCTGTGGCTGAGAGCACCTTCCACCAATTACATATGGTTAGAAGGCTCCGTCCCTATATACAGACTAGACTGCTGTAACGTGCTCTGCGTGGGGCTGCCCATGGTGATGGTCTGGAGGCTGCAGCTAGTGCAAAATGCGACGGCCTGTCTCCTTATGGGGATGGGCTGGTGTGAGCACATAACTCCAATTCTGTGTGCACTGCACTGGCTGCCAATAGTCTTCCAGGCCTGGTTCAAGGTACTGGTTTTAACCTTTAAAGCCCTACACAGTCTGGGTCCCACTTATCTGAAGGACTGCCTCATTCCCCAGGCTCTAAGCTGGACTTTGCGGTCTGCCAGGAGCGCTCTCCTTGAGGTCTCACATTGTCGGCGGATGGTCACTATGAGGAGGGTGTTCTCTGTGGCTGCGCCGTTGCTGTGGAACTCTCTCCCGGAGGAGGCCCAACTCTGCTCGGATCTGCTCACCTTCTATGTAAGACCTTATTGTTCCACCAGGCGTTTGGAGAAGGAGATGGGTAGGGCGGGGAGGGGGAGTGGGGACATGGTTTGGGGGCTGGGGAAGAGGGATTATTTATGTTTTATAAATTGTGTTTTATGATGTATTTATGATTTGATACTGTTAGTCGCCCTGAGCCGCTTGAGGCAGGAGGGGAGGGATATTAAGAATATTACATTAATTAAATAAATAAATATTTGCATTTTTGAATAGCAATTTTGGTCATTTCAGCAGTTCGTTTACTTCATTTTGGCTATTGCACAATGTTCAGTAGCACCAAAATGAAGCAACCAAATACCGGCATCAAATATTCAGTGAAGCAGGACCAGGACCAAATATCTGTTTTATCTGATCCGAACTGACACAGGCGAATTCATTGGATACAGTATACACTGTGGCTATTTCTTCCAACTCTAATTAATAAAAATAACCTGCAGTGGGATAAAAGTTCCCTGGAACAGTCTCCGCCTACAGACTATCCCTTTGTGTGTTTTTCAAGGAGGGTCACAGGAACTAAGAGAAACCTAAAACTATTTGCATTCAATAGAGAGAACAGTTGAAAGCCCATTGTACTGATAAGCATATTTACTCCCATTAATCTCAAGGATTCAATAAGCGCTGCTTCAACAGTTTAGAACTATAAGGATACAACCAGGCACAGAGCTGGTGCCCAGGAAAGAATACATTTTGATGTCCTGGCCAGGGGAGTGTCCCAATTTCCACCTAGCTATGCCCCTGGCCCCCAATCTCTGTAAGTGTACAAGGCGTCACAATTGGCTCCTGGCCTGGGGAGGAGCTGCTGCTGCTGCTATTTCTTTAGGGTTGTCAGGTGTCCCTTAGTTTAAGAGGCTGTACATTATTTCCAAGCTCTACCAAACATAATGGACAGCCCTTATTTACATAACAGGCATTCTTTACTAAGCCAGACACCCCTTATGTTGGTATCACTCAGTTTTGGAGTGGCCCTTCTTTTTGAAATTTGTATGTGGGACTCGGTGGGTGCCACCATCTCTAGGCTGCTAATGTGTTTCTAGACTGGGGCCATAGGGAACAGTCATCTCTGGGCCTTAGGCTGTGCTTGAATGTCAGTGTCATTCAGCCTAAGGCATCACAGCCCACTCATAAGAACACAAGCAGTGCCATACTGGGTCAGATTAATGGACTGTCAAGCCCAGCATCCTGTCTCTGACAATAGCCAACTTTAGTCAATTAAGAGAAGTGCATAACAGGTCATAGTGAATTGATCCATTAACTGCTATTTACTCCCAGTTCCCAACACTTCGAGATTACATCTCCTGACTAACTTGAATAATAGCCAGTTATGGATCTACGTAATCCTTTTTTAAACCTATATATGCTATTGGTCTTCACATCCTCTGGCAATGTGTTCCAAAAGTTAATGGTACAGTGAGTGCACACAGAGTTTCACATGTCTTATGCAGTAAGGCAGCAGCATGCCACTGTCTGTGGCAGCTCCCATAAGGTGGGGGTAGGGTGTTGTGGGACTGAAGAAACTGCTTCTGTAGAGGCGTGGAGGGAGCCTGGTGTGCTGGCTGCAGGAGGCAGAACGGCAGCACTGTGTCAGGCAGCCATAGAGAAACGTTTGCTAACATGGACCGCAGCAACAATAGGATTGCCACCCCTAGAAAGGGGCCAGCCCTCACTAGAGCTGAAATGAGTATCTGCTGATATCCGGTATCCAGCCAGATAATGAATGGTATCCTCTTAGCAGTCGGTGGTTAATTCAGTTAATGAGATTACCGATTTACCACAATACTGCGCATTACCATTTGCCACCCATATTATTATTAATTTTTAATGTCTTCTCTCCGAGCCTGGTTTTATAATAGTGGTAACATTCAGTTATGCAGTAAATGGTAATGATGGTAATCTGGTTTGGCA
The DNA here is from genome assembly GCA_003113815.1 of Sphenodon punctatus. Classification (NCBI taxonomy): domain Eukaryota; kingdom Metazoa; phylum Chordata; class Lepidosauria; order Sphenodontia; family Sphenodontidae; genus Sphenodon; species Sphenodon punctatus. Next base: position 6,922,667 of record QEPC01002403.1, on the reverse strand, counting down.
GTTAACCTCTGCAGTAACCAGTTACTTACCAAATAACCACCAAACTATCTGGAATATCTGATTGAACTGTGGATATAACTTCTTTGCTATCTCTTTCACTCCTGGCCTGGTATTCTCCAGCACAAAAACAGAAACCTAAAGTTACTATCTGGAAGGAGTAATTGTTCTAAACCAGCAGCTGGAAACCTGAAACCAGGGGCCAAATGTGGACCATGGCTAGCTTTTATGTGGCCCCTTTCCAGTTCCTGGATCTGGCTCCTGGATGGAATTCCTATTCCCAAGCACATCCTATTCCCAGATGTCAGGGGCAGCTGGGGTGTTAGTGCGCTTCTGCGGGGTAGAGCCTGTGATGGGTGATTTTGTAGGATCGTGTCTGCCATGAGGAGTTGTTGCAGGATTGGACCTGTAAAGGTAAGTTCCCACAGGATCGGGTCAGCAATGAAGAGTCAATGCCAGATCGGAACCGCAGAGGTAAGTTCCCACAGAATCAGATCAGCAGCGATGCCGGGGTCGACTAGCAACTCTGTACTGGTGCGGACATCGTTGGCAGGGAGAAAAGGCACTGGGCATAGTCGAGTCCAAGGCGAGTGTCTGCCAAGAGTTCAGCCTGGGGTGAGAGTTGTTCAAGGTGATACCAGGCAGGTCCAGAGTTCACAAAGAGTCAAACAGAGACCCATCCCAAGTGCAAAGGGGGAGGTGAGGGTAGGGACTAGGTAGCAAGGGGCTGGCTAGGAGAACTGGGCTGGGGGTTGCAGAGAGTATGAGCCAAAGTGAGTGATGTGACCAGCTAGAGGCATTGAGTTCAGCTGCTCTGAAAAGTTCAAGGCATGCCCTGACTTTTAAAGTCAGCTAGGTGTTCCCCAGACCAATGGGAGAACAGCTTAGTTTCGGGTCCCTCAGCTGGGTCCAGGTGCTAGAGAGAATAGGGCTCAGCTGACATGCTGAGAAGGTGAGAACTTGTGGAATCGGTGGCAGGGGGTGGCACAGGGGGAACAGGGGGTGGCACAGGGGGAAAATCCCTCACATGCAATTCAGTAGCCAAGTCTTTGAGACCGGGCCCTAACAGCAGAGGGGAGGGGAGCCACACAAGGATCAGGACCAGATCCAGGGCACAGATCCATGATCTGTACCCTCCTCTTTCTGAGCATACTTACATACTCTTTAAGCACCCCTGCTTCCTAACCTCTGTGCAAGCCTTGGACTTCCAGGACTTGTACTAATTTTCAAAGTGGCCCTAGAAGGGAAAAGGTTCCACACACACTCCTGTTCTAAACCTATCTCCAAAGTTGCTTGTTAAAATAAAGTCCTTCTGCTGCTGCTTTTATGAACGGGGCAATAGCAGAACTGTCCCCTCCAAATCCTTCTCTTTCAAACACAGCTGTCCGTTCCTGCCAACTTTCACTGTGGCAGCAGCTTAATGCTTCTCTATCCCTTTGAAAGCTGCCCAAATGCTGCAGTCAACAGCCATGGCATAGCGGTGGCAGATTGTTGCTTGCTGATATCATCATAGCTTTTGTCCTCTGATGCACTTTCTTTCCCCCTCTCATCTACTTTCACACTTTTTAATGCCAGTCACTTAAGTGTTGGTTGTCTGAACTGGAAAGTGAAGTGGATACTACAAACTGGCAATCCAGTCCTTTAAAGTGCTGTGTCAGCACCAGACCCACTGAAATGAATGTAGCGTGGACCAGTCCAATGCTTTGAGGATAAAAGTCTGTGGTGCTGGTGGTCAGAAACCTATATGGTTTTGTTGACTTCCTAAGTTATGGGACTGTGTTGGAGAAGGTTTCTGGTTTTGACTTTCCAGGTTCTGGAATTCACTGTTGTGGAATGTTCTGGTGGTCTTGTTCCTTAATGGTCACTTGAGCTGTAATAGACAGCTTTACCCCAACTTTCCAAAGTTGCACAAGGTAAATCCTCTTTGTTTATCCTATACAGCAGTCAAGAGATCCAAAACCAGGAGGAAATTTGATCTGGGAACTTGATAGCCTTTAAATATCAACAGGATGCATGCTGTGACTACTAAAAATCTCCTTAATTAAAAGGCAAAGAGCACCAATTTCTAGCTGGCCAGTGTCTGAACAAAACTCCATGCCAGAATAAAAAAACAGTTGGCTGGCTGAGCTAAATCTGTATGATATGGGGATGGAGAAAATGTTTTGAACGAGCACACATCCCGGCTTCAAAATGCATTAAAGACACATGTGCCTTTCAACTGTCAGGCAGTAAAGCACATTGATGTCTTCCTAGGCTCATATTTTCCATATATAACAGTTGCCTGCTAAAATATTGCTACAGTAGCCTGAAGCAGCAACTTCTGTCTTCAGATCAGCCATGTCTCTGTGATGTTAGCCATTATCCTTGTCTTTGTTTGGCTACTGTAATAGAATATAATTGGAATTAAAAGCAGGAGCTCTGGAGTACCTCCAGCTGGGACAATGTACCAACTCTATCATTGGAGGATGTTAGAAAACCATCACTACAGGACTCTTTAATCCTTCAAGAGCCTGGATTAAAATCAAAAGTTCTGATTTCCAAAATGCTAAATGGGAGCAGAAATATCTCGGGATACCTTATTCTGCAGGACAGTGAAAAGTTACCTGTGTCCAGTAAGTTTGTCAATGACAATAGAGGGGGAATGAAGTGTAGCTTTGGAATATCTTTCACAAGCGGTACCAGCCACTACTACAGACCTTCCTGCAGAAATGCAAGGCCATCACTTTGATCCCACTGCCCAGACAGGGTCACATTATGCCAGTGCATGGGAACCTGAAAGTAAATTGAACTCCACCCCGCTGGAAACTTGTCTGTCCTCAGAGTCTAACATAAGAACAAGAATGCAAACAACATACATAGTGAAAGGTAAATTAGATTTTAAAATATTCTGTTCCAAAGATTATGTTTACATAAGCAAGGAGACCTGTTTTTCCTTGCAAACTCTCCTGTTTATCTAAATCCTAAAATGATTCAAAACTAATATTTTCAATTTAAGTTGCAATATGTCATTCCGAAGCATCTGCGGATATATGTATTACTTGTTTCTCTATTTTTAGACTACCCCTCCATTGGCTGGTAGTGGGATAGCAGCCTATAGCCAATCATCCACATGTTCCACATTAGGTGGGAAAGGGTGACCCATTGAATACCATTTGCCACCTGTCACCTTTGTAAACACCATTTCATGTGGAAAAAACAAGGTGGGTCCTCTGGTAAGTGTTTCTTATAAAAACAGAATATACATACTATGTGCAACATCCCCCACACCCGTGTTAGTTTTCTTGCCTGTTGATTACGTCTGTGTTTCACATTGTAGCTGCTAGAGATTTGTTGTTGTTATTTTTGTGGCACTCTGTATTGGAGTGATAGATTGAAAAGCACCTAGAGGTGTGATAGAAATGGAAGATGAGAGCCAGCTAAAATGACTGCCAGCAAGCGTTTCACACCAATACAAATCCAACAATCTCGTTTTGCTCCTTGCTACATATTACAGTTCTAACTACCCTATGCACCTAGATCCATTCCTGCTCTCATTGAAAATAGTGCAGAATTTACCACTCATATTTAAAGATCTGGAACAGGTCTGAGAAGATCTCCTCCTTCCAGTCCATGGGATCCTCACTATGGGAAAGGGTCATGGTATCAGAGTGTAAAACTGGTGCTTTGCATACAAAGCAAGTCGTGCTGCTGGCTGACCAACACCATTTAAGTGCCACGAAATATCTTATCTGAACTGAGCTAGACATGCAGAGATGTTCCCTCTTTGCAGGTCAACAGGGTGTCAACCTTTGCAGCCAAGTTGCTTGTGTAATGGAAGTGTGAGCAACTGTTGGCTCGTCTTACAGTAAAGTCAATGCTGTGATTTCCTGACTCTGAGTTCAAAGAGGCTCTTCAGAATAACAGCGCATCATTAGTATTTTTTCCTGAAATACAGTGTCTCCAATATAGTAATAGTTATATCAAGCTATTCTCTGAATTTCTTTCATATCTAACAGTCTTTCATTGTTGTGTGTCTTTGGTTCATTTATTTTTTGGATCATATAACAGTGACTATGAGAATTAGAAAAAGCAGTTTTCTACTTGGCCTCATGTTCCTCACATGGTTAAAACTCAGAGGACCCTATGGTGTATTGCACCATCTGTGGGTGCAGTTGCCATCTCATTGTATTTGCTTTACTTTTGCATATCTTGTTGTCTGGAGGGCACGTGATCATATTCAGGGGACCCATGCTATTGCTTTCTGCGTTTTCCCCATTGCTGCCAAAGGGGGAAACACAGTAAACACGGGTCCTTGATATATTAAGGCTTCAAAATGCAGGGAGACAAGCAAAAAATTATAAACCACAGGTTTACACAGGATAGTATAAGCTTTGTTGAAATTTGGAGCCCCAGTATATCCTGGTAGCTGGGGGCCCATAACCTCCTCTCCCCCGTCATAAGCTTTGAAATCAATTTTAAGAGGTCATATTGGTACTTTGATTTATACATCGGTTACTTGCAGTTATTATTCATCATATTTGAATGTATATTAAGAAATACAATTCTTGTGGCTTTTGAGGGGCAGGCTGAGCTTGGTGACTTGGTACAATCACACTCCCATTTCCCTCCAGTTTAGAAGACTTCCCTCCACCTTGGAAGCTTTGACAGTGTAAGTAGGGGAAATGTGCAGATAGCTAACATTTCCCTGATGCTTTGTCCTACATGCCTGAGTCATCCTGTCCATCAATGTTAACCCAGTTTCAGTAGCTCACGGTAGTCAAGTGTTTGCCCATATCACCCTGGAAGTCTGAAAATGTGACTTGCCTAAAAACACCCAGTGAAACTAGGAGTCAAGCTCAAGAATCCCAATTCAAAATACACAGCACTATCCACTGGACCGCACTGCCTCCCTTTCTTACATAAGAATTATTTTTAACAATACAAAAAAATGTGTCAAGAATCTCATTGTGGACTCAGCAGATAAGACAAAGAAGACAGGCTCATAGACACACATGGGTTTGTGTTGTACGCATGTACGTATCTCTGGACCTTATCAAGGACACACCTGGATGAATAAGGAGCTAGCAACCATGATAGTCTTCCTTTCTAATATACATTTTTGACAGAAGTTCCATCAGGTCTTGGTCCCTTTTCCTTTTTTATTATAGTGAGCATGTTTTTTACAGGTTCATAGAACTAAGGGACACCTGAGTCAGCCAAAACCCAGAGTTTCTTTCTAGTTAGAGAGGTTTTTCTTCCTTATCGCTCATTTCTGAGAATTTTTTACACCTGGAAATTCTAATTTAATGGCCCTTTTTACACGGTCCGCGGCTGCATGGGGATGGGTGTGCGTGCCACAGAGTGGGCGGTGCGTGGGTGCCAGTTCGCATGGATACACACCCACCCCCCATGCATCCCCACACATAGAGGCACCTCCGTTTTGCCTGGCGCCTCTGTGCATGGGGATGCGTGTGCACAGGAGCACACACACACACCACCTTGGGATTTACATGGGCAGCACCCAGGCATGAACCCCCTGGGTCAGGCCCAGAGGACAATAGGCAGCCAGTGCAGAGAAAGGAGCAAGTCTTATAGCTTTTTCGAAAGGAGGGAAGGTCCGGGGCCAGATGCATCCCCACCGAAAAGGAATTCCACAGTCTCGGTGCAGTCACTGAGAATGCCCTCCCCTGCGTGGGCCCCTGGAAAAGTTGGCAGACCACAAGAAGGGCATGACCGCATGGGCTGGTCCAGTACCCAGGGAATGAGGCAGTCCCGCAGATAGACAGGGCCCAGACCATTTAGGGCTTTATAGGTTAAAACCAAGACTTTGAATCGGGCTTGGAAGACTATCGGCAGCCAATGCAGAGAATGGAGCACTGGTGTAATGTGCTCCTGGTGGCCCAGTCCCACCAAAAGACGGACCGCCTCATTCTGCACCAGCTGCAGCTTCCGGGCCATCACCATGGGTAGCCCCATGTAGAGTGCGTTACCATAGTCTAATCTCGAGGTGGTGAAAGCATGGATGATGGTGACCAGATCGAAGTCCGAAACATATGGCCCAAACCAATGGACCAGATGTAGTTGGCGAAAGGCACCCCTTGCCACAGCCTCCACCTGAGCATCCAGGTGGAGCTGCGCATCGAGGAGTACCCCCAGACTCCGCACCTGGGGAACCAATGGAGGAGAGACCCCATCAATGATGGGGGCCATTAACTCCATCGCTTTACCCACCAACATCACCTCCATCTTGTCGGTATTCAGCTTCAGTCGATTAGCCCTCATCCAATCCCGCACAGCCATCAGACACCAAGTAAGCACGGAGACTGCGGGGTCTGGGTCTGTTGAAAAAGAGATGTATAGCTGGGTGTTGTCAATATATTGGTGGCACCGTATTCCAAACCTCCTGATCACCTCGCCGAGAGGCTGCATATATATGTTGAATAAGAGGGGAGACAACACCAAACCCTGTGGGACACCACATGCGAGGTCTCGGTATGATGAAAAGTACTCCCCGAGTACCACTTGCTGGGTTCTCCTGGTCAGGAATGAGCAGAACCATTCAAGAACAGTCCCGCCCACCCCTGTACAGTCCCGCAGGCACGCCACCAACATCTCGTGATCAACCATATCAAAAGCAGCTGACAGATCTAATAGAACCAACAGGGTCGAATGAACCCAGTCCATCTTCCAGCACAGATCATCCACCAAGGCCACAAGCGCAATCTCCATGCCATAACCCAGATGAAATCCTGACTGAGAGGGATCAAGAAAACTGACGCGGTCAAGATGCCCCTGAAACTGCTGAGCCACCACCCGCTCAACAACCTTCCCTAAAAAGGGAAGGTTAGAAACAGGTTGATAGCTGGCAAGGGAGTCAACATCAAGCAATAGTTTCTTGAGCAGAGGCTGCACCACTGCCTCCTTGAGACAGCCTAGCACTCTGCCCTCCTGAAGGGAGGTATTGACCACCTCTGCCAGCAACAGCCCCATTGTCTCCTTGCAAGATTTAATTAGCCAAGACAGCCACAGATCTAATTCACAAGAGATGGCCCTAACAGCCCCAAGGGTCCTGACTGCATCAGCGGGTGTCACCGACTGAAATTGATCCCATAAAACCGGACAAGGCATGACTTCCATAATCTCAGGTTCCCTTAGCGTAATAAGTGCAGCGTCGAAATCGCGGTGAATATGAGTGATTTTATCCACAAAATAATTCACAAACCTATCACAGCATGCTATAGATTACTCCACTAGCCCCCGCACCACCCGGAAAAGCTCTGCTGGGCGAGATTTTGCAGATGCTATGGGAGCAGCGAAAAAAGCTTTTTTCACTGCTCTCATCGCCTTGGCATATGCTCGTAAACTGGCTCTATGCCACAATCTGTCGGCTTCAGTACGATAATGATGCCATGGTCGCCCCAACCGCCACTTTTCTCGCTTCAGCACTCGCAGCTCCTCCGAAAACCACGGGGGCCTGTGGTACTGTCGCCTGGGCAGCGGACGTCTAGGAGCCATCCGAGCAATGGTCTCAGTCAGCAGAGTGTTTCATAGTGTGACGAGTTAATCGATGAGACAGTCATCAAGGTCAGAGAGTACCTCTCCGAGAGCCAACCGGAACCATTCTGGTTCCATTAGCCTCTGGGGACAAACCATTTGAATTGGCTCCACACCCTTACGGAGGCAGACATGTGCTAAGAGAGAGATCTGTAGGAGATAATGATCCGACCATGAAAAGGGCACTGCTGATATCTCCCCCAATAACGGACCCCCCGCCTCAAGGCCGGTGCAAAACACAAGGTCTAAGGTATGTCCCCCCGATGTGTCGGGCCGCTGACCATTTGGGACAGGCCCATGGTTGTCATGGTGGCCATGAACTCATGCTCCACCCCCCGAAGTCAGCGTCTGTGTGAATGTTGAAGTCCCCCCAGACTAATGCCTTTGGGGATTGCAGCACCACCTCCACCACTACCTCTGTCAGAGCATGTAGAGAGGCTGTCATACAGGTAGGTGCACGGTATACGAGCAGCACCCCACCAAGTCGAACACCAGGTGCAGAGCCTCAATCCCTACCTTGGCTTGCACCGGATAGCTCCTAACTGACCACCTCTCTCTAAAAATCATAGCTACACCCCCACCTCCACCTCCATCCCTCCGACCATGGCTGATGCTGCACGGAATACCCAGCTGGAACAAGGTCAGCCAAGATAGGCCCCAACTCAAGGTCCAGTCACGTTTCCATAATGCCCACGAGATCGACGGCACAATCCAAGACTAATTCCTGGATAGTCATTGCTTTATTAGCCACCAATCTCACGTTCAATAGCAGCAGCGAAGGATCGGGGGTCCTCTGATCTCAATTCCCCTGTCCAGCCGCTAAGGGGTGAGTGAGCAGAACCTGCAACAGGCACCTGTCCCACTTCACTGGTCTTATACCACCCCATTTGGACCCATATCTCCCCCGCACCACCACGACCCCAATGGCTGCACACACACACAACCAGCACGGTCCCACGGCCCCCCTCTGGCTGTTCCTCCCTGGCAACAGAGGAGATCACCACCCCACACCCACATACACCCTACCCCCTCTGCCACAGAGGGGCAAAAAAAACCCTTCCCCAAGGACTGCACCCCTCCCTCACACCAAGGAACTGGTCAGAGAATACCTGGCTACTTTGAATGAATTTGAGTCTTTAGGGCTTAATGAATTACAACCGAAGGTATTGAAAGAACTGGATGCTGAAGCACACTCAGAATCTCTGTCAATTATCTTTGAGTATTCTTGGCAAACAGGTGAGGTGCCAGAAGTCTGGAAACAGGTACACATTGTATATATCTTTTAAAAAGGAGAAAAGGAGGATCCAGAAAAATATATACCAGTCTGTCTGTAAATCCCTTGATGGCAATGCAGTGATTACTTTTAGTCAACCAAGTTTTGTCAGGAACAAGTCATGCCAGACTGATCTGGTCTCCTCCTTTGATAGAGTCACTAGATGAGAAGAATACTGTGAACACAATCTATCTTGATTTCAGCAGAGTGTTTGACGGAGTTTCACATGAGATTCTCATTGAAGACATGCTTGCAAAGCGTGGTATGGAAGACACTATAATAATAATAATAATTATTATTATTGTTAACCAAAAGGTTATACAATCCTTATACTACATACACAATAATACAATACATAACACAATTCATAACAATACATTCATGTATATAACACACATTTGGGTATCTTGTACCTCAAGCTTGAAGCCCGATGCCCAAAGTCCGAAGCCAGCCAACCTCCCACCCACCTTACTAACGGACTTCCTCCTCAAGAGGAACAGCCCTATAGCTCCTGATATAGTGTTGGCCTAAATAATCAAATATCTCAGTCCTTACTGGCGAGTTTGCTAGATCTCAAACGTAAGTAGACTTGACAATATCTGGCCACCACCTTCGTGAGAGTCAAATCCACCCCTTCCAGTAGCTGCCACTTTAACCTCCCTAAATCCCAGGCGTCCTGTATATATTTCCCCAATAGGGCTTGTCTGGGCCTCGCTAAAGCGGTACATTTAAAGAGAATATGTTCACAGGAGTCGACCTCCTGTGAATCACATATTTCACAACTCCTTTCCATCCAAGGAATACCCCTGTAGCGACCTTCCAACATGGCCGAGGGGAATGTATTGAAACGAAAGTGGGTAAAAACCCTACGCAGGTTATAGTCCAAACTAGAATAGAGGTAACAGTTACCCCACCCCAGGGGTCTAACCATGGGATAATCAGGGACTACTCGTTGGTTAGCAAGCAGAACTCCCTCATCCTGGATCTCCTGGTCCAAAATCCTTCTTTTCAAAAGGACCATGGCTCTTTTAGGGCCAAGAGGTTCCAGCGCCTCTCTGGAGAATCCCAAGAGTCTAACCTCTTTTTCCACACAGCCACCCCACAGGCTGAGAAGCCCCGCTTCCCCAGCCAAAGCTAACAGGGATCCATCCTGAAGGGGGAAAAGAAAAACTTTGATCCAAAACCTCAAAAGTGCCTGCAAGGCACAGGATCTGACTGTATGGCATGCGGTCTCTTGTCTGAGTAACACCTGCGGGGTACCCCTCGGAGCCCCCAAAATGGAACCAAGGGCCTGATTTTGTATGCTCTCCATTTTGGACAAAAAGGATAAACCCCAAGCCGGAAATGCATAAAGGCTTTGAGCTAGAACTTTAAATCTAAACAGCCTCAGGGCAGGCAACACCAATCTCCCCCCCTGGGTAAAGTAAAACCCCAGAATCGCTTTTAGGGAGTTCCTTGATTGGAGCAGCATAGCCCTATAATGGGGCTTCCAACTCAAGGATGAGGAAAAGATAACGCCAAGATACTTGAATTCCTTTACTTGGGAAATGGAATTACTCCCAATCCTCCACTGATGTATATCCTTATACCCATGGCTCCTCATTACCATGACCTTAGATTTAGAGAAATTGATCTTAAGGCCCTCCCTACCACAATATTCTCCTAGTCCTTGAAGAGCTCTTCTCAGCCCCACCAGCGTCTGGGACATCAGGACCGTGTCATCTGCGTATAAAAGAGCCGGCACTTTCCTGGAACCGATCCTCGGTGGGTGCACCGCAAGACCATTCAAGAATGAGATCATATCGTTGACAAAAAGATTGAATAGAATCGGGGCCAGCAAGCACCCTTGTCTGACCCCTCTGGAGACCCTCACCTTTCTTGAGAGCTGGCCAGCTGGGGCGGGGCGGATAGAAATTGAGTTTCCAACATGGATTTGGATCAATAGAAAGAGTAGGCGCCTATCGATGGAAGTGGCGCCTAATTTAACCCACAGCCTTTCCCTACTAATTGAATCAAAAGCCATGGAAAGGTCGGCAAAGCATAAGAAAAATTTACCCTGTTTAGAGATGTAATAATTAGAAAGGCTAGCAAGGACTAAGATCTGATCTAGAGTAGCCTTCCCGCTCTGAAAACCCACCTGTTCCGGAACTATGATGTCATTCTCATCCACCCACTTTGTCAGTTTGTTCAACAGAAAGCGGGTGTACAGCTTCCCGACCATGCTTAAAAGACAAATTGGGCGATAATTCCCTGGCTGAGAAACATCTCCCTTTTTATACAGCGGAACCACTATCCCAGAACGCCAGGCTATGGGGATTTCTCCTGATGAATTAATTGAGGTAAAGAGGGGTGCCAGGAAACTAGCCCACCAGTCAGGGTTGGCTTTCAGTACTTCAGGGGATATGAAATCCTCCCCTGGGGCCTTCCCTGATTTTAACTTACTGATAAAGATGACCACCTCATCCTTAGTGACTGGGGGCCATTCCGGAAGACACTCAGAAGATGACAAAAGGGTCCTCCACTCTATAGGGGAAGAAAAAATACCGGCATAGAACTCCTCCCATTGGGCAAGCGGTATTGCTGAGGCTAAATTCCTGCGCCCAGAAGGGCGGACCAGGCTCCAGAAGGACCTCTGGTCTTTTCTCTGGACAGCCTCCAGAAGCTGGGCCCATCTCAATTTCTGCGCCTCCAATTTTTTGGATGCGATTACCCAACGATAGTGCCTCCGGGAGATCAGAAACTCCAATCTGCGAGACCGACTCGGATTACTCTTCATACCCCTAACTAATCTCCTTACCTCCTTCCTCAGTTCCTTACAATCACTATCAAACCAAGGGGGGGCCTTCCTCAACCCAGAATCCATAGTTTTAGTGCGTGTCAAAAGAGGGCGTAATAGGGTCACCAATTCCTCGAATATTGTTAATTGGTTGCCCTCAATCTCTATTATCTTGTTCACCAAATCAACAACCACGGGCTGGGCAGTAAAGTCCATAAAGGCAGACCTCATATCATCAGACCACCTCACTCGTACCAGACCATCCCCCTCCCCCAAGGCCCCTGATCTAACCCTACCCTCTGCCACCAGATAGGGGGAAAAGGGTAGGGAGAAAGGGTCTAGTAATCGTAAAAGCAGTGGGAAATGGTCCGACTCATATCTAGGGATGACACAAAATTCTACCACATTCTGGGAGAAGTTTTCTGATAATAGAAAATAATCGATAACACTGGACCCCTTCATAGAGTGATACGTGAAAGCCCCTTCTTTATCGCCACAAAAACATCCATTCAGGATCATTAGGCCAAACATCACCATAAAATCTCGAAGCTGACCTGCTCCAGGGCTAACAATATGGTCTTTAGAGGCCCGAGCGTAGGGGCAATACACAGAGTCATCAAGCCTAAGAGGCTCAATACGGAGAACAGGGTTCCCCATTCTAATATTAAAGTCCCCGCCCAACAATATGGGGGTGCTCGGGTAAAGGCTACAGGCTCCCTGCAAAATTTTATAGATCCCAGGCCATAGCTCTACTGAAAAGAAAGGGGAAGAGGCAGGGGGCAGATATAGGTTTCCTACCAATAGTTCTAATCCAGAAGAAAACTGACAATAATATAAGAAAAAATAGGACCCCAAGGAGTCACATAGCTGACTCTTTACCCTCAGATTCCGTGAAACCAATAAGGCCAATCCACCACTCGCTCTCCCGGGGCCCTTCGGGGGAATAGCAGGCAATGAAAAAGTCGAGAACCCTTCACACTCGATATCATACAAGGCCCAGGTCTCTTGTAGCAAAACAATATCATAATTGGCCAGGAAAGGGAAAAAATCAGGATCTAGTAGGCGCTGTCTCCACCCTGCAATATTCCAGCTAAGGAATTGGAGGACACCTAGATCCGTCCGAGGATGTCATTTATCCGACTGCTGGGTCTCCCCAGGCTGCAGGTCATGAGTACCCATGCAGTCATTGCCCACAGGCTGGACGGAGGGGTCCACCCACCCCAAACCCTGGGATACCGGGCCTGTTGTCAGAGGTACCTCAACCTCCAACTCCTCCCCTACCACAACCTCACACTCCCCAGGGTCCAGGGGAAGGGAGAGGGCCCGAGCACCACGCACGGCAAAAGCCGCAACACACAACCCCTGCCCCTGCCCATCATCAGGTCCTACTCTCGTACTTCCCCCCCCCTCCATCCCATTAAGAGAGGAAGAAATTGGTGGGCAGAAAGGTGAGGCTGGGACCCTACGATTTTCTCCCTGGGCCCCCTCCCGCCCAGATGAGCCACCCAGCAGAGATTTACGGGTTCTGAACACACCTAACTTCCTTGATAAGGACCCAAGTTTGTCCAAAAAAACCCTTTGGTGGACCTGTATCATAGATGAGGGGGGTTTTGGGTTGGCAGGTTCCAACCTGGGGTCAGTGACATGATGCGGAGAGCCCAAAATCTGATCTATTTCCATACTCCCCCCTCCTCCGCTATCTCCCTCCCTCCAAGATGCTTGCCTAAAATAAGCTCCCTCCTCCTGCTGTATCAATGCGGGGGGACACTCCCCCATAAGAGGGGGGGGGGTCTTGGGCCTACAAGGGCCACTAGGGCCCCCCCTGCCCCGACCAATCTGGGCAGGGCAAGCACGCTGACCCTCCCCCTTACTCCGAACCAGTAGGGATTCCACATTACCTAGTGCTCCCCCAACCTGACCCAAAACGGGAGGCTGTGGGGAATGCCCGTAAACAAAAAAGGTACTATTTCCCAGAGGATGAGACCTGGCCCGTACTTTCTGGAAACTATCAGTTCCAGCAGAGGCCACCCTTGAGACAAACACTGCATTAGCCTTGAGCCAGGTTTCTCTCTCCATGATTATGGTTAGGAAGACACTACAACAGGGTAAATTCCCAGCTGGTTGATGAACCATACCCCAAGAGTGATCATCAATGACTCATCATTAAACTGGAGGAAGGTAGAGGGTAGAGTCCTGCAGGGCTCTCCCATTGCACAAGGTTTAAAAAAATAAATGTCCGGACAGCCATCTGTTGCAGTCTTCCTGCACCCAAACAGGGGTTTGGACTAGATGACTCCCAAGTTCCTTTCCAGTTCTGATTCTACCTCTGCTACCACTGGACTAATTTACTTAGTCCTTCAATAAAATACACACACACACACAAATCACCTTGCTGATTAGATGGCAAATGGTAGTATGTGGCTAAAATACCTCATTTACTTGCAGGTGGTAAATGAGTCCTTGTATGAATTTTTAGTTTCTTTTATTGTTAGTGTCCTGAATGAACTGGCGATTTCAAGGGATATTACAGCACTAGCTTCCAAATGTTGAGTTTAGTGCTGTGTATAAGGCAAATCTGAAAATAAATTAATAGTCCAAGACTATAAAGTCTAGAAATGGAAGGGCTGGGCAGCTGGTTTCAACGGCTGTCATATGAGGTTAAGAGGGTGAGCAAATTTGTGCTGTAGTCATCATGGGTAATGTTACAGTAGGTCACAAGGATCAAAAAATCTCTTCTGCATTTATTATGTGACTTGGCCTGACTTCAGGATATAGATACCACAAGCAGTGAGGTCAGACATGTGTTCCATCAGTAATTACAAGGTTCTGACTATCGCACACAGCCCCACCAAAGGGTGACTCCAGAAGGTTTTTCATGGGAAAGCACTTTTGAAAGCAGCAGTCAGCTTCTTTGGAACAAGAAGAATTTCCACATTCTAACAGACCAACAATCCCTCTGGGGGTGCACTCTCATCTACCTCCAGGAATTAAAAGCAAAATCAATTAATAATTCAGGCTGCTCATCCCAAATATACAAAAATCACATTTTTTAATTTAAAATACAAATGGGATTCTTTTTATTTGTCTTTTGGGTTTGGGAACTTCTATGTCCACCACAGACATGCTCTCCAGCTTTATGACAGCTAGAAACTTGAGAGGGAAAAGGAAGGGAAGAAGGAAAAGGAAAGGCCAGGAGCTAAGTCTCTCTTGGTTTCAGCATCCCAGGCTTTAGAAGCCCACTTAAAATCACAAGAGTTGAAACCTTTGTGTCACTAGTGTAACTCCAGCCCAGTCATTGCACCTGACAGACTAGCTTTGTCTTGTTGCAGAGTTCTCCTGTTCCAACTTGTATGGGTGGCTGGCTGTGCACATTACCGTGAACCACCTGGGAAATCAACCCTGTGGTAACATTGTATCATCACCCCAAAGTGGAGCAGCATGAAAAAACATTCATGCTGTTGCGTAACTTGCGTGTTTACCAGGTAAAGCTCAGCGTTGGGAGTCAAGAGCTCCACGGGAGGAGGCTGCTCTCAGCTGCAGAAAACTCTGGGTAGCAAAACTGACAATACTCTGGGTTGTAAGGGAAATTGCTGCTGAGGCAACTGCTCCAGTCTGCAAAGCAATCTTTCCCTCCCGCTGTTGGTGAAATTAACAAGGATACTCCTAGCTGTTTGTTTGTTGTTACTACTACTTCACAACCTTGCTCCCCCCTACCTCTCTGTGCTAATTTCCCTCCATACTCCAGTTTGTGAACTCCGCTCCTCCTCTGTCCCCTCTCTCGCCCTCCCACACCTCCCCTGCTCCCCAAACCGCCTTCGTCCCTTCTCCCTAGCTGCCCCCGTGCCTGGAACTCCCTCCCTGCCGACATCTGCCTCGGCCCCTCCCTTCATACCTTCAAATCCCTCCTCAAGACCCACCTCTTCCACACTGCCCTCCCCAACTTCTTGCTCCCCTCACCTAACTTCTGCTGATACCCTCCATCCAGTACAATCTGTTACCTGAGGTCTATGTACTCATATCCTCACCGCATGGACCAACCAGCCATCCTTCTTGATGTAACCAAGCCAAGCGTGTGCACCTGGGACCTCACATCTTCGTGAATGTTACACTCCTTGTCTGTCCCTCTGTTCCCCTCCCTTCGTCCACCCCCCACCCTCATCTCTCAGATTGTGAGCCCTAGGGCAGGGACTGTGTCTATTCAATTACTTTGTAAAGTGCCAGGTACATTGCTGGCACTATATAAATGCTTGCTAATACTACTGCTACTACTACTAATTTATTTTCAAATCAAATCAAATTTATTAACAGCGTGACCAGAGGTCATTGCTTACAAAAATCACAAAACGGAACAAACACACACGTAAAAAACATATTAATCAAACAAGAACAACAAGGGTCCCAATTCTAGGGCTGTAATTTATTTTTTTTAAAGACTGGCTGGAGAAACTGTCAAAGCTGGGACTGCAAGAGAAACTTGCTTGGCTGGTGAAATTGCAAGGCCGCTCTGGCTGCCAAGGAAACTCCACACTGGTGAAATTGACTACCTGCTGATATAATTAACAAAGGAGATGTTAGCCAACATTAGCCCACACCAAGTGGGTGTCCACCTGCTAGCTTGTTAGGTGTTCTCCAGATGTTCATCCTCACCAGGCAATGTGGTCACCAGTCTCGCAACCAACACTATGCTATTCTGTCCCGGGCCATGGCAAAGTTATTGCCATCAAGTTTACAAAGGACAAGACCAGCATGGAAACTAGCTGAGATTATATGCTTATTTTATTCCGTTTTATTTTATTCTTATTTTTATATTCTTATTTTATATTTTTATTTTATATTGTATTTGTATTTATGGCGAAAGCTAGTATCCTAATAAACAAACAACAACCCACACTCATGACAGGGTCTCAGAGAATGTTTTGCCCACCATGTGGGCCAGTGGTAGTGAATCTGGGCTAATGTGTCCACGTCCTGTCAGGGTATGTGCAGCAGTGCACACACACAAGTCATAGAGTTGCAGGCAAAAAGCCCAGAGTGCTCCAAGCAGCAACCGCTTCCTGCCCCTCTCTACTGTTGCTGGTGCCTTAAAAGTCCAGCATGCGCCAGATTCAAATGTGTTGTCCCAGATTGTCCTGGTATGCAGTACATGCCAACGCTCTCTCTTCGTGAGCTGTTACTTAGAATGATATGGCTCGGAAGGACAGCCAGGCAACTATAGTAAGCTAATGCATGGGAGACAGGGGAAGGTGACATTTATACAGCTGCACAATAAATGCTTCTGTTTATTGCTATCTAAATATGTGTGTGTGTGTGGGGGGGGGGTGTTCCTATTCTGTTGTTGCAGAGTTGAGCTACAGAGGGCTTTGACCTCTTTGACTCAACACTAGCACAGATGAGGCGCAAGCAAAGGTGCAGATGCCTAATTGGAGGGAGGAATCATGGCTTGCACAGTCTTTTTGAAGGTGCATGTGGGACACCCCGATATCGAGGCTTCCTAAATGCACCTTCAAAAAGACCGCATGAGCCGCTCCTATGGCGGCCGGCTACTTCCAGTGTGTCTAAACACACCCCGCAGGGCTTTTCAGGAAGCGCATTCTTCAACACGCTGTATCCCGCCACTCATGTACAAGCTACCTTAGTCACTTGAAGCCCTACTGCTGCTCATGGACAAGCATTCATTCGCTGCCATGTTTTTGGTTGTCCCGCAGGTTTGCTGTGGAGTTCCCTGGATTTGTTCCAAGGAACAAATCTTGGCAAACCGGCGTTCCCTCTCTGTCCGGCTCCCAGGTTTTGCATAACCAAACATGACGTTTGCCCCCATATTAAGCAGCAGCTGGAATGGCTGCACATGTTGCATCTGATGTCTTTCTGCTACCATCACCTACAATAGTGTTACTGTGGAAATATGACACAACAGCCTTTGTAAATTCCACAAGAGCAATGCTCTGCTGATATCCTTTCAACCAGCTGTGCCATCTTGAAACATGAGAAGAATCCTGGAATCCATGACAGATCTCTGGCCTTTCTTGTGAGAGATGTGGTTTGCTCTTAGCTTCATGTGCAGCACATGTATCCAATTGGCAGTAGTGAATGGGATTAGCTCAGCTGTGTTATCATCGCACCTATCAACATATGCAAGAATTTGTAAGTGTCATAAACCAGGAGGGATATCTCCCCTTATCTTGAAAACCATGGGAGCCATGTTTCCTGTGTCAGCCGTGACAAAGCTGCAGGAATTCAGAATACTTTGCACTTACTGTTCTAGGGCACAATCCAGCTCTCATTGAAGTCAATGGAAGTTTAGCCATTGACTCCAATGGAAGCTGAATTGCCCTCCTAATCTCTTCCTACCTAGTTAAGCATCATGGCTTAAACAGGAGTTTTAGCGATGCGGAGCCAAACTCATGTTCAGCTATTTACTTCAGTAGAAGGTACATCAGGGATGAATTTGACCCACTGTAGTGTTTACCATGCATTTGGGAATAGGCATTTCAACAGCTACCCAACAGAGAAGCAAATGGATGTCATTGTACCCTGCATGCTCCCAGTGATGCTTGCCAGATCTGAATAATATCAAAAATAAGAGACACTACAGAGCTGAGAAATAAGGGATGCCCTTTACATTCCGAGAAGCTGCAGCATTTGGAATAAGGGACATCCATTGCCCATTATATTCTATAGCACTGTTGGGTTCTGAAATAAGGTATGCTCCTATATATCAAGGGATTTTAAAATAAGGTACCCCATGTAACTTTACTCCCAATGTTTGCTTTACTTTTACCCTGGTTTATCAATATCATTCAATTGCAGGGGTCAGCAACCTTTTTTTCCCTCCCATGGGCTGCTTTGAAAATTGGTACAAGCTCCGTAAACGAGATAGGAGTTGGGGTAGAGGTGCTTAAGAGGTGTGTGTGCTGAGGATGAGGGAAGGAAGGGGAGGCCCCACATCATGGATCTGTGTGCAGGATCCATCCCCTGTCCTAGAGTGCATGTCCTCATCTCTGCTCCCTTCCCCCGAGCTCACTCTTTCAGTGTTTGAGGGTAGGGACTGGATCCACAGGCCGGGTCCAGGAATTGGATAGGGGCTAAATAAAGAGCATCCATGGGTTGGTCTCCATTCCTGATTAAAATAATCTTTAAAAAGTAACACTGTGACTGGAAAATTACCAAGGAAACTTTTCCTTTTTTCCTTTTTTTAAACAGGCATTTGTCAGGCCTTCAAACCTTCCTGGGCTGTTACATGCAACTAAAGGTTCTAGATGACACTGATAAAAATGATCAGTTGGGTCATACAGGAAACAGTCAGAGCTGAGCTCACAGCAATACGCAGAAACCAACAATTGTGCAGCACTGGATGGATATGTTTAATGGAAGCATTTTCTCCTCTCTCTTTCTCTGCTTCATAGCATGGAGAGATTTATGTAGCAGCTGCTAGTAAAGGGAAAAGCAGATTAGCATGAGCTGTTGCATTTCAGGGAATGACTGTTCTTGATGTAATTACCCCAGTGGCAGACAGTACCTCGGAGAGCCAGCAAGCCAAGTCTAGCTTCTCACCCAGACCCAGATGGGTTATGTACTCACTGAAGCAACACATGTCCATGCCAATCAGCGACACGCTGCTATTAATCCTTGGGATTTGATCTCCACACATTATCAAGAGGCTTAAGCACCAAATGCCGGCCATGACTGCAAATCTATTTAGAAACGTTACACCACCAGGCATATTTTGGGGCCTTCCAATTTCTTGGGGTTTACAATAATCAATGGGTGCTGTCTACTACGACTAGGATTGAAGTTGGGTGCTTAATAGCGTTTCTTGTAATGACTAAAACTCTGCTGATAGTAATTTCTTTTGTTCTCACTTGAGTTTGCTGTGATCTCCTGCAATGTTGTTCATTTCCTTTTGGAAATGCCTACAACAATTGATGTTTGATATCCTCGCAGCTACTTGGTTTAAATAAACAGCCATACTGATTTACAAGAGGCGACTGGACTGGACTCCAATTGTTCTTCATGCTGCTGCCACAAGAAATACAAAAGAATTCTTGATACAATGTGCCCTTGATGTAGCCCATCTCTTGTCCGTGGCATTCTGTTGCTTACAATATACGTGTGAAAGGCAACTAGCCTCAAAAGAGGACCAGGATTTATGATGTGAAAGCTGGGAGCCAATAGAGAGCTAGGGTTGATGTGGCAGCAGCTGTTACCGCACCGCAATTCCATTCTGCCATTTCGGAATTGCCCACGCCACACCGTGACTTTTCTGCAGACATTCCACTAATTCTGCTGGCATTCTGCAAATTGCGGAATTGCAGAAAAATTGTGGAAACTATCAGAAAACCGCTGTTCTGCTATTTTGTGGCACTGACGGAATGGCGGAAGTAGCGAAAATGTCATGTTTCCGCTATTTTGCGAAGCCTGTGAAAGTAGCTGAATGAAATTAGCAGAACTGTGGAAGTAGCGGAATGAAAGCCTCTGCCACGCCGTACCACTAATTGCGGAAACGCTGTTTCCGGTGGAAATAGCTACCGCTGCGACATTCCGCTACATCCCTAATCCTCATCTTGGTTCTTTTAATCCCAAATCCAGTAATTCATATGGTTTTGTATATGTACGCTGCCAGCATCTCCTCCTAAGGCATTTTCAACATGAATCTGCACAGTCATCTCTCTGGTTGATTTTTTTTGGGGGGGAAGGGGGGAGACTGTAGAAATGGTCTCATCTACGGGTCACTAGTGTTGTCATCTATCCCATAGGTTTCACATGACGGGGGCATGTATGAGAAAGGGACTCACCTGCCCCTTTTTGATGTCCCCAAACCCCGGGGTGATATTGTACCAATCAGACATGGGTTCTCTAAGAGTTTTCCTGCCTATCCCCTTTATTGTGTATTGTGGTGGGTTTTTAACAACCGGTTCTTCTGCACTGGTAGGATATTGCTCCTAGACACATCCCCCATCAAAGTATAATAATAATAATAATAAATTTATTTCACATGACCATAGATCATTGCATACCAACAAACAATACAATAAGACATAAACAAAACAAACAAACATAGAAAATCGTAAGATAATAAAAAAGTAAAAACTAAAAAAGGATAAATAAATTTTCCACAACATCTACAGATCACAGATACTATTTTTCTATTAATAATAGTTCTCTCGAGTACACCACATTATGCCCCAATCTTAGAAAGCACCTATAAACAAAAGAATACATAATACTGTGACCCCAGTGCTCAAAAGTTCATTGGTAACTTAAATTGTAAAAATAAAGATCTCAGATTAAAAGCATTTATCAAAAATTTCATAACGGCTTGAGTTATTACAGGGGAGGTGTCACTTAGTGCTATCTCCAGCAGGCAGACATCTGTCCTTCCTGGAAATTTCTCTAAAATAAAGAATAGAAGGTCCTCACGCAGTTTGTCATACAAATGACACTGAAATAAGATATGTTGAGAGGATTCCATATGTTCCATATCATATGGGCAAAGGCGATTTCCATAAGGAATGGCATAATATCATCCCTCCAGCACCTTAGAGGGCAGAGCATTAAAACAAGCACATAAAAATAGGTGCTTTGCCCAAAAGGTGGAGAATGCTGAGAGGTAATTTGCCATTTCCCCAGATTCTGGGGCCCAGAGCTTATAACCAAACATATGCTGAGAGCTTTCGATATGCTGGAGCAGAAAAGCAGAGGAGAAAGGGCAGGTTGCGCACGCAAATCAGAGGCTGCCTAACTAAGAGCGGGGGAGAGTGCGCATGCGCTGTGATAAAAAGGGTGTCTTGCCCTGGGGCCTAGAAGAAGAACACTTCCCATCAAAGTATTGTGTCATGATGTTCCATGTTTCAGGACCATGCCACAGGAGCACCATAGCTTCTTTACCCCCCTTCTTTCCAATGTGTGCCTCTCTCTCTCTTTCTCTCTCTCTCTCTCTCTCTCACACACACACACACACACCACA
Organism: Sphenodon punctatus; assembly: GCA_003113815.1. NCBI lineage: Eukaryota > Metazoa > Chordata > Lepidosauria > Sphenodontia > Sphenodontidae > Sphenodon > Sphenodon punctatus. The sequence continues at coordinate 6,901,124 of QEPC01002403.1, read as the reverse complement.
ATTCCCTAACAAGTCTTAATTTTTCTCCAGGTTATCCTGCCACCCTGGATAACTCAGTGAAATCAGAGCTTTGCCTGGAAACAAGAAGTTACAAACCTGAGGTTTCAGTCCAGAGGAATGGTAACCCTAGTCACATCTATCAAACCTAGCTGAACTGTAGTGACCAGATATTAGGCAGCTGGGCACTGATTTTGTCAAATAGCCATTAAATCCTTATGTGAAATTAATCTGGTGATCCCTATCTGGTTGCCAGCAAAATTATTGTCCACATCCCCAAAACCATCCCTGTGATTGGCACTGATTGGCAAGTCTTGGAATCATTCAACGAGCTGTAGTCTCTCCCTGAGATTGGCTTTAAGTGAGAAACCTTGGGCCCAAGACAGACTGCAGCAGGCCTGACCAAAACCCAGCCTCAATGCAGCCAGACTTTTCTAGGGCCTGACATAAGCCTGGGCCCAATGTGACTGATGATGGCCTCATGTAGAGCTGTGATATCACAATACTGTGTAAAGGGGAGGAGGACTAAGGTACTCTCCCACTGCTTCCTAGTTCCCACCAATGTCCCCGACCCCCATTATTGATGTGATCCCCAGCAGTCCAGGGCTGGTGGATCCCACCCTGGCTGCTAGAGTCAGGGCCTGATCCCTGGGCAATGGCAGCAGAGAAGAGGAGCAGCAGCAGCAGCTATAGGGGGCACAGGGACAGTGGTAGCAGCATGGTGGGCAGTCCATCAGCCTCAGGGTCCCAGTGCGGGACATCACTCATATTGGGGACAGCAAGGCAGACACTAGTCCTGCGGAGGAGATGTCTGGTACTGAGATGATGGCTGTCCCTCCGAGAGCTGTGTTGCCACCATGTTCTTCCCCTCCCAGCAGCGCTGTCAGCGGTGTGTCACCCAGTGCGGGGCAGAAGGGGGCAAAAGCTCCTCTGTATGGCTGCATTTTAAGTTGGTGCAGGCGGATGATCCTAGGGAGACGCAGTGCAGTTTGTGCCAGAAAGTGGTGAAGCGTGGGCAGGTGCTCACCAACCTTGGCACAACTGCCATGGCGAGGCACCTGAAGGAATGCCACAGTGATGTGCTGCTAAGCGGGCAGGCAGGGGCAGTGGACGCCAGCGGGTTCCCGAGTGCAGCGGCCAGTCATCTTCTCCATCAGCGGGCAAGCGTCCTGCTCTAACAGCTGCCTCTAGCAGCAGGAGCGGTATCACTGCTATGGGGGGGGGGGAGCAGCAGCAGCAGCAGCAGTGGCAGCAGCATTGTCAGTGCACCATGGAGGAGCTGGGATGGGGGCAGCCCTTCTCGGTGGCTGGGAACATGCGGTTTAGGCACCTGATTGGCTTCCTGGCCCCCCAGTTTAAGCTGCCCTCGCACACCACCCTGAGTCGGCAGGTGGTGCCAGTCCTGTACCGGGCTTTAAAGAAGTGGGTGAGGGAGCAGCTGGCAAGGGCTTGGGGTGCCACCGTCCACTTCTCCACAGACCTGTGGTTGAGTAGGGACACGCAACACACCTACCTGGCAATGACGGCGCACTGGTGGCAGGACCCAGAGGCAGCGTTTGGGAGTGGCAGGAGGAGTATAGGTGGGCCCTGCTTCAGGCAGAAGTAATGGACGGCCCCCACATGTCTCAGAACATCGAGGCAGCCCTGACCGCCATGGTGAGGGAGTGGGTCACACCAGGTGTGCGCTTCACCAAGGGGTGCGTGGTGATGGCCAACATATTGAGGGCAGTCCACAAGGGGGGCTTCACCAGCGTCCCTTGCACCACACACACCGTTCACCTGGTGGTCAGGGACTCTCTGGGTTTGGGGGAGAAGGGGATTGGGGCAGGCACCCTTAGCTCCCTAATCAAGCGGGGGAGGAAACTGGCCGGTTTCTTTAACCGGAGCGTGAAGAGCAGTGACCTTCTCCAGGAAAAGCAAGCAGAGCAAGAGTCCCCAGTGCACCAGCTAGTGCAGGATGTGTCCACCCGGTGGAATTCAACGTTCTTGATGCTCAAGCAGGAGTTGGAGCAGCTACCCCTGTCAGCTGGCGGGGTCTATCACTGCCCCCAGCCCTAGCAGTAGCAGCACCAGGCTGAGCAGCAGCAACACCCCTATTGCCAGCAGCAGCTCATACGTGCAGGGCACTCTGGCGAGCATGGGCTCATGCACAGCAGGGCAGGCAGCGTAGCTAAGGGCAGTGGTGGAGGTGGTACCCAGGCAGAGTTACGTGAGGGAGTATGATAGTGCCTCAGCAGCAGTGGAGAGCTACCTGGAGGAGTCGTGCATTGAACCAGCAGCGATCCCTTGGCCTACTGGGCCGGCAAGATCAACATGTGGTTGGCCCTGTCCAAAGTGGCCAAGGGTCTCTTGTCCTGCCCACCAACAAGTGTCCCCAGCAAGCGGATATTCTCCATGGGGGGGGAATTTTGCTCACTGCACCGCCTGAGACTGGGGGCCAAGTTGGTGGAGCAGTTGCTGTCTGTCAAGGTGAACCTTCCACTGTTGGGATTCCCCGAGCTGCGTGCCCTGCCAAGGTCCCAGCCTGCCTTCCCTACTGCCTCTCATGCCACGCTGCCTGTCTGCCTGCCTGCCCAGGTTGCCAAGATCAAACTCTGCCACAGCCTGCCTTCCGATGCTCATGCCCTGCTGCCTGTCTGCCCACCCGCCCAGGTTGCCAAGATCAAAGCCTGCCTCAGTCTGCCTTCCCATGCTTATGCCACGCTGCCTGCCTGCCTGCCTAGGTTGCCAAGATCAAACCCTGCCTCAGTCTGCCTTCTGATGCTCATGCCACGCTGCCCTGTCTGCCCACCTGTCCACCCGCCCAGGTGGCCTTCTGCTCATGCCAAAGTGCCTGTCTGCCCTCCCTGTGGCCAAAGCTGAAGCCCTGCCCCAGCCTGCCTGCCTCTCATGCCAAGGTACCTGTCTGCCTGCCGTGGCAACCCTGGGTGATGTGCCATGCTGACCTGGTAATCCCGCTGCTGCTGTCTGCTGGTCCATGGGTGTTCTACCCTGGCAAATCCAAATGTGCCCACACAATCCTGCTGCTGCCGTCTGCTGCTGTATGGGAGCTCTTCCCTGCAAAATCCCACCGTCCTGGCTCCATGGGTGCTGGGCACAGGCAAATCCTGCTACTGCCATCTCTGCTGTTCCACGGGTTCTGTGCCTTGGCAATCCAATGTCTGCTGCTGCTGCCAATGCCGCCTCTGCTGTCTGTGCCATGGGTTCTGCTACCAGGCAATTCAATGTCTTCTGCCACTGCCAATGCTGCCTCTGTTGTCTGTGCCATGGGTTCTGCTACCGGGCAATCCAGTGTCTGCAGCTGCTGCAAATTCTGCCTCTGCTGTCTGTGCCATGGGTTCTGCTACTGGGCATTCCAATGTCCGCTTCTGCTGCCTCTGCTGTGCCATGGGTACTGTGCCTCGGCAATCCAATGTCTGCTACTGGGTGGCCATGTGATTCACCATCGGGCAAGGCTTGACCAATTTGCAGAAGAGCTTGTTGAGATCTGACGAGTAGGATGCAAGCCTGCAATGCCCGGCCAAGTAGGGGTGCCAGCCACCAAGCGCTGGCCGGGCCTCTGCCACTGCTCCACCGATGCCTGGCAGCCTGCAATGCCCAGCTGAGTGGGGCTGCCAGCCAACAAGCCCTGGCCGGGCCTCTGCCGCTGCTCCACCAATGCCAGCCAGCCTGAAACGCTCGGCCGTGATGGTGACTAGAACTGGAGAATCCAGCATAGAGCAAGCAGAACTGGAGGCCTGCCAGGGTGTCTGTTAAGATATTAAACAGCCCAAACCCCCACTAGGCCTACCCTTCACTTTAGATGTGGCAACGTCCACAACAAAGGACACATACCCATCCAAGTCCAATTGCCCCACATGCCATGTTTCTTGGAGCAAAATAATGTCAAAAGGTCTAATGAAACAACCAAAATCATTATCCATTAATTTGGTTTTCCAACCCAAAATGATCCAAGAAACTATAGAGATCAAATACTTCCTTAGGGGGCCTGCCCATAATTCCTCCACTTCATCTGCATTTGCAAAACCCAGTTGTTTTGAGGGGAGATCAAATTCCTCCATCCCCAATATTGATGGAGAGACTGGAGGTTCAGGCAAAGGATCCATCTTAATTAGACCTAATCCTGAAGAATCAGAACCTGTATTACCCAGCACTGTGCATGACCACTTCCCATGTGCCAAAGCACCCAGGGAAGTGGCCTCATGCTGAATATTTTGTGACACCACTTTTTTTACCTGCTCTGTTACTAAGACCACTTCCCCTTGAGGATGGTACCTTTCTAAATAAATAGTCATTGTAGGCTGCCAGGCATCGGTGGAGGCTGCTCCATTGCCAGGCTGCTCCACCGATGCTGGCCTCCAATACCCGTCCAAGTAGGGGGGCCAGCCACCAAGCCCTGGCCAGGCCTCTGCCGCTGCTCCACCAATGCCAGCCTGCAATGCCTCGCCCCCTATGGGTGCCAGCTACCTAAGCCCCAAGCCTTCCCGGCCTCTGCTGCTGCTGCTGGGTCTCTCCGTGCAGGCCATTACAACACGCACAACCCCACTTTGAGCACCAGCAGGCACTACTTGGCTGGGTATTACACGCTTCCAGCCATCAGTGGAGCAGCGACAGAGGCCCAGCCAGGGCTTGGTGGTTGGCACCCCCGCTTGGCTTCACATTGCAGGCTGGCAGGCCTTCAGTTCTACTCACTCTATGCTGGGTTCTCCAGTTCTAGTCACCATCATGGCAGGAGTGACAGGGATACAGTAGTGCCTGCCGGTACCCAAAGCGGGTTTGCACGTGTTGTCATGGCCTGAAGGCAGAGACGGGCAGCCCAGCAGAACATCTGCTTTCAGCAGCCTTTGGGTGGGCAACAGCATTGCTCATTTGTAGGACAGGACAGGAGTCAAGAGACCCCAGTTCTAATTCCTGGTTTGGAAGTCCTTTGACCTCTCTGCATTTCGGCTTTCCCAGTTCTAAACCAGAGGGCTACCATTCTGGGAGCTCACAGGAGAAAGAACCTGTATGGGAACTAGACTTGGGGTACGCAGTTCCAATTGCTGTTGCATATTCAGCCTCTTTGCAGAGTAAAGAAAAGGACTCTTAAATGCTTCCCCTTCTTCAGAAGACCATCTGAGACCCACCGATGCCTGCCAGCCTGCAATGCCCAGCCAACTATGGGTGCCAGTCACCAAACCCCAAGCCTTCCCAGCTTCTGCTGCTGCTGCTGCTACTGCTGCTGCTGCTGCTGCTGGGTCTCAGACGGCCAGCCCTGGTGCCACAGGCACCCCCAGGGGCCAAGCATCGAGCCTACCTACCCGTGCCAAGCCTTCCCAGTCTCTGCTGCTGCTGTTTCTCAGATGGCCTGCCATGCCATCTGGAAACAGGCACCCGTGGGTGTCCCTGGAGTGCCCAAAGCCTCCCGGTGAGTCCGAACTTTCTGAACATTCAGGGGGTCCGAACTCCGCCGGACCGAACCCACAAACCCAAACTAAGTTTTTAGTCTGAACGGCCGAACATCCGAACTCCGTCCTGTTTTCACATCTTTAATAGGGAACGTTTCCCCTCCCATAGGTCATTTTGAAAATGAGGAAAAGTTGCATGAGCCTTATGGGAGTTGGTAGCTGGGGTCCCTAAGAGTGTGCTCATGATGGGGGAAGGAAGAGGAGAGTCCAGATCAAAGATCTGCACCATAGTTCCATCTCCTGTCCTTGAGTGGCTGCCCTCATCGCTGCTTCTTCCCCTAGAGCTCACTCTTTTGGTGCTTGAGAAAAAGGACTGGATTCATGGGCCAGATCCAGGAATTGGAAAAGGACCAAATAAAAAACAGCCATGGGCTGGATTTGGCTCATGTGGGCCTGTTGCAAACCCTGATTCATGTTGGGTCACCCTGCTTGTAGTTATATAAGAACATAAAAAGTGCCATATTGGGTCAGACCAATGGTCCATCTAGCCCAGCATCCTGTCTCTGACAATTGCCAATCACGGTAGCTTGGGAGAAGCACCCACCAGGTCACAATGGGGGATCCATTCCCTGTTGTTTTCCCCCAGCTCCCGTCATATTCCCTCAATCCTGTCTGGCTAATAGCTGCTAATGGACCTATCTTCCAGAAACTTATCCAAACCTCTTTTAAACTCAACTATAGTACTGGCCCTTACCACAGCCTCTGGCAGTAGATTCCACAACCCAATTATACGCTGAGTGAAAAAATATTTTCTTTTATTTGTTTTAAATTTGCCACCCATGAGTTTCATGGAGTGTCCCCTAGTTCTAGTACTAGCTGAAAGGATAAATAACTGCTACTTGTTTATTAGTTCCACACCACTCATGATTTTATTGACCTCTAAGTCGTCTCTTCTCCAAACTGAAGAACCCTAACCTACCAAGCCTCTGCTGATAAGGGAGCTCTTCCATGCCCTTGATCATTTTTGTTGCCTTTCTCTGTACCTTTTCTAGTTCAGCTATGTCTTTTTTGAGATGGGGTGACCAGAACGTCACACAATATTTGAGGTGCGGTCGCACCATTGATTTGTATAGAGACATTATGACCTCCTCAGTTTTATTCTCTATCCCCTTCCAAATAATTCCTAACATCGTTTGCTTTTTTGACTGCTGCTGCACACTGCACTGTGAATTTCATTGTATTGTCCACAACCACCCCTAGATCCTTTTCCTGAGTGGTAACTCCTAGCTTAGCTTGTGTATGCATAGTTTGGATTATTTTTCCCTACGTGCATCACTTTGCACTTTGTCCATATTAAATCTCATTTGCCATTTAGATGCCCAGGCAGCCAGTGTCATAAGATCCCGTTGTAGTTCCTCAGTCTGCTTGTGTTTTAACTACCTTGAATAACTTGGGTGTCATCTGAAAATCTGATCACCTCACTCTTAACACCCTTTTCCAAATCACTAATGAATACATTAAACAGCACCTATCCCAATACAGATCCCTGAGGCACGCCACTTTTTACATCTCTCCATTGTGAAAACTAGGGGTGGGACACCGGGGAGAATACCGGATACCAGATGTACCGGTATCGGATCTCCCTGGTACCGAAATTAAATGTACCGGCATACTGGATTTTTAACATTGGCCACGGTTCCGGATTTTTTACATTGCGGCTATTGACGTCAAGGGTAAATATCGGATTTATCGGATTAAGTCGATACACCCAAATACTGGTAATATCGGATCTCGGGAGAACCGGAATTCCCACCCCTAGTGAAAACTGCCCATTTAGTCCTACCCTTTGGTTTCTATCTTTCAACCAGTTTCTGATCCATAGTAAGACACTACCTCCTATCCCATGACTTCTTAATTTTCTCAAGAATCTCTCATGAAGGACCTTATCAAATGCTTTCTGGAAATCTAGGTACACTATATCTACTGAGTCTACCTTGTCCACATGCTTATTTACACCCTCAAAGAATTCCAACAGGTTAGTGAGGCATGACTTACCTTTACTAAATATCAGGGGTTACAGTCTGCTTGTGTTTTAACTGCCTTGAACAACTACCTTGAATAACTTGGAGGCACCTCTGTTGCTTTTAGCAAATCTATAAGAATATTCAAGCACTCAGATGTTGGCAGGGTTTCAGAATTCCATTGTCAACTTGTCTGTTTGATTCCCCCTTTTGGGGACAGAAGGTAAATTTTCCCCTGTCTTCCTTATGTTACTCTTTTTATATAGATCTGCCTTTATTATCTGGAATTGCTGTTTGTCCTTGTTATGATGTGGGCTGTAGTGATCACCTTTCCCCTTATGATTATCTGTATGTCTTGTCTTGTGCATTATACTTCACCCATCTTCTCAACTGTGAGGCTACTCAAGAACTTCGCTTTCCTTGAGCTCACATGCAGGAACCAATTGCAATTGGTCCTTTTGCTTAGGCATATACAAAGGTTTTGTGGGGAATGAGATTACCAGCCACCTCAAAGGCTGTTGTGATGTGTTTGGTCCTGTACTACTTTCACCTTTGTCATCAGAGCCAGAACACCATCACCCTATGTGCTCTTTTCAAGGCTATACCTTGCAAGGACCCTCTCAATTATCAGCTAAATACTGTCCCCTGCATGGTAGGGACATCCAGAAGGTTATAAACCATCTCCAACAAACACTTGTGCTCTCAAAGAGCATGATGGAACCTGCTAGCTCAGATGTTGGCCATGTTATCAAATTATAGTGTAATAGTCACACTTTGGACAACGATACGAATAATATGTCATCACTGGGGGTTTTTCCCCAGAGAAACTGCCTGCTGCCCTCCTCAGTGTCCCTCTTTGCAATACCCCCCACCCAATTTGAATCCAAAGCTGATGCTTCTATTATGGACCACTATATGGTTTATTGTTGTTTTTATTTAATTTATTTGATTTTGTTATAACCAATGGTTAATACAAATAAAATTCTATTCATTCATTATGGATCACTGTTTGCAAGGCAGTAAGATTAGCTGAAACAGAATACACTGGGTGGTTTGCTTGTTTAATGGTTTGTTAATGCTCGCTCCTTTGCCTGAACTTTGCATGAGCAGGAACATGTAATATAAAAAGTAAAGATGGGCTCAAGTTTATTCACCACTTCAGAGTCAGATCAGATCTGACTTCCATCTCACATTTTGGGGCTGTTCTTTTGGACACTGATCTTGGTTTGACGTTTCACAGGAAGAATTCTCACATGGATCTTAGGGATTACTTTTGTGTTGGATGCAGGTGATAAAATTACCTGTTGTACTTAAGTCAAATGGTGAAAACACCCACGAATAGTTTGGGATTCCATACTGACAGATCTCCAAGGAATTGTATGGCCATTGCCAAAAGTTAAAAGATTCTTCTCGAATATCCTGGCAAGCTAGCATAAATACTTCAAAGAGACTAAATAGGTCACTGGTTGCTGCTGCACTCAAGTTTGTATGCTCTCGTTCCCATTAATGTTAAGGCTGTTCTTTCCTGCGTTCATATTTGATTCTTGGTTTACCCTCAGTGAGCCCAGTCCCAAACCCCATGTGTGTGCATGTGCATGATTTCCGCAGGGCACAATGTACCCGTAATAGGAATCTGCGTGGCTTGCGTGCAGCTGTGCGCAATCCGCAGGACTCGGGATCAGGCTCATTGTATTTAAATCCATTGTATTTCAATGCTTTTATAAGCCAGTGACTCCAACAGTATCCCACCTCTGCCTTCCAGGTGACTACTTTCACACGTTTCTACTTGTCTTGCTTGCTCATGCTAAAGCTCTAACTTGCATGTCTGAGGAAGGGCTCTGTGTGCTCAGAAAGTTTCCATACTAGTCTCACCAAGAAAAGTTGATCCAGTAAGAGATTTTCTGAACTACTTTGTCCCATCATTAACAGTGGAGACGGATGTAATCAATGAGCTATTACCCAAAGCAGCTTACTTTGCTGTCTTCATAAAATGAATGACTCAGGCTGAGCTTTTTAGCTTATAGGTATCAGAATTATGCTGGGTTTTCAATTGGAGTTCTAATTAGCTGTAGTATGGAACTATCCCAATCCTTTTTTCTGATTTTGTAGACTACATTTAAATTACACTACACAAAAGCAGATGTTCCGCATTTGTCAAAGGTTTTAGGGCTTTTGTCCTAGATAGTGTATCACACTTCAAAAAATGTAAGTGGAAAGCTACGTACACAATGGAATAGCAATAGCTAGCAGCAATTGGGCTAGGCTAAAAGAGGCATTAAAGTACAGATTTCTATAGGCATCTGCTTCTCCCATATATATTGTGTATTGTTTTTCTTGATTAAATTTAATTGCTACTTCAAAGATCACTCAACCATGGTCACTACCCTCACGCTGTTAAGTGTTCACGTGGACAGTTACATTGAAATGCAAATCAAATGGAGTATGTACCCATTTGGAAACACCCCCCCTGCCCCGCCCCTCCCGCGCTGGTCACAGGAAGTGCCTGGGGGCACTTAAGGAGCACACTGGCAGCAGCATTTGGACTTACCATCAGGGGCTTGTTTCCCCGCTGTTGCTGCAGCTGCTTTTACCATCTCTCCTGTCGCTGAGGGGCCCATGCAGTCATCTGGGGAGAAAAGGGGAACAGGTGAGGGGGATTTGGACCTTT
>QEPC01002403.1:6862554-6890825 GCA_003113815.1 Sphenodon punctatus | reverse complement strand
GGGCCTGGAGGGGAGGAGGGGAGAAATTTCTGCTGGGATGAGGAGTTGGGAGATGAGGTTGGGGGGGAAATATGTTTAAGGGTTTGTTGGGATGGGAGGGAACAGCGGCAGGAGGCAAATATTGGTGGGAATGAGGGTATGAGAATTAGGGAGGGGGTGCAGGATGTTGTTGACAGAAGATAGGGGGGAGTTGTGTATTGGGGGTGTGCCATGGGTAGGCTTCGGGGAAGTGATGGGAGATGAGGAAGAGGGGGAGTTATTTAGTATTGCCGATGTAGGTTTGGTGGGGCCACCTCCCCCTGGTGAGAGGGGGGTGGAGGTGGTCAGGTCTTCCCTGGTGGCAGCAGGGGAGGAGTTGGTTGTTGGTGGGACCTTCCCTGTTTCTGTAAGGGAGGTTATAGAATGGGATATAGGCTAAGTGTAAGAGAATGTGATCGTGGAGGGATATTGTTTTTGCTCTTTTTCCTTATTGCGTAAATTGTATATTATGTTAGTTGATGTGACAGTTGTTTTGGGGGTCCCTGCGTGGATAGCCCATGACACATATATTTGTATATTTTGTAAGCCGCCTCGAGTCCTATGGGAGAGAGGCGGGGTATAAATTAAATTTGAATTGAATTGAATTTGAATGTACCCCTGGTTTTTCAGGGGTACATACTTTTCCTGCTCTTGAATAACTTTAGTTTTAGCTCTCTATTTGTGTGGATACTTCAAGAGTAAAGCAGTAAGCCCCAGCTAGCCTACATCAAATTACTTGTTTTCAGACCATGGATTCAGACAGGCTCCACTGGGGTTTCTGAGCTACTTCAATCCATAAATGAGAGCAGTCCTGGAACTACAAATGGAATCAAGACACATAAAATTCCACCTAAATCCACATTCCGATATTAGTTGTGAGTTCTAGTTGATCTGTTATAAAGAGGGGTAACATTTGCAACTGTTAAATCTACTCAGGCTTCAGTGCCCTTAAATTGCACATCTGGGACCTAATATTATCTGTAAGTACTTAAAAATAACCTGATTTCCAAGGATGCCACATCCTTTCGACTTTTCTTGTTATAAATAGCATGGGAAGGTGCTCGGCCCTTCTGGAAACCAAGCTACATTTGATTTATGGGTTTTTAAATATGGATTTAATTGTCTAATTTTAGTCACCAACATGTTTTCTTTTTTAAAAAAAAACATTGGCCTTGATAAATTGACTGTGTAAGTCAAGACCTCGTCTTTTTCTTTGTCTGATGATAATCAGATCTCACGGGAAGCACGATCAATGGATATGCAGTGTACTATCTAGACATGTTAAGCATTTCTGAAACAGCTTTTTTGATTATCTGATAAGAAAAATTCCTAGGAAGAGAAAAGCACATAGGAGGTTGAGTGGCATTTTTGACCCCTGACTGGGCAGTACGGGAACATGCTGAGGTCACACTACAGCTTGTGTTTTGATCCTATGTTCCCTTTGGTTGGCGCTGAGTGGAGAGGATTAAGAGATTGTCTTTAGCACTTGGTCGTTGCCGGGTATAGCCTTGAAAAGAATGTTTGCCATCCCCACTGCCTGGGGTGGAGAATTCATAGGATCCCAGCACTGAATGCTTTGATTTCCATAGTCATAAAGCCAGAAGGAGACTCAGAGGTTTAGGACTGCTCATGTTTGCTGGAGGATTTCTTTGATGGTTCTGTTCTACAGCATGCTCAAATGGAATATCCAATTCACAAAGCTATGCAAAGCAACTAATGTTAATTCTGTGGCCTATGTAAATTTTATAGTGACTTAAAAAACAAAACAACCACGTGTATTTTGCCCAGGAGTTCCTTTTCTCAGTTAATTTCTTGACTATTATCATTTATGTTGTGCTTTCAGTGTTCAGAGCACTTTACAATCCTTATCTAGTTCACCCTCAAAAAAACCTTGTGAGATGGGTCATTATTATTCCCATTTTACAGATGGAGAACCAAGGGTTGGGGCTTGCAGTGTGGGCAGGACTCAATGCCCTCAGAGTTCACAGTGGGGGTACCTGCCCTGATCCTTTATTTATTTAAAATGTTAACTTGTCCTTCCATGAAGGATCAGGGCAGGTAACAACATCAAAAACTGTTATGTATATAAAAACTGAAAATAAAACCCATTTAAAAAGTGTATACAAATATACAAATATATAAAATACCCATAAAACAATGTCCCTAAATCCTATTTCTGCCTGATAAAAGCCTGGCCAACTAGAGAGTTGTTCCATTGCCTCTGGAAGATGCTTGGGATCCAATTTTGGAGAGCCTGTGGGGCAGGGCCACTTTGAAAACTAGTACAAGCTCCAAGAAGTCCTTAAGGGATGCATCCAAGAAAATGAGGGTTCAAATCATGGATCTATGCCCTGAATCTGTCCATTCTCCTTGTGTTCATGCCCTCATCTCTGCTCCCTCACCCTGAGCTCAGTTTTTCAATTCTTGGGGGTGGGAACTGAATCCAGGAACTGGAAAGGGGCCACATAAAAAACTTGCTGCATGTTTCATTTGGCCCCAGGACCTGAAGTTCCCCGGTCCTGCTGTAGGGGAAAAGTTCTTGAGCTGTGGAGCAGCCATTGAAAATGCCTCTCTTAAATGCCCTTACCATATGGATGTTATGAAACTATGGAACATGCAAGAATATGCCCCCAGCTGGCCCTCCGGATTGTGATGGACAGCAGGGGAAGGGGGAGTCTTCTGTATGTGTGTTGCTTGCAGGGTGCTAACTTGGAATGCAATTTGTATGGCTGCTATTTTTAGTAGTACTACATCTCATTTTATGCATGAGCTTTCATGCAAGAGTTCTCAAAGTGTTTCCAGACTACAGGCAAAATTCTCCTTTCTGATCCATCTTGTGTAGAGCTGAAATAAGTACCCACCCAAAATGAGTAAACTTATCAAATTCGACCAATCCATACCAAAACAAGGAAACAGGTGTCAAACGATATCTTCTTGACCTTCATCTGATTACTAGGGGTGGGAAGTTCGGATCTCCCGATATCTGATACTGCCGGCATTTGGCAGTATCGGAGATATCGGACAGATCTGAGAATTCCCCATACCGGTGCCAATTCCAGCACCGGATTTTTTTTACATTGAGGCCATTGAAATCAATGGCCGCAATGTAAAAAACAACAACAAACCCACTTTCCCTCCCCCTCCCAGGTTGCGCGGGTGGAAGGGGGGGACACCCCCCACCCACCCTGCCAGCCCAGCCTGTTTTTTTTTTAAAAAAAACGGCACCGGACCACCGGACCTGCTGGCTCCGGGCCGCCGCCACACCGCCAGCTGCCTGGCGGTATTGCTGAAGGAGGCAGCTCGCCTACAGGAACCCACCCGACGATTATCAGGCACTGTGGCACTCTTTAAACACACACACCCCATCACCTTTTACCTGTGCTGTGGGAGGCGGTGGCAGCAGCAGCGCAGCGTGGGTCCGGCTTCAGTGCTGGCTTGTGGCTTCAGTGCTTCACTAGGCCTCCTTCAGCAATACCGCCGGGCAGCTGGAAGTGTGGTGGTGGCCCGGAGCCTGCAGGTCCAGCGGTCCAGCGCCAGTTTAAAAAAACAAAAAACAGGTTGGGCTGACAGGGTGGGTGAGGGGTGTCCCCCGTTTCACCTGCACAGCCCAGGAGGGGGAGGGGTGAGGTTTGGGGTTTTTTAAAAATTTATTTCAATGGGGACACTTCCCCATTGAAATCAATGGGAAAAAACGATACTGGTAAACCGGTTTTACCGATAAAACCAATTTTTTTGAAACCGGTAACTGGTAAAACCGATAGCCAGTTTTTTCACTTTGGTCCCACCCCTACTGATTACCCATTTTCGTCTTTTTGTGGCATTCAGTTGATTCATTTGATCCATTAATTTCGGTTGTTTCTTTGTCTGGTTCCAGTTTTTACCCAACCCTTTTTCATTGTTACTGACAGAAAAAGACCAAAACCAGAAACAACCAAAGTAACCAAAATTCCAAAAATCCAGTTGCTGATTAATGTCGTTGGGTTTGACTTTACAGCCTACCTGAAATTGTGAAAAAACCACAGGGTATTTTTAAATATGAGGCTACCACGGGTGACCACGCTTATCCTGGTGTGGCCACACATGGTAGTACCACATCTGCTCCCGCCCACCAGATGTTCACTTCAGGTGGGAACAGAGTACTTGAGGGACTGTGGCAGGGTAACTCTGGGTTGTGTGCTGGGCCACCTGCCAGCACACATATTGGAGTTAGCCCTGCCATGGTTCAGGGAAGTCAACCCCAAACCATGGTAGAGCGGGTCATCACATCTGATGGCCTGCTCTACCTACCTCCGGTCGGTGACTGAAGATTTTCCAGGGAGGTGCAGGGCCTCATAGGCCCCTGCGCCTGCCTGTCAGGGAGGGGTGCCGTGCTGCGTTGAGCAGCATGGGGGGCAAGGCCATGTGGACCATGTCCACACGTGCCCCTCCCCAGCCCTGGCCACTGGCATTTTTATTTGGCGGCGGGACAAGATCTTGCCCATGGTGAGGGCTCTCACTATGGTCAGGATCAAAGTGTGACGGTGCTTAGCACCGTCATGTAAAAATACCCCCACACACATTTATTTTGCTACCCGTTTCAGTTCTAACACTGGATATGTCTAAACAACTTGGCCATTCCCCGCCATGTGCCTTCCTTCCTTCATCCCCCTTTCCATGTACCTTTCCTATTCCTTGTCCAGAAGCCTCTCTTGTTATGATCACATTTGGCTGTAAGAACAGGAACTTGGTCTTTGTTTACTAAATGGCACACATGTTCATGGCCCTTCATGCACCTGCTGATAATACTGGATATTCTGAATTCATTCTCACACTATTGATTCCATTGAGGCCAGTGGGAGTTCACCTGTTTTAGCTTTGATAACTATTACACCCAGAGAAAGGGAGAGATGCGCAACTGAGAGTATAACATTGCCGTCAGTCAGCCTTGGGTGAAGAAAATTGCCTTTTGAGCCCTTTGTTACATTGCGCCATTGCAGGTGCATATGTTGTATTGCTCATGGATTTAGTAACTAGAAATTTGCTTAGCAATAAATCCCATTTTTATTTCAAGCATCTCATTGGGCTTTTTCAGTATATTCTCTAGAAAAGGAACATGTAGCTCCACCATCACTGGACTTAAATGAGAGAGGCCCAAAAGCTTGCTTATTTCCACCAACAACAGTTGGTCCAGTAAAAGATATCATTTTAACTACTTTGTCTCTCTGTCACTTGGGACCAACACGGCAACCATACTCTCTGGACTTAAATGGAAATGCCTGCAAAATTGGAGGACACCTGACAAATTCAGTTGTATCCTCTGAACACCCAGATGCAGAAACCCCATTTTTGACTTTGCACTGATAATTATTTTACAGAATCAGTTTATAGCAGTAGGAGCGCATTCTGAGATAATCTAATTACGAATAATCTTGTTTACAGGACAGTCTTTATCTGGGGATAATCTTGTCAGAGTTTAAGGATTTGTCACCTTGAACCTAGCTTATAACTTGGTCCTGAGCTCCATGTCATTGCAGAACTCCTAGTTTTCTCTTTGCTATAATTGATGATTGCATCGACTTGTTGTTTGGGGATCTCAAATTATACTTCATAGACTCACAGAGTTAGAAGGGAGCTTGAGGGTCATCTAGCCACCCCTCTTCTTGGATGCAGGATGAACTACAGCTACGACATCACCATCAACACCCAGTATTCTAATGGGATAGTCCAGAAAATAGGGAAGTGCAAACAGGATGAAGTTCGGATGTTGGGACTAAAAACTTAGTTTGGGTTCATGGGTTCGATATGGAAGAGTTCTCCTCCCCTGGGAGGCTTGGGGTGCTCCAAGGACCCCCGGGGGGGGGCAGCATGGCATGCCATCAGAGACCCACCAGCAGCAGCAGCAGAGACCGATAAGGCTTGGTGCTTGGCACCCTGGGTTGTCTGGGCAGGCAGGCTTGGCGCTTGGCCCCTGGGGGTGCCCATGGTGCCAGGGCTGGCAGGCCATCTGAGAACCAGTGGCAGCAGCAGAAGCAGAGACTGGGAAGGCTTGGTGCTTTGGCACCTTGGGTTGCCCGGGCAGGCAGGCTCAATGCTTGGCCCCTGGGGGTGCCCTTGGTGCCAGGGCTGGCTGATTGAGACCCAGTGGCAGCAGCAGCAGCAGAGACTGGGAAAGCTTGGTGCTTGGCACCCCGGGTTTCCTGGGCAGGCTCAGCACTTGACCCCTGGGGGTTCCCGTGGTGCCAGGGCTGGCTGGATGAGACCCAGTGGCAGCAGCAGCAGCAGAGACTGGGAAAGCTTGGTGCTTGGCACCCCGGGTTTCCTGGGCAGGCTGGCTCAGCGCTTGGCCCCTGGGGGTTCCCGTGGTGCCAGGGCTGGCTGGCTGAGACCCAGTGGCAGCAGCAGCAGAGGCTGGGAAGGCTTGGGGCTTGGTGGCTGGCACCCATAGGGGGCAGGGCATTGCAGGCTGGCATCAGTGGAGCAGTGGCAGAGGCCTGGCCATGGCTTGGTGGCTGGCACCCTTGCTTGTCCGGGTGTTTCAGGCTGGTTGGTATCGGCAGAGCAGTAGCAGAGGCCCAGCCAGGGCTTTGTGGATGGCACCCCTACTTGGCCAGGCATTGCAAGCTGGCAGTGCTGAGTAGCATTGCTGCAGAGCACCCACTCAGAGTGTTTGGGAGGGATTCAATTGGGCATCTCCCAGCATGACTACCCCAGCAGCAAGCCGCCATGCACTCCCTCTGCCATGGACCATGAGGGAGGGGGAAGCACACTGGGCTGGCCTTTGCAACTGGCATGTCCCCACCCGGTGTGAGCCCTGGGGAACCCAGGCTCCTCAGGGCTCCTGGATAGTTCTTCTGAGGCCATGTCCCTTGCCCACTGAGTGCCAGGAGCAGCAGCAGAGTTCCAGCCAGGGCTCAGTGTCTGGTACCCCTACTTGGCTGGGCGTTGCAGGCTGCCAGGCATCAGCAGAGCAGCAGCAGAGGCCCGGCATGGGCTTGGTGACTGGCACCCCTACTCGGCTTGGCTTTGCAGGCTGCCAGGCATCGGTGGGGCAGTTGCAGACAATGAAATGGAATGACAGCCCTCCCTGCCTGATGGTGGGTCCTGGGGCTGGAGTGGCTGGCTGCTTCTAGATGAAGTGTAATGACGGCTCCCCGTGATCAGAATGATGGCCTCAGAACCCTGACGGTGAGTCCTTGGACTGGAGTGCAGCTTCTAGATTACATGGAATGATGGCTCCCCGTGATCAGAATCATGGCCCCAGAACCCTGGTGGTGGGCCCTGGGACTGGAGTGACAGCTTCTAGATGATGTAGAATGACAGCTCCCCATGATCAGAATGATGGCCCCAGAACCCTGATGGTGGATCCTGGGACTAGAGTGGCAGCTTCTAGATGAATTGAAATGACGGTCCCAGAACTGTGACAGTGGGTCCCGGGACTAGAGTGGCAGTTTCTCAATCAATCATTTATTAGTTTCAACCATGGGTCACAACCAAACTTTTACAGAATTAAATATTATAAAATAAAATATAAAATACAATCATTCCTCTTGGAAAATAGCCAAACACGGTTAGTTTCTGCAGGAAGTATATCTGCGGACAGTCAGCCAAAACAATCCAACCAAAATCAGACAGAAAAATGGTAAAATTAATAGTCAACTAAATACAACCAGGAAAAAGCTTTACTCCTCCATAAAGTGCAGGGGCAGCCATATTTAGCTGCCATTGACCTGAATTTAGGTAGACACATCTGGCGTTAACCTAATGAAATAATTATTATATATATTTTATTGTATAAAACCATAAATTATAACAATGTAAAAGGATATCACATAAGCAAGTCCATCTTGATACATCATGGTTAAATCAATTAGCCATATAACACAGTTTAAAACCAGTAGTATCTAATAAGATTTCATCCATTGCATGCATCAGGCTGATACGCTACAGGAATGCAAAAAGACAATCTTACTAAAAAATTATTACCAAGGAAAGTAAGTATGGAGACAATGTTAAAATGCCTTAATTCTACTAAACCCTTGCCCAGTCAGAGCATAAAACCACCCCAGAAACCAGGGTACTATAATAAAAGAAACCCCTAGAAAGCTTTTGATGCTAGTGTCTGTAAAACACACCAGTAAGTACACAGATCATTCACCACCATTAAGATTATTATGATGTTTCAGAATATTTTCCCTTAGTAAGTTCATCTGTAAAACCCCTACAGCTACCTTCCTCATTATTTCTTTATCCTGGTTTGCCAACAGGTAAGTGATCCGGGTTTGGGCATCCCAATGTTCTTTACCAACAAACCATGTGTCAAAGGTCTTACTACGGATTATTATTATTATTATAAACATTTATATAGCGCCAGTCATGTGACCTGGTGCTGTACAGAACATAGAATTAGACATGGTCCCTGCCCGTGGCTTACAATCTAAAAGACAAAAAAAAGNAAGACAAACAAACATTCAAGCAGATGCGAAGTCTCAGGTGCGTGTGCTTGGCTTGCTTTACAGAGAGGTTGGTGGCAGCAGTCAGCAGAGGAGGGCCGGCAGTAAGAGTAAGGGGAAAGACTAACAGGCATTGGGAAAGGCAGCAAGGAAAAGGTGGGTTTTGAGGAGGGATTTGAAGGAGCGGAGGGAGGGGGCAAGGCGGATGTGGGCAGGGAGGGAGTTCCAAGCATGAGGGGCAGCGAGGGAGAAGGGTCGAAGGCGGTTAGGCGAGCAAGAGAAACGAGGGAGAGTGAGGGAGGGGACAGAGGAAGAGCGGAGAGCACGTGCAGGAGTGAAAAACTAGGGCAAAATAGCAGATAGTGAGCCAAGTCCTCTACAACTAATTGTCCACAGTGGCAAAACCACACGTCTGATGAAGTACCTGCGTACCGACCTTTCAAGATGCTGGTGGGCATCATATTAAATCTCACCAACGTCATGGCTCGTCTAGTTTTATAATTTGTAATATCTGACAGATAACTCTCATACTCTGGCCCTTGCTTGATGAGAGAGTACCAGGGAGCAACCCTTTGTTCATGCAAAGCCGCTCTTTCTTTCTGCATATTTATATCCCCAACCCTGATTTTAAGTACTAATTTGGCCTGTACCATGGCATAACCTTGTAGACTAGTGGGCAAATATCCCAATTGGGTGAGATTAGACAAGATCAATTTGTACCACCTAAAATTTGCCAGAATATTTTCCTGCTCTCGCAGGCATAAGTTAGGTAGCCTGCCAGGATGCATAGTGGCAGCTTCTAGATGACGTGGAATGACGGCTCCCCGTGAGCGAAATGACAGCCCCAGAACCCTGATGGTGGGTCCTGGGACTAGACTGGCAGCTTCCAGATGAAGTGGAATTATGACTCCCCTTGAGTGGAATGACAGTCCCAGAACCCTGATCATGGGTTCTGGGACTGGAATGGCTGGCACCCCTACTTGGCCGGGCATTGCAGGCTGGCTGGCCTTGAAGTGGGATACTTGCAGACAATGAAGTGAAACGACATCCCTCCCTGCCTGGAACGACGGCCCCCAGAACCCTGACAGTGGGTCCTGGGGCTGGAGTGGCTGGCACCCCTGCTTGGCTGGGCGTTGCAGGCTGGCTGGCATCAGTGGAGCAGTGGCAGAGGCCCAGCCAGGGCTTGATGGCTGCCACCCCTGATTGGCCGGGTGTTGCAGACTGGCTGGCCTCGGTGGGGCATTTGTAGACAATGAAGTGGCATGACAGCCCTCCCTGCCTGGAACATAGGCACCAGAACTCTGACGGTGGGTCCTGGGACTGGAATGGCTGGCACCCCTACTTGGCCGGGCATTGCAGGCTGGCTGGCCTTGAAGTGGGACACTTGCAGACAATGAAGTGAAACGACAGCCCTCCCTGCCTGGAACGACGGCCCCCAGAACCCTGACAGTGGGTCCTGGGGCTGGAGTGGCTGGCACCCCTGCTTGGCTGGGCGTTGCAGGCTGGCTGGCATCAGTGGAGCAGTGGCAGAGGCCCAGCCAGGGCTTGATGGCTGCCACCCCTGATTGGCCGGGTGTTGCAGACTGGCTGGCCTCGGTGGGGCATTTGTAGACAATGAAGTGGCATGACAGCCCTCCCTGCCTGGAACATAGGCACCAGAACTCTGACGGTGGGTCCTGGGACTGGAATGGCTGGCACCCCTACTTGGCCGGGCATTGCAGGCTGGCTGGCCTTGAAGTGGGACACTTGCAGACAATGAAGTGAAACGACAGCCCTCCCTGCCTGGAACGACGGCCCCCAGAACCCTGACAGTGGGTCCTGGGGCTGGAGTGGCTGGCACCCCTGCTTGGCTGGGCGTTGCAGGCTGGCTGGCATCAGTGGAGCAGTGGCAGAGGCCCAGCCAGGGCTTGATGGCTGCCACCCCTGATTGGCCGGGTGTTGCAGACTGGCTGGCCTCGGTGGGGCATTTGTAGACAATGAAGTGGCATGACAGCCCTCCCTGCCTGGAACGTAGGTACCAGAACTCTGACGGTGGGTCCTGGGGCTGGAATGGCTGGCACCCCTACTCCGCCGGGCGTTGCAGGCTGCCAGGCATCGTCGGAGCAGCGGCAGAGGCCTGGTCAGGGCTTGGTGGATGGTAGGGGTGGGAATATCGGTATCGGATTAATCCGATACACCCGATAATAGGGTATATCAGATTAATCCGATAATCTGATAATCACCAGTATCGGCATACCGGTTTTCTAACATTGGCCGCTTTACCATTTATTTTTTTTACATCGCAGCCATTGAAGTAAATGGCCGCAATGTAAAAATACCAGTAAAGCGGCCAGTGTTAAAAAAATGGTATGCCAATACCAGTAAATCCAATACCGGGGAGATCCAATACTGATAAATCGGGGTATTCTCTAGGATGTCCCACCCCTACTGGATGGCACCCCTGCTGAGCCAGGCATTGCAGGCTGGCTGGCATCGGCGGAGCAGTGGCAGAGGCCTGGCCAGGACTTGGTGGCTGGCACCCCTACTCGGCCAGGCATTGCAGGCTGGCTGGCATCAGTGGAGCAGCGGCAGAGGCCAGTCCAGGGCTCGGTGGCTGGAATCCCTACTTGGCCGGGTATTGCAGGCTTGCATCCTACTCTCCGGATCTCAACAAGCTATTCTGCCAGATGATCAAGCCTTGCCCGGTGGCGAATCACGTGGCCACCCAGTAGCAGATTGCCGGGGCATAGTACCTGTGGCACAGCAGAGGCAGCAGCAGCAGACATTGGATTGCCGGGACACAGAACCCGTGGCACAGACAGAAGAGGCAGCTTTGGCAGCAGCAGCAGACATTGGTTTGCCCGGTAGCAGAACCCATGCCACAGACATCAGAGGTGGCATTGGCATCAGCAGTGGACATTGGATTGCTGGGGCACAGAACCCGTGTCACAGACAACAGAGGCAGGATTGGCAGCAGCAGCAGCAGACATTGGATTACCCAGTAGCAGAACCCGTGGAACAGCAGAGATGGCAGCAGCAGGATTTGCCTTTGCGCAGCACCCATGGAGCCAGGATGGTAGGATTTTCCAGGGAAGAGCTCCCATACAGCAGCAGACAGCAGCAGCAGGATTGCGTGGGCACATTTGGATTTGCCAGGGCAGAGCACCCATGGACCAGCAGACATCAGTAGCGGGATTACCAGGCCAGTGGGGCACATCACCCAGGGTTCCTAGGGCAGGCAGACAGGCACCTTGGCATGAGAGGCAGGCAGGCTGGGGCAGGACTTCAGCTTTGCCCAAAGGGTGGGCAGACTGAGGCACTTTGGCATGAGCATGGGAAGACAGACTGAGGCAGGCTTTGATCTTGGCCACCTGTGCAGGCGGGCAGGCAGATAGGCAGCGTGGCATGAGCATCGGAAGGCTGGTTGAGGCAGGGTTTGATCTTGGCAACCTGGGAAGGCGGGCAGACAGGCAGCGTGGCATGAGCATGGGAAGGCTGACTGAGGCAGGGTTTGATGTTGGCCACGTGGGCAGACAGGCAGCATGGCATGAGCATAAGGCTGGCTGAGGCAGGGTTTGATATTGGCTACCTAGGCAGGTGGGCAGACAAGCAGTGTGGCATAAGCATCAGAAGGCAGACTGAGGCAGGGTTTGATCTTAGCAACCTTGGCAGGTGGGCAGACAGGCAGTGTGGCATGAGAGACAGTAAGGAAGGCAGGCTTGGACCTTGGTAGGAAACTCAGATAGGCTGGCGAAGACTATGCAATGTGTGTGAGAGAGAGCCAGTCAGATAGGTGGGCCGAGATCGTCTAGTCAGAGGCTGGCTGGCAGGCTTACAGCATCCCAATGCCACCCTGCATCGTGAAGTAAGTCAGATAGGCTGGCCGGGGCTGTCTAGTCAAAAAGAGAGGCAGGGAGGGCGCCGGGAATTGAAAGGGAGGGACAGAACCTCAGCAGCAGCAGCAGCCCAGATTGAAGAGGAGCCCCGTCCCAAGACTGCCTCTGGCATGGGATGGCATGTGCCACTGCACCATCAATACATGTCCAGGGGCAGCTCAGGGAATACCAGCAGCAGAAGGTTTACCTTTATAAAAAGCAACTGCTCCACCAACTTGGCCCCCAGTCTCAGGCGGTGCGGCGAGCAAATGTCCCCCACCATGGAGAACACCCACTCATTGGGGACTCGTTGGTGGGTAGGACAAGAGACCCTTGACCACTTTGGACAGGGCCGACCATATGTTGGTCTTGCCAGCCCAGTAGGCCAAGGGATCGCTGCTGGGTTTGATGCACGGTGTCATGGAGGAACATAGGGTCACACACGTGTAACACAGGCCTACATGTAGAATACAAGTCTGGTAAATATGGAAAGCAAAAAGTTCCACATGTATGTAATGTTACAATTGAAAACTGTAAAACCCAAATCAGAGCTGTGACACGTGACCAAGTTCCAGGAAATGGAAAGACAGTTTGTTGATTCCCCCCAGACGGATGGCCAGAGACATTTAATATGCTAATGCAGGCAGCCATTGCCTATGTGCAAGAGACACAGAAGAGCTGATAAAGGGAACAAAAGGAATGCTAGAAGCCTCGAGAAGATACAAGGAGTTTCTTCCTGGAGATATAAGGAGTTGTACCACAGAGGGGGCAGTGACTATCAGGAACTCACTCACCATCTTGCAGCCAGCAAGGCTGGAAACCATGAACTGAGAGACAGGACTTTGCTCTCTAGCAACTCTAAGGCAGAAGGCTCAGTCACTTACATCAAGGACTGAGAGGAACTTATGGATCTTTGTAGGGGATGCTTATTTAGGAACTCAACCAGTATAGATCAGGAATGCATTATATTTACCTTTGATTTCTAGTAACCACTCTGTATCAACAATCTTGCTTATGTAATCAATAAACTTACTTCTCATCTTTATGAAGAAGTGTCTGTGTCTAACATTGGAACACAAGTGAGCAACAAGAGTTCTCAAGCTCTTGTGAACCCAGAGAGTAAAGAGTCTGTAAATGGGAAGGATTGGGCCCTTGAGTGACAAAGGGGTTGTCCCTGCAGCAGGCTTGAATCAGCCAAAGAGAGAAAACTGATCCAAGTGGGCTGTGCGCGAGGGAAACTGAGTCACTCAAACCCGGTAAAGTGGGGGTGCAGACTTCCAACCCGTGACACACAGCTCCTCCTCCAGGTAGCTCTCTACTGCGGCTGAAGCACTGTCGTACTCCCTCAACGTAACTCTGTCTGGGCACCACTTCGACCACTGCACTCAGTCACGCTTGCCTGCACTATTGTGCACAATCCCATGCTGGCCTGAGTGCCCTGCACGTATGAGCTGCTGATGGCAATAGGGGTGCTGCTGCTGCTTCTCAGCTTGCTGCTGGTGCTGCTACTGCTAGGGGCAGGGATAGACCCCACCGACTGAAAGGGGCGGCTGCTCCCACTCCCACCATCCTCAGGGGTGTCCTGCTGTTGCTGCAGTGCACTCTCAAGAGCCCACTCTACTTGCCGGTCTGCCAGACCCTCTCCACCAGGTCACCCTTCCAGTGCCCATAGAACGCTGTCTGCCGTCCATGCTTCCCTTGACCCTGGGGTCCAGCATGGTTGCCAAAACGTATTCCTCCCACTGCAGGAGCTCATCGAACCACGCCTTCACCCCTGCCTTCAGCTGCCACACCAGGACAATCGCCTCATCTGCCAGCTTCCTGACCTGAGGGCCACAATCCCACCCCTGGAGAATCTCCTCCAGCCTCCTGAGGCGACTCTGGACCGGAGGGATCACCTGGCTGATAGTGGTCACAGAGGAGCTGATGATCTCCGTCATGGTCAGGAATGGTCTGAGCACGAAGACCGTGTGAGCCAGGATCTCCCATTCCACCCCATCGTACCCTGGAGGTGCCCCGCTGCCCATCACCATTTGAACCTGATGCAAGGCGGCTTTCTGCTCGAGAAGCTGCTCGAGTGTCAGGAACGTCAAATTTCATCGGGTGGGCACATCCTGCACCAGCTGGTGCACGGGGGAGCCTTGTTTGGCCTGCTTCGCCCAGAGGAGGTCACTGCCCTTCACACTCCAGTTAAAGAAACTGGCCAGGTTACTCCCCCACTCGATCAGGGAGCTATGGGTGCCTTCCCCAATCCTCTTCTCCCCCAAGCCCAGAGCGTCCCTGCCCACCAGGTGAAGGGTGTGTGCGGTGCAAGGGATGCTGGTGAAGTCCCCCTCATGGACTGCCTTCAATATGTTGTCCGCATTGTCCGTCACCACGCACCCCTTGGTGAAGGGCGCACCTGGTGTGACCCACTACCTCACCATGACAGTCAGGGCTGCCTTGATGTTCCAAGTGGGGGGCTGTCTATTACTTCTGCCTGAAGCAGGACCCACCTATACCCTGCTTCGGGACCACTCCTGCCACTCCCAAACGCTGCCTCTGGGTCCTGCCACCAGTGTGGCATCACTGCCAGGTAGGCATGCTGTGTGTTCCTACTCGACAACAGGTCTATGGTGAAGTGGACGATGGCACCCTGAGCCCTTGCCAACTGCTCCCTCACCCGCGCCTTTAAAGCCTGGTACAGGGCTGGCACCACATGCTGACTCAGGGTGGTGCGCGAAGGCAGCTTAAACTGTGGGGCCAGGAAGCCAGTCAGGTGCCTAAATCTCATGTCCCCAACCACCGAAAGGGCTGCCCATCCAACGCTATCATTTCCCCGAACATGCGTGTGGCTTTCAGTTGAAAGCCATGCCACCCTCCACGTCCTGCAGATGCCGATGGACTTGGCAGCTGCCCCCACCCCAGCTCCTCCATGGTGCACTGATGCTGCTGATGCTCACCCCTAGCAGTGATATTATTATTATTATTATTATTATTATTATTATTATTAAACATTTATAAAGCGCCAGTAACAACCTGGCGCTGTACAGAACATACAATCAGCTGCGGTCCCTACCTGTGGCTTACAATCTAAAAGACAAGGAGGGGGAGACAAGGAGAGGGGACAGCGGGAGAGACATGGGAGAAGACAAACAAACATTCAGGCGGATGCGAAGTCTCAGGTGCGTGTACTTGGCTTGGTTACAAGGTGGTCGGTAGCAGCAGTCAGCAGAGGAGGGCTGACAGTAAGAGCAAGGGGAAAGACTAGAGGGCATTGGGAAAGGCAGCATGGAAAAGGTGGGTCTTGAGGAGGGATTTGAAGGAGCGGAGGGAGGAGGCGAGGCGGACGTCGGCAGGGAGGGAGTTCCAGGCATGCGGGGCAGCGAGGGAGAAGGGACGAAGGCGGTTGGGCGAGCAGGAGAAGCGAGGGAGAGCGAGGGAGGGGACAGCGGAAGAGCGGAGAGCGCGCGCAGGAGCGCGTAGGGCGATTAGGTCCGAGAGGTAAGGGGGAGCTTGGTCATGGAGCGATTTGAACGTGAAAACCAGGAGTTTGAACAGGATACGTTCAGGAAGGGGGAGCCAGTGAAGGGAGAGGAGGAGAGGCGTCACATGGTCGAAGCGACGGGCAGAGTGAATGACCTTGGCGGCAGAGTTTTGGATCGCCACAAGGGGGGACAGGTGGGAGCGAGGGAGGCCAGCAAGGAGGAGGTTGCAGTAGTCGAGGCGAGAGATAACCATGGCATGAACAAGGATTTTGGCCGAGGAGACAGATAGAAAGGGGCGAATGCGGGCAATGTTGAGGAGAGCGAATCGGCAGGATTTGGCCACAGAGTCAATGTAAGGTTTAAAGGAGAGGTGCGTGTCAAAAATGAAGCCCAAGCTGCGGGCACGGAGAACAGGACGGATGGTGACCCCATCAATGCAGACGGTCAGGTCAGAGGGAGAGGAGGGGGAGGGAGGAAAAATGAGGAGTTCAGTCTTGGCCATGTTCAGTTTGAGTTGGCGTCGGGACATCCAGGCGGAGATATCAGAGAGGCAGTCGACGAGGCGTGAGCGGACAGAGGAGGAGAGAGAGGGGGTAGAGAGATAGAGTTGGGTGTCATCAGCATAGAGATGGTATTGGAACCCGTGGGAGGCAATAATTTCACCAAGGGACCGGGTGTAGATAGAGAAGAGGAGAGGGCCAAGGACAGAACCTTGGGGAACCCCAACCGAGAGGGGAAGGGAGGGGGAGGTCGACTCGGGGAGGGAGACATTAAAGGAGCGGTCAGAGAGGTAGGAGGAGAACCAGTCAAAGACAGAGCCACGGAAGCCCAAAGAGTAAAGGGAGTCCAAGAGGAGCGAGTGGTCGACAGTGTCAAAGGCGGCAGAGAGGTCAAGGAGGACAAGAACGGAGTAGTGGCGCTTCGATTTAGCGACAAGTAGATCATTGGTGATCTTGGCCAGGGCAGTTTCAGTAGAGTGGAGGGGGCGGAAGCCGGACTGGAGAGGGTCGAGGGAGGAGTTGGCAGAGAGGAGGTTCAGGCAGCGGGAGTAGACGACACGTTCCAGGAGCTTCGAAGCAAAGGGAAGGAGGGAGACCGGCCGGTAACTAGAGGGATCGAAAGGGTCCAGGGTAGGCTTTTTGAGGATGGGGGAGACAGTGGCATGTTTGAAGGCAGAGGGGAAGGAGCCTGTGGAAAGGGAGAGATTGACAACATGCAGAAGGGGGGGAGCGACAGTGGGAGCAATAGAGGTCAGGAGGCGGGAGGGGATCGGGTCAAGGGGGCAGGTGGAGGGGTTGGATGAAGAGAGAAGAGCAGAGATTTCCTGGAGAGAGGCAGGAGGGAAGGATGCGAGGAGGGAGGGGGGCGGGGGAGGGGGCGGGAGGGGAGCGGGGGGCGGAGGGGGGCGGGAGGCAATATCCCGACGGATCTTGTCAATCTTGGAGGTGAAGAACGACGCAAGATCCCGAGCAGCAAGGGAAGAGGGCGGGGGAGGGCAGGGGGGTTTGAGAAGGGAGTCGAAAGTAGAGAAAAGGCGGCGAGGGTCGCGGGAGAAAGATTCGATCCTAGAGGCATAATAGCGCTGCCTAGCTAGGGAGATAGCCGAGGAGAGGGAGGAGAGGGAGAATTTGTAATGGAGGAAGTCAGGGAGGGAGCGGGATTTGCGCCAGAGGCGTTCGGCAGCCCGGGCGCAGGAGCGGAGGTAGCGGATGGCAGGGGTAAGCCAGGGGCGGGGGTCGAGGGGGCGGACGGGGCGAGCAGAGGGGGGGGCAAGAGAGTCAAGGGTCGAGGAGAGAGAAGCGTTGAGAGCAGAGACAGCAGAGTCAGGGGAGGAGGAGGCGAAAACGGGGGGGAGAAGGGGGGAAAGATGTGCGGCAAACTCCGAGGGAGTAAGGGCCTGCATATTGCGGAAGGGGCGCATAGAGGGGGAGGCGGAGGGGGGTCGGTGGGAAAGGCTGAAGGAGCCGAGGAAGTGATCAGAACTAGGGAAGGGGTCAAAGGAGAGGTCAGTTAGAGAACAGTTTCGAGTGAAGACGAGGTCGAGGGAATGGCCGTCAGTATGAGTGGGGGAGTCGGTCCAGAGTCGGAGATTAAAGGAGGAAGCGAGAGAGAGAAAGCGGGAAACAGAGGGGGCGGAGGGCGTGTCAACGTGAATGTTGAAATCACCAAGGATAAGAGTGGGGATATCATCGGAGAGGAAGAAGGTGAGCCAGGATTCAAAGTCCGGGAGGAAAGAGGAGAGGGAACCCGGGGGGCGGTAGATGACAGCAACCCGAAGGTGTAGAGGGGAGTATAAGCGCACAGAGTGGGCCTCAAAGGAAGGGAAGGAGGAGGAGGGGGGAGGGGAGAGGGTTTTGAATTGGCAGTGCTTAGCAAGGAGCAAGCCCACACCACCACCCAGGCCCTCAGGGCGGGGGCGGTGAGAGAACGACAGGCCCCCGGAGGATAGAGCAGCCGGGGTAACAGAGTTGGAGGGCGTGATCCAGGTTTCCGTAAGAGCCAGGAGTTGAAAGGGGCGAGAGAGGAAGAGATCGTGGATGAAGGGAGCTTTAGCCACGGACGAGCGGCAGTTCCAGAGGGAGCAGGAAAAAGGCAATTGGTGTTGGGAAGGCAGGGGATGCGGACGAGGTTGGGGGATGGGGAACTGCTCTTGCTGTTAGAGGCAGCTGTTTGAGCAGGATGCTTGCCTGCTGATGGAAGCGGACGACTGGCCGCTGCAGTTGGGAACCCACTGCCCGTCTGCCCGCTTAGCAGCACAGTGCTGTGGCATCCCTTCAGGTGCCTTGCCATGGCAGTTGTGCTAGGGTTGGTGAGCACCTGCCCACGCTTCACTGCCTTCTGGCAAAAACTGCACTGCGCCTCCCTGGAATCATCCACCCGCACCAACTTAAAATGCGGCCATACGGAGGATTTTTATCCCCTCCTGCCTTCTGGCCCACACCGGGTGACGCACCGCTGACAGCGCTGCTGGGAGGGGAAGAACATGGTGGCGACACAGTTCTCGGAGGGACAGCCATCATCTCAGCACCAGATATCTCCTCTGCAGGACTTGTGTCTGTCTCGCTGTCCCCAATATGAGTGATGTCCCGCAAAGGGGAGTACTGGAACCCTGAGGCTGATCGACTGCCTACCATGCTGCTGCTGCTCTCCCTGTGCCCCTATAACTGCTGCTTCTACTGCTACTGCTGCTCCTCTCTCTGCTGCCATTGCCTGGGGATCGGGTCCTGCCTCTAAAAGCCGGGGTGGGATCCACCAGCCCTGGACTACTGGGGATCACCTCAACAATGGGGGGCCAGGACATTAGTGGCCCTGGAGGAACATTCGACCCCGAAGCACCTGCACCACAGCAGAGACAGCCGTAGCCTCCTGAAGTGCCAGCCTTCCAGTGCTCTGCGTGGCAGTAGAGGATACTGGCAGGAGGCGCCGCCGAACCACACCCCTAGTGCTACTGCTGGGAGCTTCTGAAACCTGACTGCCAAAATCAGGCCTGTGCAGTTTAGGGCATGGTGATGGGTTTGGGCTGCTGCTGCTGCCTGCTACCACACTGCTGGCACAGCCCCTGCCACCTCTGCCACGTGCCCCATTGCCCACCTTACAGCAGACCAGCCTCTCCTGCTTCCCTTCTCCATTTCTCCCACCCAAAGAATGCACAGGAAGATTTTACATATATATTTTTAAATTATTTATTCAATTCATAATCTAATATTATATATATCTACACTAACTCTAACTGCTATTAACTATTCTAAAACCTATGGAACTAAATGGAATATTATCTAATATCTACAAAGGCCTAGTCCTACAAACACACTATAAAATATAAAACTGAATCACTACACACTATCTCTGTCTCTATAACTAAGATAACTCCTACAACTACCATTCTATAGTAACTATCTAATATCGGTCTCTCTATATATACACAGGGATGGGGGGGCACAGACAGCTCAGAACAAACACCACAGGGAGGGGTACAAAACTTAAATGAAACCTAAATCAATCTAATGCTACTCTAATAAATCCCAAAACAGGGGAAGGGAATCAGGGATGGAATATATACAGGGAGGACGGAAGAATTCAGTGGAGGGTAGGGAGAAAGAACACAGGGAGGGGTAAAAAATAAAAAAACACCTAAATCTATCTAATCTAAACTAAATAAATGAAAGTATGGAGGTAAATGTGTGGGAATGGGTGAAATAGGAGGAGGATGGCAATGGATTGGGAGGAACACAAACTGCGGGGAGAGGAAGACTTCTGAAAACGTCTGCTGACAGAATCAGTGGCTAGCTCAGAAGGAGTTGAAAGGGGGGAGGGCAGTGACTTTTGTTACTTGCTGCGCCCACCTTATCACAAGACCCATTGGCTCCGTGCAGCCTAGCCCATGGCCAATTGCAGACTGCGAAGCCAGTGGTCTGAGGAAAAGAGGGATGGTGATTGGGCAGGCTGGCTGTTAGTTCAAGCCTCTCCACCCCTGGGGCCAGGAAGTCTGATCCTCCGCTGACCCCCCCCCCCCCCGGCTTCCAGTTCCAGCCCTGTTTTTTCCCGCCCGAACTTATCCGAACGCGGCTGAACTGTTCGGGGCTTCAGGCATTCAGTTTGGCCATTCGGTTCAGCCTTCCGAACTGGCCAAGTTCGGTCCGAACACAGAACGTCCAAACTGCGTTTGCACATCCCTACCAGAAAACACTACTGTGCCAGTTCTGTGGCTACCCAAACTTTAAGTACGTGTAGCGGCAACATTATCTGTGCAGGCTTTCTAGGAGAGAAAACAGTGTGATCACACATGGCTCTAAAGCTTGCATATCCAACTGGAGTTGGCACAATAAAAATTATATTCTGAAGTGTTTTGACTCCAACTCTTACATTTGGGACCTGCAGAGCAACCACACCCTAAAGTCCATAGGATTAGTTCAGACCCCTTATTATAAAAGAAACGTACACACACAGATTTGTACCAAGATAACTGTGTCGGTTTCAGTGCTCACATTTGTTTTTACACTACAAATCTAGATCAGAACTGGTGTACAGAGAAGGCCTCGCTTTGTTGTCTTCTAGAGCAGGAGGGAAAGAGTATGTGTTTGCTATCTGTCACCCTCCCTCACCCTTTTAATTCAGGTTAATTTGTTTACAATTTTCTTCAAACCTTTTACATAAAAGGAAAAGTAAATTTAAAAAAACACTAAAAATGAAAATTCCAGAGTTAAAAAAACAATTGTTAATACCTTTACATCCATTTATTTACTTTTTCTCCAGTTTTTTGCTATTAAAGCATAATTACTTAATCGTGCATATAAAGCCACTTGCAAATTGTTTGTTAAAAGCCAGACAGTTCTGTCCTGCTTAGTCTCCTTTCCTCTCACAAGCAGAGAAAGCTGCTTAGATCTCAAACTGCTATACAAAGTACATGACCATATATAGTGGTGGATCTCTGCTACAACATTTTCTCCACATGTACATTTCCTATC
Organism: Sphenodon punctatus; assembly: GCA_003113815.1. Taxonomy (NCBI): domain Eukaryota; kingdom Metazoa; phylum Chordata; class Lepidosauria; order Sphenodontia; family Sphenodontidae; genus Sphenodon; species Sphenodon punctatus. The sequence goes on along the minus strand of QEPC01002403.1, from coordinate 6,869,592 downwards.
TTGAGATCTTTTATTCTTGCTCACAGGTGTCATAAAAAATAACAAAAGATACTCTCTGTCAGAAGTACTGAAAATGAGATAGCTGGAGCAAAGCAAAGCCATTAAATCAAGCAACAACTTGTTTTTGTTACTCCTTTTTAGTGAAACTGTCAGAGAGCACCACCCTCTCTCTTCTCTTTTCCCACCAGAGACTGTGTGTGCATGTATACATTCATGCAGGGGAGGCAATCATTTCCCTAGAATGCTACTCTCAGGAAGTGTGAGGTTATAGTTTATCTTCATCTATAAATCCCAGCCCTCATCTGTCTGCAAATGACGCCCCAAAAAAGTCAGTACAATACTGCATTTAATCGCATCAGATTTCAAACACATGTTGAAACCAATTTAGAACAGTATTCTAATCCAGGGCTTTTTTCATAGAAGCCACTGTAAACGGATTTTTTTGTTGTTGGTTTATTTCAATTCATCTGCTCCACGGAAGGAAGAACTGTATTTTTTCCCCATTATTATCATTAATTATCATTATCATTATTAACACAAGGTGTTTTTAAAAAAATTGAATTCCTTTGGTTTTGATATAAGTATGCATTGTTCTGAAATGATGCTGAGCTGTAATTTACTATACTTCTGTTATAGCTCAGCCTGTGTAAATGAAGTTTCTTTTTCAGTATCAGTTCCTGTTTACCTTAGTGATACTATTAGCCTATAGGACTCTGTGGTCCTGATTCTCCGTTGTGTTGGACATACTGGAGCTTGAAATGTGCATGGTCAAGCATCAAGCTATTCCTTGATTTTGTTGGTATGTTTACCCTTAATTCAGTCGGGAGAGTGCTTTCATTTGCAATACCTGGGTATGGCCTCTGAAATTTTACAACGGTGTAGAAATGGTGTAGTGCAGGTCAGGTCTGCTCTATCCTCTATACCAGAGGTTCCCAGGTGGTGGGTTGGGAGTGGGACCACAAGTGGGATCACCATCTTAGTGATGTTTGATATACTACTTACCATCATCTTTGGGTGTGATCAGTTTGAACACAACTACTTGTTCTCAGTAGATCCAAATCTGGATCTTGTCACCATATCTGTATGTGCAGACATGTATCCTGCTACTTGTGTGCTAAGTGCTTGCTCCTAGTTTTTCACTGGCAAAACTTGCACGCAAAAAACAAGGAACAATTAATTGCACATAGCCACTGTTGCATCTGGTAGCAACCAGATACCACACCCACTCTGCTCTCCCTAGCCCCAGCCCTAACACACCCATGGGGCACGAGCCCATATTGGATTTTATGTGTCTTGATAGGGCATATCAGGATGGTAACTGGCAGGAAGCTAGCTGAAGGGGGTTAATAGTGTGTTTTGGGGTTGGTTGGGGAATTTGGGAGGTGAAAAATTGAGAGGGACTGGGTTAGGGATGGGGGGGGATTAGAAATTATGATTTATTTATTTACAAAATTTGTATCCTGCTTTCTCCTGCCATGGGCAGCCCAAAGCAGCTAACAACAGTACATATAATATAATAAAAATATTTTGGGATGAGGGGTGGGGGTTTTCCCTGTTGTTGGAGTGGGGGTCTCCCCTGCTGCTGGGGCCATTGGGGCCGTGATGGGATGGGGGAGATATGGGCCCCATTGGGGGGATGTTAGGTCAGTGAGATGGGACAGGTGCTTGTTACCTGTCCCGTTCACCACCACTCAGGCAGTTGGGCAGGTGGTTCATGATCAGAGGGCCTCCGACCTTGCTCTGATGTTGTTAAATGTGAGGTCGGTGGTCAATAAGGCGACAACTGTCCAGGAATTGATCCTGGACCATGCAACCGACCCGTATGTGTCACGGAAACCTGGCTGGACACTGAGTTGGGGCCTATTTTGGCTGACCTTGTTCTGGCCAGGTATTCCGTGCAGCATCAGCCATGGTTGGAGGGGCGGTGTAGCCATGATTTTTAGGGAGTCATGGTCTGTTTGGCGGTATCCAGTGCAGTTAATATCGGGTATTGAGGGTCTCCATCTGATGACTGATTTGGCAGGAGACAGTTTGGGAGTGCTGCTTGTATATCGTGAACCTACCTGTATGGCAACTTCCTTACATGCTCTAGTGCAGTCGGTAGCGGAGGTGGTGTTGCGGTCCCCAAAGACATTAGTCTTGGGGGACTTCAATATCCACGTTGATGCCGACCTTGGAGGAGTGGAGCATAAGTTCATGGCCGCCATGGCAACCATGGGCCTGTCCCAGATGGTCATCGGCCTGACACATCGGGGGGGCATACCTTAGACCTTATGTTTTGCACCAGCCTTGAGGCGGGGGTTCCATTAATGGGGGAGATATCAGCTGTGCCCTTGTTATGGATTGTTACCTCCTACAGACCTCTCTCCTGGCATATGTCTGCCCCCGGAAGGGTGCAGAACCAATTTGAATGGTTCACTCCCAGAAACTGATAGAACCAGTGTTAACAGGAGACCCCCTCCCACTCGTGACCTCTCGGGGCGATGTACCCCAATAATCACCATTCCTTAAACTTCAGGGGGAATTGGCTTAAAGACTTAAACTGGGGTCTCCACATGTTCAAAGGATCAAGCTGAGGACAGTACACGCTACAGGCAGTTTATGTACCCTCCCCAAATAGAAAGAGAGAGGAGACAGGTATCCAAAAACAACAGGTTTATTGGTATATAACACAGAGAAACACAGCCCCGGTCTGGTTGGTGGGGTTTAAAACACAAGCGGTTTGCGGGGATAGTAGGAGAAGATGGGGGGTATTCTGGTGTTGGCTCAGCGAGGGGAGCAAGAGAACGCGATAGGGAGAGAGAAAGAGACAGGGAGGGGAAAAGGGCTTCCCCAGTTGGCTGGGAAAGTCTGGACCTGCGGTTACCTTTTCCTGGCCTGTTGAGACGGGACAGGCAGCCCACGGATCCAGCGGAGCTCAGGGTATGGAGGAAGAAAGAAGGGACAGACCAGAGTCTGGAAGAAGTCTTAACGCAGACACACACAGAGCGACCTGCACGTATCTGGGTCTCAAGACTTCTCCGAGGTTGATGGGAAAACCAGGGGCAGTTATTGGGTACTAAAAAAATGGTTTCTGGGAGGCTACGCAGGGTCGTTTGGGGTGTACAATGGGCTAACGAGGGGAGGTTACTTCCATGACAAAGAGGACCATACTAGATGCCCAAGATATCTTTGTCACAGGGGGAAACTATAAACAGAAGATGCAGGGAGGGGAGGTAAGGCTAACGACGGTCTTTAGGGTACAATGGGTGTGTGTCTAGTTTCTCTTGGGGAATGCAGGGATTGGGGGGTTTCTGTACTGAGTCATGGCCACCAGTTCCTTGTTACAACAGGGTGAGCCCTCCTTCTTAATGAACCCATTCTTTACTCAGAGGGCCCTCCCTTCCAGTCCATTTTTCCACCTTTGGCTAGTATCTTTCCGTGACTGTCTCCTTGTTGCTATGACTAGGGTAGGTGGGCCCGATCCTTATTTTCTATCCGTTTTCTTCTGCACCCCCTCCCTTTCTGCTTGTGCACCTCGTATGGGGAGGCTTCCCTGTCCAGCCTCTATCCCCACGTTCTCCGGCCTCAGTTGGTTCCTGGGGGCTTTTTGCATGCCCTTCTTCTCAGGTCCCTTGGCCTCAGTTTACATAGCAAGAGTGGGGGTGGTGGTACCCATTGTAGGGGAATTTTAGGGGTCCATTCTTATCACCAGAGTGGTTCCGGAATGCCCTGGGTGAGATACCCTCTAATCTTGACAACTGTCTCATTAATGACCTTGTTGTGTTATGGAATACTCTGTTGATGGGGGCCATTGATCAGACGGCTTCTAGGTGTCCGCTTCCCAGGCAACAGCACCGCAGGCAACAGCAGACAACAGCACCGTTTTCTGAGGCACTGTGGGTGCTGAGGCGAGAAGGGTGGTGGTTAAATCGACGGTGGCATCGTTTGTGTGCTGAAGCTGACAGATTGCGTCATAGAGCTAGTTTACGAGCCTATGCCATGGCTATGTGGGCAGCAAAAAAGAGTTTTTTGCTACCCTCATAGCATCCACAAAATCCGGTCCAGCGGAGCTTTTCCAGGTAGTGCAGGGGCTGGTCAGTCCAGCCTCCCTCCATCTGGGAGTGGAGTCATCTAGTGCTCACTGCAACATGTTTGTGGGTTATTTTGTGGATAAAATCGCTTGGATTCACCACGACTTTGATGCTGCACTAATTACATTAGGGAAACCGGAGGTTATGGAAGTTTCATAATAATAACCATAACCAAATTGATCCCAGAAACTTGGACAAGTTTCTGGGATCAATTTCAGTTGGTGACACCCGCCGATGCAGAGGATGTTCTTGGGGCGGTCAGAGCCACCTCTTGTTAATTAGATTCATGCCCATCCTGGCTGGTTAAGACCTGCCAGGAGACATTGGGGCCATTGCTGGCCAGGGTGGTCAATGCCTCCCTTTGGGAGGGCAGAGTGCCAGGCTGTCTCAAAGAGGTGGTGGTGTGGCCTCTGCTCAAGAAACCATTGCTTGACGTTGACTCCCTTGCCAGTTATCAGCCTGTCTCTAAACTTCCCTTTTTAGGGAAGGTTATTAAATGGATAGTGGCCCGACAGCTTCAGGAGCATCTGGACCATGTCAGTTTTCTTGATTCCTCGCAGTCTGGATTTCATCCAGGTTATGGTACTGAGACTGCGCTTGTGGCATTGCTTGACGACCTACGCTGGGAATTGGATCAGGGTCATTTGACCCTGCTGATTCAATTAGACCTGTCGGCTGCATTTAATACCATTGACCACGAGGTGTTGGTGACGCACCTGGGTGGGCGGGATGGTTCTTGGATGGTTCAGTTCCTTCCTGACTGGAAGAACTCAGCGAGTGGTGCTTGGGGATCATTTATCATCATACCGAGACCTCCTGTGTGGAGTCCTTCAGGGTTCTGTTTTGTCCCCTCTCCTGTTCAATGTGTACATGCAGCAACTTGGTGAGGTGGTCAGGGGGGTTGGTGCGCGGTGTCATCAGTATGCGGATGACACCCAGCTTTACCTCTCTTTTTCATCAGACCCAGGTCCGGCAGTCTCGGTGCTTACTCAGTGTCTAGCAGCTGCGAGGGACTGGATGAGGGCTAATCGACTGAGGTGGAATCCTGACAAGACAAGGTGCTGCTGGTGGGTAAGGTGGTGGAGATGATGGCCCCCCTTATTGATGGGATCTGTCCTCTGCTGGTGTCCCAGGTGCAAAGTCTGGGGGTGCTCCTTGATTCACAACTCCACTTGGATGTTCAGGTGGAGGCTGTGGCAAGGAGTGCTTTTTGCCAATTACATCAGGTGTGACAGCTTTGGCTGTATGTTTTGGACTCTGACCTGGCCACTGTCATCCATGCTTTCATCACCTCTAGGCTGGGTTATTGTAATGTGCTCTGCATGGGACTACCCATGATGATGGTTCAGAGACTGCAGCTGGTGCAGAATGCAGCGGCACGCCTCCTGGTGGGACTGGGCTGCCAGGAGCATATTATACTGGTTCTCCGATCTCTGCACTGGCTGCCTCTAGTCTTCTGGGCCCGATTCAAGGTGTTGGTGCTGGTCTATAAAGCCCTAAATGGTCTAGGCCCAACCTATCTGCAGGACCGCCTCACTCCTCGAATCCTAGATTGGTCCCTGCGGTCATCTGGGGGTGCCCTCCTCAAGGTCCCCTGAGTTTTTTTTGGGGGGCCACAATAGAGAGGGCATTATTGGTGACTGCACCACAGCTGTGGAACTCCCTTCTGGTGGAGGCTCGATTGGCCCCGAATCTCCCCTCTTTTTGACGTAGTTGTAAGACCTGGCTGTTCTGGCTGACATTTGGTGGGGGAGATGGATGAAGGGTGGGGGGAAAGGGATTGCTTTTTAATTCTCCTTGATATAAGTTGTTTTATGTGTTTTAATGTTTTAATGTCTATTTGCTTATTGTAAGCCACCCCGAGCTGCTGTGTCAGGAGGGGCAGGGTATTGAGATTTTAAATAAATAAATAAATAAATAAATATACTCTGTAAATAGCCTTGACATGGGCTACCTCAGCACCAACTTTTGCAAGTGGTGTAATCATTGCTTTGGTGGACTTCAATGGAGAATGAAACTCCAGCCTTCCTCCAGGGGTCAGTAATGTGTTCAGAAGAAGCAACAGCAGGGAGCAAAGGGGCATGGGCACTATGTGACCCCACCTCACGTGTCGATGGGCTAAACTTGTTCCACTGCTGTGCCATGCTGTGCCAGGAGGGTTGACTGACTGCTCTACAGCTCTGAATTGCTCCAGTTGGCCAGGCAAGAGGAAAGGAGAAGAGACTATCAGGTAGCCACAAACATGCAGCAGCATAACATGTAACGGGTTATGCGCCATAATGGCATAATTGTTTTCGTCATGGGATGGGTTCTGTTCGGAGCAAACATTTACATCAGATAAACCCCAATATTTCTCTCTGGTGTCACGGGATTACATTTGAGTCGCAAATTTGGGTTGTACAGTCAAAAAGGATTTTATTTATTTGGATTTCTAGCCTGCCCTCCCCAAAGGCTCAGGGTGAGTAACACATAAAACATTTACAATATACTTAAAATGAATCCCTTAAAGTATATACTGCATAAAAATATAAAATTCAAAATTCCCTAAAAATCACAGCCTGCTAAACACCTGGCCAAATAAATAGGTCTTACTGATGTAAAATGCTCAGGCTTGAGTTTTGGTGACCCTACAGGGGAAAGGCGTTCCAGAATTAGTGGAGCAGACACCCAAATGTCTGTGTATTAATTATTATTATTATTTATTACTATAAGCTTTTATATAGCTCCAGTGATGTACCTGGCGCTTTACAGAGAATAAGATAGACACGGTCCCTGCCCGAGAGCTTACAATCTAAAGACAGGGGGAGGGGAGACAGGGAAGGGGGAACAGAGGGAGAGACAAGGGATGCAACATTCATGAGGGTGTGCAAACTCAGGTACACGTTCTTGGCTTGGTTACAGTAAGTTGGGAGTTTACAGATAACAGGTGGGGGATAATCCTGGGTGGGGATGATTAGCAGGAGTT
>QEPC01002403.1:6845069-6859874 GCA_003113815.1 Sphenodon punctatus | reverse complement strand
AAGCATTAGGAGGCCATGCTTCTCCATGGTTGCTCGTAGGGGTGGAGAATGGGAATCCTTCCTGTCCAGAGGGAGTAAGTTTTATGTAAATGTATACATGTGCATAATTAGGTTGGGTCTAATTATGCAAATTAGGCCCTGCACCAAGACTTCGCACATGGCCTCACAAACCCTGGGGCCGGCCCTGCCAGGAGTGAGAGGTCAACACTGTCAAGTGCAGCAGAGAGATCAAGGAGGACAAGAATAGAGTAAAGGCGGTTGGATTTAGCCAGAAGATCGTTGGTGGTGTTAGCCAGAGCGGTTTCAGTGGCGTGAAGGAGGCGGAAGTCAGATTGAAGGGGGTTAAGGGAGGAGTTGGCAGAGAGGAGGGTCAAGGCAACGGGAGTAGATAATGCATTCAAGGAGTTCGGAAGCAAAAGGGGGGAGTGAGACAGGACGGTAATTAGAGGGTCCGGACGTGGCATGCTGATGGAATATGCAGGAGACAGAGCACACCTGACTGGCCTTAGGCTGGGGAACCATTGCCTTCCACTAGTCTCTGTAACAAGCTTGTGGGAGGCAGCTGGTGTAGGGACAAGAAGTGCTGTCATTTTACAGCAGTCAACACCCTCAACTTAACTAGAAGAATTCTCCACTGGCTGCTTTGAAAAGTCTGGATGGCACAAAGAGGACTGGAACAGGCAGAGATAATCTGGTTTGGTTATTTATTTGTGACAAGAAGACTAGCAAGGTGGTTCCTCCTAGCTTTTGTTGATCCAGGATAAAAAAAAATTATGTGACTAATAAAAAAAAAAAAGCTAACTGTGAACATTCTTGACTATTCTTTACTTTCCGTGCCTCATCCTTAAAATATTGATGAACCTTTTCATGTGTGCGCACAGCAGGGGAAAATGACAGCCTGAGATTCCTATTGGAATAGAATGGAGTTGAAATATTGAAACCATAATATCCCAGTTTTTTTTTTCTTTTTTTCTACTCGCTCTTCTTTAAAGCTTATTCAAGACAGTATGTTCTGATTCCCCCCCACACCCCCTTGACTCTCTAAAAGCCTGCTTTTAATTATCTGGTGAATTTTGAGGCAATCTATGAACATCCAGCCCCTGTGGTCAGTTCTCTTCCCCAGAAAGCTAGTGGCTTTTGCAGACATTCCATAAACACAGGAAGCTTTGGCTGTGTCTGTAGCAGATAGGAAGCCTAAAAAGCAAAATACCCACAGTGCAAAGACAAATATGAAACACAGAAATCACTGGTCCTGGCTCACGCCAATATTTTATCCTTCTCCAGTTTTTCATTCTAAATATATCAGGGGAAGGTGCAAGCAAACCTGGACAATATAATTTCAGTATAATTTGTCCAAAGGTTTTTGCTTATTTTTAGTTGTTTGCTTATGCCACAAAACATAAGGGCAAATTGCTTTCCTTATTTATTTTTTTTAAGTGTTTCCAACTAATGTTGCAGCTAGGTACTTGATAAAGGAATATATCATTGATCCTGTTTTGAATCTATCTTATTCTTGGTCACAGTTTCATATTGTGGTTAAGCAAGACTTCCACTATAGGGAATTTTTACACACACCTTAAAGTTCCGGATTTTTCAATCTTCTGGGTTTACAAGTCCACAAGTAAGTTCCAGATGTATTTTTCATACACACACGTTGCCCTGAGGCAGTTCCTGGATGCATTCTTCACACAAACACTGCCCTGAGGCAGCCTAAAGTAGCTGCAGCTGTAGACGTGACAGGCTACCATGGAAACCAAGTGACCACAGCTGCCTGGAGCAAAGCAGTTTACCAGGAGAACTCTTTACACACAAAAGTTCTGGGAGAAGTTCTATGCCGAAGTTCAAAGAGCCAGATGTTTAAGACACGGAAAGTTCAAGATGTAACAGCAAACATACAGGAGAAATGTGTGTGTAAAAACACCCAATGTTAGACAATGTTTTTGTACAAAACATACTCCCTTTTATAAGATTCAAAATAATTGCTGCTTAGATGTCTCTCTCTTGTAATATGAGATGGGTGTGCACACAGAAATGCCTGATCAGCCTTGGAGATTTAGCATACCTTCTTTGAAAGCAAAGTAGCTGATTTGATATCTTATTGGACCAAGTTCTGTTGGTGTAAGTGTGCAAGATACGGGGTTCTTCAATGCATTTACATGATGAAAACAACAACACTAGGGAAGGTGCTGGCATGTCACCTAAAATAACAAAGAAAGTGTGTTGGGAACAGCAGGGTCATTAGCATTTTTTAAAAATGGATGTTTTGGAGTGGGGAAAGCAATAATAGGTAGGGAAAGAAATAGTTAACTAATCATCTTAAAGAAATTTTATTTAATTATTTATTTATTTAAATAAATTTATACCCCACCCCTCCTGCCGGAGCAGCTCTCAACAGCTAATACACAAAATACAATAAAAATAACAATAAATAAAATATAAATATGTCATAAAACCATTGGGAACACTTCAGATGGAGTGAAAAGCAAGTGATTACAGCAAAATTTTATACGTAAGTATTATTTATTTATTATTTATTTACACCATTTATATATCCTGCCTTTCCTGCCTAGGCAGCTCGAGATGGCTTACAAAAATTAAAATACTTAAAAATATACATAAAATATATAAAAGGGAGGCATAAAAGAAAATTAAAAACCCATCCTCCTCAACCCCCTTCACCTCCCTCCCTCACCAAAGGCTTGGTGGAACAGCCAGGTCTTGCACTGTCACCGAAATGAGACAAGGTCCGGGGCCACACAGGCCTCCACCAGAAGGGAGTTCCACAGCATGGGCACCGCCACCGAGAACACCCTCTCCATTGTAACCTCCCGCACCACCTGGGGGACACCAAGAAGAGTGCCCCCGGCAGACCGCAGGGGTCGATCCAGGGCACAGAGAGAGAGGTGGTTGTGCAGATAAGAGGGGTCCAGACTGTTTAGGACTTTATAGGTAATCACCAACACTTTTAATTAGGCTTGGAAGACTATCAGCAGCCAGTGCAGAGCTCAGAGCACTGGTGTAATATGCTCATGACAATCCGTCCCCATAAGGAGACGGGCCGCCGCATTCTGCACCAGCTGCAGTCTCCAGACCGTCACCAAAGGTAGCCCCACATAGAGTGCATTACAGTAGTCTAATCTTGAGGTGATGAAGGCATGGATGACAGCAGTCAGGTCAGAGTCAGAGACATACGGCCAAAGTCATCGCACCAGATTTAATTGGCGGAAAGCACTCCTCGCCACAGCCTCAACTTGGAGATCCAGGCAAAGCTGCAGATCGAGGAGTACCCGCAGACTCTAGACCTGACACACCAGTGGGGGATGAACCCCATCAATGATGGGGGACATCACACCCACCGCCCTCCCCACCAACATCACCTCTGTGGTGTCAGAATTTAGTTTCAGATGGCTCGCCTTCATCCAATCCCCCACAGCCACCAAACATCGGGTAAGCACTGAGACCGCCGGGTCTGAGTCAGATGAAAAGGCATACTGATGACACCGCACCCCATACCATCTCACAACCTCGCCGAGTGGCTGCAGCATATACACATTGAACAAGAGAGGGGACAGAATAGAACCTTGCAGAACTCTACACGTGAGGTCCCGGGGAGAAGATGAACAATCCCCGATCACCACCTGTTGTAAAAAAGATATACTTCAGTCAATGCACTAAATGCCCCTATGGAAATTATGTTGGTGAAACTCAAATCCTCCTTACACAAATGTATGAACTCCCACATAAAAAAGATTATGGACAAAAGCACTGATTCAGCTGTAGGTTTCCATGTTTTCCAGAATGATCATTCAATTTCTGATCTCTCTGTTCTGATCCTGAAAGAAAACCTGTACCGCAATCTTAAGACGGGCCTAGGAACTAAAATCCCTAACTTTATTGGAGACCCAAAACAATGGACTCAATATTGATCGGGGTTTTAGAAGCCATTTGTTGTGCTTCCTCCCTCCCATTCGGTGAGGGAGACAGGTAGTAGGGGGAGGGGTCTCCATGTTGGGTTTTTTCTTTGGGTTATTCAAGCCTGTCTGTTGTATTTTTAATAGTTTTAATAGTTTTTATTGTATTTTGTATTTTTGTAATTTGTATTATGTTTTTATCTTTTGCTGTACGCTGCCCTGAGCTGCCATTGAGCAGAAGGGGGTGGGTTATAAGTCTTGATTAAAATAAAGTTAAAAGTAAATAAATATCCTTTTTAGCAGGAAAATAGTTAACTCCTGCCCCAGCCTCCTCACTTAATTTTAGACTGTTCTATGCCACTCTGGTAGCTGAGGACTAAGAACTCTACACCATATGCATCCAAACATGGTCAATGCAATCCTCAACCTATTTAGTGCTTCAGCTCAGGAGATGAGACAATGGCCAGGGGAATGGAGCTGTGTTCTGCCCCCCTGGACATTTTCCCAGCTGCCCCAGTCTCCCCACCACCGGCACCACCACTCCCTATTCCTGCGCTCTAACCATCTACCCTCCTACTTCTGCCACCTCAGGCCCTCCATGTACCATCGGGACCTGTGTTGGCGCAGCAGTGGGAGTGGACACCTGGACGCCACCATGTCGATGGCCTCAGTCAAGGTGTTATTCCATAACACCACATACCAGAATTTCCAACCACTCTTGACCTTAGAACCTTTGACTAGCTTCCTCCCTCATTTTAGAAATCACATGGGTAGATATTGGTACAATCTTTTCCCTAAGGACAGTAAATGTAAACAGAGATAAACCTAGATGTAGCTGGTTAGCTAGTAGTTCAATTTACAGTTATTTCTACAACTGATGTCTGTGTATTACTTAAAACACAATCGAAAATCCTCTCTGCTGTTGTGTGCTCTGGAACTAGCTGTTCCAAGAAACTATCAAGAAATTGTTTCTCTTGGCCATTGTGACCTTGGAACAGCATAGCAAGCAGCTGAATTCATGCTATTCTTATTTAATGAGACTCTCTGTTCTCCATCAACACTATATGTTCAATGGCTACAAACCTCCAACCAATGGGAAATTCCAGCCATTGAAATCAATGGGACCTACTCCAAAGTAAGTGGATCACAGTCAATATATTTCTCCTGATTGGAATCTGATAATATGAACAAATGCAAAGTGGGGTTAGCTGCAGCCCCTAAATTAAATATTAGTGCTATATATTACATATTTCCAGAATAGCCTTAGCATTGCATTCCAACTTCTAACACTAAAAACCACTTTGAATTGGTTGCTCCTAAAAAGAATTTCCTGGAAGTTTGTAAAAAAAATTTCATTGCTGCTCTAATGTCGTCTGTTCCTAGGGGCATAATTTGATACACCATTCTCACGGATACTATTAGCTAGATAAATGAATAAACATTTGTGTGGTTAAATCTGAAAATTGTTATGTCCCCACTGGCTTATTTTAATGCATGGAATTTTTGTTTGAACTAATATACTAACTATGGTGCAAGGCTAGCCTTGATTTAGTGGGTTCATGCAGTAGTGATTGATGCAGTGCCAGTCTTACTTAGTTATATCCTGATCTATGTATATAGACACCTATATATTATGCCCAGACTATGAGAGGTTCTGAGTACTAGCAAGCCAATAGGAGACATGGGAACTCAGTGTCTCAACAGATCATTCCGCTATTTCTAGCACCAAAGTATGAATTTGGGGCCTCTTTTGACCTGTGCTCACATTTATACCCATATTAACTGTTTCTGGTACCTTATGGTATCAGAAGTGATATCCAGTGCCTCACACCAAATAAACTGATTTTTAAAAAAGAAAAAGAAAGTTCTGTTTGTTAGTGAAAGGAGTTTATTTTGTGCATGCAATGATTATAGCTGTTAGAATTTCCATCCTGTTTTCAGGCGATTAATAACTCAACCACAAAAATTTACTCTTGGCTAAAAACTGGCCAAAAAAAGAGGCAGCTTGAGAATGCCAGGAAAAAGGATTGGAGCTGAAAGACCGAGGCAAAGTGGGTGCATGGAGCCTATGTTATAAGCAAGCACAGTACATGAGACCGTACAACGTCTTTATGGTTGACATGACTCGCATGTTAAGGCGATGGCCTTAGCTTAGAATTTCCAATGGTTTTTGGAGTGTACGTTGGTTAACATTCACCTTATTTACTCCATTAAGTCATAGGGGCTTTATATAAGAATTTCCCTGTGATTTTGAAATGAGAATGTAATACGTTTCTCTGCTGGCACAGTACCAGTCTGCCCTGTTCTTTGGGAAATGCTATGTTGTGTGGGAAACAGAGGAGATGAGACAATGGCCAGGGGAATGGAGCTGTGTTCTGCCCCCCTGGACATTTTCCCAGCTGCCCCAGTCTCCCCACCACTGGCACCACCACTCCCTATTCCCAGTATTGGCCATTTTCCACCCCACCCCATGGCCCTGATGACACCTACTCCAATGTTTTCCCGTTACTTTCCCCCATAAGGAACGTAGTGCCTGCGACAACAGATGGGGGAGCAAATCCGAGCACAGCATACCTCTCTGGCTGAGATTCAGTAATTCTGAGTCCTTCCTGCTGCAATTAATGTAGGAGTGCAGCTATGCAGAGCTGAAGAGGAAATAATATGGGGGGAAGAGGGAGTGACTGAAATGCTGTCCACTGGGTACCCTTTCCTCCCTTGCCTCTCCTGGTGTCCCCTGCAACTTCTGTCTTCTATAGCTAAATGCAGTTGTGTGTGAGAGGGGGTAGTCATTTATGATAGAATACCTTCATTCCAAACCATATTTGATGATCTCCAGCAGAGATTATCTACATGAGCTGTAAGCAGAAACTGCCATTGTTCTCAAAACTTCCGGTTCCTAGGTCAAATTTTAAAAAACTTCACCAAGGACCCTGGAAGGAAACCTGAAACACTCTCCACACCAAATTCCACCCCTTCATCTCATTCCCTGAACTAGTTACACAAGAGCAAAAAGTACCAAAAGGAAAGAGGTAATATGATCCACAAAATTAAATCGCCTATAGCTCTGACATCCTTTAACCTATTTTAACAAAATCTGGATAGATTTCACATATCCCCAGTCCCAACATATATACCAAAATTCAAACCATTAGCTTGTCTGGTTCTGATTTTACAACCACCGATAGAATGCTCATAACTATGGGTAATTTTAGATGTTACAAGACCATGGTCAACCACAGTGAATCCCCTGTGGTACCCTTTGTCCCGTAACGTCTATTTGATTTCCGCCAGAGGTTCACCATGGTGAACCTCCAGTGAGAATCAAATTGACCACGATTCTGGACCTCCGGCCGCCCGGAGGTCCAGACTCGTGCTGGGATCGGGCCCAAACTGTGGTCATGGTGGCCACGATCCGGAAAGGGCCAAAAGGTAACATCTGTTACCTTTAGCCTGCCTGGACCGTGATCCCGACCATGGGACGGGATCAGGCGCAGCGGCCGGATTGGCTGCTGCGCTCGCCTGTCTCCCAGAAGGCGGACAGCCGGGAGAGCGTGGGGGGTGGGGCTGTGCAGCTGCACATCGCACCGCGCAGCACCGCCCCCTGCCCGATCTCCTGTAGGAATCAGGATGGCACGTCTGAAGGATGGCTGGACTGATTCCTGACCGGGATCCAAAACAGATCCCGGTCCATGATTGAGTGTGGCGGGCCTCCGAGTCCGTCACGTCTAAAATTACCCTACAGTGGGACAGTGTTGTCAACTATAGAACTGCAACAGCCACTCTATAAATTCATATAGAAAGTTTTCTTTTGTGTAAAGAAAACCTATTGTGAGCCTACCCTAAATTGAAAGTGCCCCTATAAACTAAGGGGAAAAAGATATATTCAGTGTCTAAGGACACTCAATTTAGGGTAGGACTGCAATAGGAAAAAATCATTTCTGAATGAAGTCCCTATTTTTATTTTTATTTTGTTTAAATGCTCTTTGAAACAACAGCTGCATACTGTTAGCGGTTATTGTCATTTTTACATTGTAACTCAAAATAGAAAAAAACTTTAGAAAGCTATGAAATTAAGGATTATTTGTAGGACCCAAAATGAGACTTCTTTTCTCTGTGCAACTTATTTTTTCTTAGAAATGGGTTGATGGCATCAGCTTGCATCAATATTTTGCATTACTGTTCTTGACATTTCACCTACTGTTCCCCAGTGAAAGGTTCTTTATCTTGAGAAAGAACAAAATTGCTGTCTTCCTGGTTACAAAGGCATGAGGCAGCTGTAAAACAATGCTGCAGAGCAGAGCAGCCACTGTACTGTCTAACAACAAACTTAAGCAGTTCAGTCCAAGGAAACGCAAAACATTGTGCCTAGATTAAGGCAGGGTGTTCAGTTTATGGGTGTGCATGCGTGTATGTGAGCACACCTGCCAAACAATCAAATTGTTTTAAAAATGTGACTTTTACAAACCACATTTCAAGTGGTCAAGAGGGACATAAGCACTGCCCCCTCACCGATAAACCCTGCTGTCTGTCTCTCTCATACTCACCTGAATGCGCACATGGAGTGTGTATTTCAGGTCTTCTGAAGACAGAAGTCCCCCCAGGTTTTTACTGGGGGTCCAAATACAGTGGCCATGCTTCCCCTTTAAAAGAGAATGCTTATAAAAATACATGTTGTAGGGCTTCATTGGTTCCAGTGCAGCCCTGCACCATATGTGTTTCATAAGCGTCCTCTTTTAATTAGGGGAGGTATGGCCACCCTAGGTCCAAAATGCTGACAGTTCCCCCCACCCACCCAATTTTGGAGCCCCAATCCCAGACCAATGGCACCCATAGGATAACATTAGCCTGCAGAGCTTAGCTACGACATGACAGTAAATTATCTGTGTGGGGAGGGGAGCAGGGAAGCTTCTTCCCATCTGTGTGCAACACTCTAATCAGTTCCCATTTCCAGAGGGATCAGTATCACAGTGCACCCCTGATTGGTCCCCCGGAAGTAGGGACCAATTAGAGCGTTGCACACAACTGTGAAGACAGTAAATTATGAGTGGGATGTGGCGGTGAATGAAGCAAGGAGGTGGCAGTGTATTGTCCGGAGCAGTGGTGGGGATCTTGGGGGTCTGGAGCAGTGGGGCGAGAGGTAACTTTGAGGTTTGGAGTAGTGAGTGGAGGGATCTTGGGGGCTTTGTGCAGTGGGGGGGAGGGATCTTAGGGCAGGAAAGGGAATTGTGGGGGCTTGGAGAATTGGTGAAGAGGGATCTTGGGGCAGAAGGGAATCTTGGGGCTTGGAGCAGTGGCAGGGAGGGATCTTGGGGGCTTGGAGCAGTGGGGGTGAGGGAACTTGGGGGCTTGGAGCAGTGGGGAGGAAGGGATCTTGGGAGCGTGGAGGAGTGGGGGGACAGATTGGGGAAGAAGAGGGCATCTTGGGGGCTCAAAGCAGTGGGGGGAGGGAGCTTGGAGCAGTGGGGGGAGTGACCTTGTGGCTTGGAGCAGAGAGGGGGAGGGATCTTGTTGATCTGAGCAGTGGGGGAAGAGGGAGCATGAGGCAGGAGGGGGATCTTGGGGGCTTGGAGTAGTGAAGGGAATCTTGAGGACTTGGAGCTTGGGAGAGGGGGATCTTGTGGCAGGAGAGGGAATCTTGGGGGCTTGGAGCAGTGAGGTGGGAGGAATCTTGGAACAAGAGGGGGTGACTCGGGAGCAGGAGGGACCCAGAGGCAGTGGTCTTGGGGAATCTTGTGGAGGAGGGGGAATCTTGGGGCAGAAAGGGGCGATCCAGAGGTAACAGACTTGTTGGATCTTGAACCAGAAGGGGGGACCTGAGGGCTTGGGGCTTGAAGAGGTATGGGGTACACAGGGGCAGGTGACTTCCTATTATACTAGGGTGTGTGTGTATTGCCTTTCTGTTGTATTGCCTTTATTTAAAAACCTTTACAGCTTTTATACCATTCATTATGTTTTATTTATTATTTAATGTGTAAAGTGTGTTCCGTTTGTTATCTGTACCAAATTTCTATAAAAGACAAAACCCCACAAAACCTGGATACACACAAAGACAAAACTTACACACACACACACCCCAAGCACATCCCTAATGTATGCACACACTTTTGCTCACTGGTGGTGGTTTGGTGGTAGCAGCCTGGCTCTGCTGAGAGGGGAAGTCAGGTGACTACCAGCAGCCTCACATAGAGGCCCCAGCACTCTAGAACTGGCCACCTCCAAAAATGGGACATTTCCTTGTGTACGTGGGATTGTGGTATTTTCTCACAAAAAGTGGAGTGGTCACACTCCTGGGAGGTGTGCAGCATATTTAGGAAAAGGAATTTTTATGAGCTCCAGCTATGTCCCTCTACATAGCTCCCCTACATTCAAGACCCAGCCATTGCTTGTTCACAGCAGCAATTTTCTGTTTCTTACAATCTTGTCAAAGACCAAGATTGGTCATGACAAATAAAGTAAACTGAACAAACTTCTGCTTGTTACAGCAGATGTCCATCTCTAGGCAGCAGCACCCAGCAAGCTCCCTGAACTTGTGAGAAACAATTGCAGCGCACTTGACTTCAAGACAGGAGGAGCCACATAGAGCAGCTTCTGGAGAGCAGCAAATTTATTTTGTCTAGGATGGCAAAACAGCTAGGGCTGGCCCTGCCTAGTATGTTTCCCATTTCCTCTACTTCCCATACTTGATAGCTTTTAGTCAGGAAAACATTATGTCATTTGAACGAAGGCTGTGAGGGCAAACTACATTTTCTTTGTGAGTCCAGTTCTGCACTTACACATTAAGGTTCCCACTCTTTGATCTGAAATTTCCAGCTTTTAACCCATCATCTCCAAGCTGTGGGTGAAGCCTCAATTTCTCTGAGTTATCCAGGTGTTGGGGAGAGGGGACCATGTCAGAAAGGGTGCGGGGTTGAGAGACCACTTTCTAAGGTGACCCTGTCCACTGTGGATCATTGTGACATCGCAACTCATGGAAGGGGGTTTAGTCATGCAGGGTCAGCCTTATGATCCGTGGGGCCCAGGGCGGGAGAGAAATGTGGGGCCCAGTCTCCCTAGGGGATCTCCCTGGCTCAGGAGGTGCTCCCCGGCTCAGTCGGGGGGCACTACCCAGGCCTGGGCTCAGGGACAGCCAGAGGGGCACTCCCCTCCGTCCATCCCCAAGCCCAGCCATTTTGGGGGCACTTACCTTCTGCATCCGCCCCTTGCCGTCCTGGACCCCACGCCGGGCCTGCTCGCTGGGGTGGCTCCCTGCGGCGGGATGTGCTGCCACCGCTGCCTGCCACCACCAGAAGTTGCAGGGAGTGTGGGAGAGGTGGGGCCTCTGCTTCTCCCTCACGCTGGCGGCTGCCCCCTCCCCCTTCGCTGCCTGTCTCGGCCACGGGGAATGAGGGAGAGGGAGAGGCCCTGCCTCTCCTACATTTCCCCTGGCCGAGACTGACAGGCAGCGGGGGGGGGGGGCACAGAGAGTGGGAAAGGCGGGGCCTCTGCCCCTCCCTCACTCCATGCCCCCCCCCCCGCCTGTCAGGGACCAGGAAGATGTGGACTAACTGGTCAGTCAGCCAGGGGGCCCCCGTGCGGGTCCCCAGCTCCCGACCACTATCAGACCAGGAGCTGGGAACCCTGAGTACGGGCCCCCCCCCACAGGAGTGGGACCGGGGGCAGCCACCCCGAGCCGCCCTGCGGTAGGGCCAACCCTGTAGTCATGTCAGAAAGGGGTGGGGAATCCCTTGGCCGTGCCCCTGTTCCTCATAGCACTGACAAAAGCTGAAGTTCTACTTAGACACTTCCTGCTTTCCTCCTCATGTGGTCAAGGCCCCAAACCAACAAAGTAATCTGATTACTTTACACTCTGTACTTACTCTGTACTTACTTATACTCTGTACTTACACTCAAACCAATAAAGTAATCCCACAATTTATTCAAGAGAACATACCTCCTTAAGTTTCAGCACATGCTCGAGGACAATTCATTAGAAAATTATTAATTAATAAAAATTACTAATGCAAAATTTTAAAGAAGCATTTAACATTTTTTCTGGCCACCATGTTGGAATCCTTGAGGAATTTACTACTTATAATTTCTAAAGCACTACTACTTGTACACAGCACTGTACAAATACACTTAAATAACATAAAATACAGTCCCTGCTCAAAGGAGCTTACAATCTAGATAAGACATGGACACAGACAGTTAAAACCAAGGCAAAAGATTACTTGTGGACTATGCTACAGGGTACATTTTATTCAGTAATTGATTTATTCTGACTAAGATCGTGATTGGGATCATGATTTAAATGCAACCTCAAAGAGGCCTTTAGGCAGGACTTGAACATGGTCAGCAGAGGTAGGACACAGAGTATGTTTTTGGTTGTGTTTTTTTTCCAGTTCGGTTCTTTTTTCGGTTTCAGTTTGATTCTTTCCCCACTGAAGTCAATGAGAAATCTGTTTCTGTTTACTTCAATGGGAAGGGGAGTCGGACTGAAAAGCAACCTAAGGGAACCATCCGGAACCGGAAAAAAAACATCCTCAACCCACCCCCATCCCCTGAGACAGGGGGGTCCAAACTCCTCTGCCCCCAGTCTCTGGGGCCCACTACCAGGCTTGGAGGGGGTGGGGGATCTGTGTGCATACACCTCCATCCCCCAGGGCCCTGGTGGCTGGCATGTACTTACCAGCCTCAGAGGATGGGGGTGAAGATCTGCTGCTGGTGGAGGCCTCCCGTCACCTGCAGAGACACGCTGCTGGCCTGCCACAACTCCTGCCAGGCCTAGGCCTCCTCGCTGTGGCGCGTTGCCAAGGTGAGTCCTTGCTTGGCAACATGCATGGCCACTAAGGTCATTTTGCACATGTACAGCCCTTTTCAAAAATGGTGCCGGCACTGCCAATCATCCCGTTGACTTCAATGGGAAGGGAACTGGGTCTGGGACTGAACAAAATCCCATCCCTTACCCCCACCACTCCCATCTCCTGAGACATGGGGTCCAACCTTCCCTCAATCCCATTCCCCAGGGCCCACTACCAACCTTGGAGGGTGGGGATCTGTGTTCTGAACACCCCACCCCACCTCCCAGGGCATGTCTTTCCCCTCACGCCCTGGGGCCCTAGTGACTGTACCTACCAACCTTGGAGGATGGGGGTGGCCCTGGTGGCCATTCTGCAGAGGCGTGCTGCTGAGCAGGGACCCACCTTTCTGGGGCACGCTGCTGAGGTGAGTCCCTGCTCAGTAGAATGCATGGCTCTGACAACCATTTTGCACACGCACACTGCTGAGCAGGGACCCAGCTCAACAGCGTGCCCCAGCAAAGAGGCCTAGGCCTGCTGGGAGGCCTCTACCAGCTGTAGCGGGCCAGCAGCACACTGCTGTGAGGGAGCCTGCTGGTGCCAGGAAGCCTCCATCAACAGCAGCGGGCCTCCACTCCATTCTCCAAGACTGGTAACTAAGTACAGCTGCCAAGGCCCCAGGGTGTGAGGGGAAAGATGGGCCCAGGGAGGTGGGGTGGGGTGTTCAGAACGCGGATCCCCACCCTCCGAGACTGGTAGTGGGCTCCAGGGAATGGGGGTGGGGAGGTTGGACACACACACACCCCGTTCCAGGGGATGGGAGTGGTGGGGGGTTAGAGACGGGTTCCATCAGTTCTAGACCTGGTTCCCTTCCTATTGGCTTCAATGGGAAAAGATGCAAAACCAAAAACCAGAACGGGACTGATTTTCGGATGCTCCAAATTTAAACTGAAACAGCCATTTTTAAGCTGCTTCAGTTTATCCGAAACCAAAATCCCATCCCTAACAGGGAGGGAGACAGGAGCACTACCTCAGGAAGAATGTTTCAGGCATACGGTGAAGCAAGGTGAAGGGCACGGAGTCAGCATTTGGCAATGAAGGAGTAGTGTGCAGAGAAGAGAATCTTGCCCGATGAATAGAGGTCAAGAGAAGTGGTGTAGGGGGAGATAAGGGAAAAGAGGTAGTGAGTGGATGCAGAGTGAAGACACTTACAGGTATAAAGTAGAGGAAACTTGAACTGTATATGGAAGTGGATAGGGAGCCAGTGTAGTGACTTGAGGGGGACCGGGTTACATGGTCATAATAGTGTGCAAGGCAGGTGAGTCTCTTGAGGCTGAATTTTGAATAGACTAAAGTGGAGATAGATGGTTCAGTGGGAGACCTGCAAGAAGCAGGTTACAACAGTCTAAGTGGAAGTGATGAGAGCATGAATAAGAGTGTCTGTTCAGAAAGAAAGGAATGAATTTTAGTAATATTTTAAAGAAAGAAGCAACACGTTTTAGCAGTGCTTTGGATGTGAGCAGAGAAGGAGAGAGTGGAGTCAAACATGACCCCTAGGTTATGGGCTATGGAGACAGGAAGGATGACAGTGTTTTCTACAGAGATGGGGAGTAAGGGGAGGGGAGAAGTGGGTTTAGGAGGAAAGAAGAACTTCTGTGTTGGCTATAATAAGTTTGAGCAGTTAGCGATGTCAGACAGGCAAGCTGAGATTTGGAACTGGATACTGGTGGAGAGTTCTGGTGCAGAGAGGTAGATTTGCAAATCAGCAGTTTTCAGGGCCGGCTAGTGGGTCTTGAGGTTGGAGGGGTAGTAAGGCCGGCCGGCCTGCCGGCGGCAAAGCCACCAGCAGGCGGAGCCAGGGCAATGGTGGGCGGAGCCAGGGCAACGGTGGGCAGAGCCAGGGCAACAGTGGGTGGAGCCAGGGCAACGGCAGGCGGCATAACCCAGCAGCAAGGAGTTCTAAGAGTTAATGTTGGATGGACATTACATTACTTAATCAAGCAATTTCAGTTAGGTTAGGCAGGTTATAATCACCTCCTCTGCCAGGTTTAAAAGCAAGCAGACAACCTTAAACCTCACTTACAAGCAGTTTTAGCAAAGACACACACACACACACA
>QEPC01002403.1:6829161-6842472 GCA_003113815.1 Sphenodon punctatus | reverse complement strand
TTCAAAAACATCACAAAATCATTTTGACTCTAGCTTAAACTCCAAAAAACATACAAATTCATTACAATTACCATTTAAAAAAAAATTCAGCTCCATACATTGCAACAAGACATAAACGCCAAAAACATGGAAATTATTTCAGAATTTGAGGAATATTTAATATTTTATCCTCATCAACATAAATGTAATATATGTACTTAATTCTTTACTATACATACTTTTATTCATTTTTATCAATAACTAAACTTTCACATTTTTTCATTATTAAACTTTAATTTATTATCATAATTTGACAATGAACAATTTTTTCAGAGTGCATTAACTCTGTCCTTTACATGTATAAAAATTGTATACATTTCATACAATAAACTGTTAACAATGTCAGTGTAGAGAACATTATAGAATTTGTTGTACAGAATGCAGTTCTGTAGAAACAGAGTTAATGTGACGTTTGGGGGCTCAACTCATCCAAGCAGAGGAGATATTGATGATTCAAAATCGTGAGGACCTGTGCATTTTGAGCACAACCAATTAACTTTTAAACAGTCATAACATTTTGTTTTCCTGATGGATCTTCTTCAAACTTTGTGCATATGATTGTCCTCACAAATTATAGCCACGGATACATTTTCAGAAATGTAGCTCAAGCGACTTCCTCAAAATCAGGGCTTCAGCAGTCCCCTGTTTATAACGGAGAGTGGTTGTGCATTTAGCTTCCTTACAGCTACCACTGGAAGGAAATTCTAAACAGAATGTATGACACATAATATTCCCACTATCATATTTTGAAATAAACCTGAGTTTTCTTTTCTCATTCATAAAAAAAGCATGTAATGGGACTATGCTTGCTGCTACTACCAATGATAGCAGGCAGACTGATTTGCTAACAGTTCTGTTTGGAAGACTCCAGGCTGATTTCTGTGCAACAGCTTGACTTAGAGATTTTATCTTGTATATCTGCGCTGAGCTCAGTTTTTGCAGAAAAGTTTAGGACCGTCAGGGATCAGTATTGTTGTTGCAAACTGGTAAAATGCTAGGATTTACATGTATTTTTTCTACACCCTTACGTGGAAAAGCAAGGACTCTGTTGATTGAATTCAGCAGTGAGCGAACTGAATGGGAAGCGAGGGGAAGTATAATTCAACCAGACAAGCTGTCTCCTCCTGTTGCATCCAAAAACTGCCATTAGTACTTCCATCCACTCCTTCTTTTCTCCAGCACCTGCAGCAATGTCATGCTACAACATGTGTATTATAGAACTACTGCATTTTAGTCTGATTTCCTGTGGAAAAAAACGGGTTGCAGGGGTGGACAACATTCTCTCTCGCCTGTCACTTTGAAAAATAGTACAAGCTCCATTGCCCAACAAGGCATTGAGAGTGGACATGCTTAAGGGGGTATACTTGGGATGATAGAAGGAAGGTGAGGTTCTAGATAATGGATCTATGCCATGGATCCATTCCCTATGCTTGTGTGCATGATGTCATCTCCACCCCTTCTCCTGTGCTCACTCTTTCAGTGCTTGAAGGCATGGATTGGATCCAGGTCCCAGAACTGGAAAGGGGCCAAATAAAAAACCGCCACTGAATGGACTTGGGCCACAAGGTAAACCTGACTTATGCAATCCCTCTGCCTGTGTGTTTGTAAAGATCTTTAACTTTTGATGCCATCAGCCAATTTCAGCCAAATATGGTAGAGAGGGAGAAGGCCTAAAGGTAAGTAAGGATCAATATTTTATAACAAAAGTTGCACCTGGAGGGAATCGCAGGCTCATTTTGCAGCTGAAAAATTCTGTTGACTTAAATTGAACATTATCCCCCTGTTTAGGAAACCAGGCTTCATTATCATTAATCTGTTTGTTTGGCTGCTGTTCAGAACTACTTGGTTTTTATAGAGATATGATGGTTGATATGGTGCAAAGTTTAAATCTTTTTGTCCAAAGTCCCCTAAATTCAGGGAATAAGGTTTTAATTTCATTTTAATTATAGACAAGGGTGTAGCTACAACAGGGGACAGGTGATGCAGCTACATCAGGGCCCATGAAGGGGAGGGCTGAGATCATGGATCTCTTTTACGTTCTGTACCAGGGCCTATTTTAACATAGCTATGCTCTGATATAGGTACTGCAGCTGGCTGCCTTTTCCTCAGTATTCTGGAGATTGCTGGCTCTGAGGTTTTAGTTATAAAGGTGGGCTAGAACATGATGAAAGATTGGAATGGGAGTCTTTGGAGCATTGCATGATTGGCTAGGAAATATGTCTGTTTTTTTACATTCACATTAAACATGTTGCATAAAGGGACTATCAGTCCGTCAGTGAGTTCTCTTGTTTCCAAATGGAACATGAGGCAGCAACCAAATTCCTCCATATCCCACGATCTAAGGCCATTGTCTGGGTTTCATTCGATGTAATGGGCAAAGACTTTGTCTACTGTGTCATATCATCTGAGGTGCGGATGGCCCGATTTCCTTTCCCCCCTGGAGTTTTCCACATCAGAGCTTGACTTGCCAATGTGGATGGCTCCATTCTGAGTCTTTTCCTCCTTATGAATTCAGTTGCTGGTGGCTGCTCTGTTGCTGAATGCTGTCACTAATTGCCTTATCCTGCCACTAGAAATTACCTATATTAGACAGACATTTACTGTCAAAACCATATGTTTATTGTTTTATTTATTTATTTGAATTTATATGCCACCTTCCCAGAGGCTCAGGGCAGCTTACAATACATAAAAACATTTAAAACTCATACAATAAAAAACCTAAAACCCACCCAATACCACCTCCCCAACCAAGCCCCTCTCACACCCGTACCCCCAAACAACACAGCACCTCACCCCAATTCCCTATCTGCTCCCACCAAATGCCTTTTCAAATAAAAAGATCTTAAACCGACTCCAGAAGACACTCAGACTTGGGCTCAAACAAACCTCTGGGAGAAGGGAGTTCCAAAATACTGGGGCAGCAACCGAGAACGCCCCCCTGTGAGCACATATTGTATGAACAAGGCTAGCAGATGGTAATCACAGGGAGGCGCTCTCAGCCGATCACAGGGGCCGCAATGAGGAATGGAAGGGCCAGGTGGTCTTTCAGATATGTGCGGCCCAGAACATTTAGGGCTTTAAAGGTCAAAACCAGAGCCCTGAATTGTCCCTGGAAAGCTATAGGGAACCAGTGCAGACTTCAGAGCATTGGCGTAATGTACTCTCGGTAACTTGTCCCTGAAAGTAGGTGAGCCACTGCATTCTGCAGCAGCTACAGCTTCCAAACAGTCATCAAGGACAGCCCCACACAGAGCACGATGCAGCAGTCTAGCCTCAAGGTGATGAAAGCATGGATGATGGTGGCCAGATCCAAATGAGAAAGAAAAGGCCACAGCCTCCTCACCAGATGGAGTTGGTGAAAAGCGCTCCTGCCACCACCACAATTTTGACAATCCAGGTGCAGTAAAGGGTCCAGAAGCACCCCGAGGTTGCGAACCTGGTGGACCAGAGAGGGCCGGACTCCATCAATAACATGAGTCCCAATCCCCTCCAGACCAGCCAACCATCGTCACCTTGGTCTTGTCTGGATTCATCCTCAGTCAGCTCATCCTCATCCAGTCCCTGACAGCAGCTGGTAAGCACCGAGACTGCAGAGCCTGGGTCAGATGAAAACGAGAAGTAGAGCTGAGTGTCATCAGCATACTGATGGCACTTCAACCCAAACCTCCGGATGATCTCACCCAGTGGCCTCATATATACATTGAACAAGAGGAGAGAGAGAATAGAACCCTGTGGGACCCCACAGGGAAGGTCTCAGGAGGACGACAAGCAATCACCCATAACCACTCTCTGGGATCTCCCTGACAGAAAGGTGCAGAAACACTTGAGTGGTCCCACGCACCCTCGCCAGGTCCCATAGTCATGTCAACAACACCTTGTGATCAACTGTATCAAAGGTTGCTGAAAGATCTAACAGGATCAACAAGGTAGAATTTCCCTTCTCAATCTCCAGATCGTCCCTAAAAAGAGAAGGTTAGAAACAGGCCGATAGCTGGCTAGGGAGTCAGCATCCAAAGATGGCTTCTTAAGCAAGGGCCAGACAACTGCAGTTTTAAGGGCATCCAACATCCTACCCTCCCAAAGGGAGGCATTGACAACCCCAGCCAGCAATAGCCCCAACATCACCTGGCTGGCTTTCACAAGCCAGGACATGCAANCCCCCCCCCCCCGCACTGGTGGGTGAAACCTATTGAAACTGATCCAAACAGGACAGGACTGAGCTTCCATAACTCCAAACTCTGATTCTTCAGAAAAAGTGGCAGCACCCAAGTCGTGGTGAATACAAGCAATTTTGTTTGCAAAGTAGTTAATAAAAATGTCTCAGCAGGCATTTGATGACTCCGATGACTCCGTTTCTGGGCAGAGGCAGACCAGATTAACCAGGCCCTTCACCACATGGAACAGCTCTGCTGGATGAGACTTTGTAGATGCTATGATAGCGGAGAAGAAAACTTTTTTCACTGGCACTGCCATCACAACCACGGCAAAGTCTTTTAAAAACAATCTATGCTGCAATCGATCGGCTTCAGCATGAGTTGAACACCATCTGCACTCTAACCAAGTACCCTCCACCTTCAACCACCTCAGGTCCTCTGTATACCAGGGAGATCTGTGCTGCTGCAGCGGTGGGAGCAGATGTCTGGGTGCAACCGTGTCAATGGCCAATGGCCAAGATGTCAGTCCATAAAGCGACCAGGTCATTGACAGAGTAGCCATCAAGGTCAGTAGGTAGACACACACCCCACCTCCGAGGGTTCTGGAAACCAATTGGATCAATTAGTCTCTGAGGGCGGACCATCCTAATGGGTTCATCATCCAGAAGAGGACATCAAAGGGCAGGGATCTGTGCCTTCAGAAGGTTATGGTCTGACCATGACAACGGAGTTGTAACAACACCCCCGATATTCAGAACTCGTTCCCAGGGTGGTGCAGATTGCAGAACATCAAATCCAATGTGTGTCCCACCTCATGTGTTGGGCCAGATATTAAGTGGCATAGGCCTATAACAGAATTTCCAATCCATCCCCTGCCAAATCCAACACGAGGTGGACACCCAGCGAGTTGTTAGTAATATATGCGCTCACTTTTGAGATTGCTTTCTAAGACCCCGTGTTTCAGAGTTGTATAGCAGTACTAATATTGTATTGCTGTTATATATTCTTAACTTTGTCTTGAGACTTGGGTTCTTACCCAAACTGCCATTTTTGGTTCAGGTAGTGCAAATTCAATGTCTACCCATTTTGGCGGTACTTGTTTTAGCTCTACACAAGGACCGCTTGTGACACATGACCTCTTGATTATATGTTAACATGTAAAAAGGCAAGATTGCGAGGGGTGGAGTGGGGGAGGAAATCAAGTATTGACAAACAGCCTAAAGGAGCAGGTGCATAAAGTAAGTCTTATAAACATCAATGAAACCAAACTCATGACTGTTGATAATCTACAAGAAACAATTATGGAGCAAGATGGAATGGATACATTGGGTTGAGTGAGGTACAGGAATTTTGCTAAGTAGGAAGTACCATGGTACCAGATAATGGTAACATACATAAAGGAACTATGCAACTTTTAAAGATGATAATGACAATGATGTAAGTTTTTAATATAGCTGTCACATTGATCCCTAAGTATGAGAGATAAATGAGATAAAATGGCCATGAGATTCTACTTTTAACTCTGGATCAACTTCTGTTAGTGAGATTATGCAAGCTTTTGAGCTTCACAGAACTCCTCTTCAGCAATACCGGTAATCAGAATATGTAGTAAAAAGGTTAAAACTCTTTCCCACATAAGAGCTGCACTGACATCCTACCTGGAACCCATGGGCTGCTTCTGCATTGCACAAAATGAACTGGCAGCCACCCTTATTTTTAACATGCACTGCAGCCCATGGAAGCAGCAAGTCCCAGCTTTATCCTGTCCCAAGTGCTATTCTGTTCAAAATGGAGACTGGCATGCAAAAGCCATGGATCTTGTATGAGTGTAAGCCACCTCTCCACATTGGGTAAAGCCAGTTGTTGGCAGCATTTTAGAGCTCTGAGATTCATTAGGCAGTTGGGCAATGACATATGTGGAATATGGAACCATACAGACTAGATTAGAAATTATTCTCTCTCTTCGTATATAAAGTTTGAAAGAAATTGTATTCAGTAGACTAAAGCTGATCGCTGAGGCCATAGAAGCATTTCATCTGTGGTTAACCCCACTGCTTGATGTTTCATCATTGGAGAAATACCCAGTTGTTTTCTTGTAAAATGTTAATTTCAACCATGAGCTTCAAGAGCTGCTCTAGCCGAGGGCTATATTAAAAAACCCCACAATTGTTTGCTATGCTCATTGTCCCTAAAGCCCAATGAATGTTAAAATAGTCTCTAATGAAACCTTAGCTTCTGCTGGCTCCTGGCCTGCTATCCAGCTGTAGCAGCTATGCCATTCCAATGCCAGTTTTCAGTTCTTCATGATTAACAATTCATGCAGCACATGGGATGGTTGAGATGGATGTTAAACATGTTGACATGCAGAGATTAGCTCTTCAACCACTCTCACTGTTGGCACTCGGAAGCTGCTATTTTGAAAACAATTGTTACTACAGCAGTGATTAGACATGAATAGTATGACATGAAAGAGTGGAAGGTTTTAAAAACAATCTATTACCCAGAAATGTTAATTTAGAAACTTGGTTTTCCCCTTCAGAATAAAAATTAGAAATATTTTATAGTGAGAACAGTTCTACTTTAAGATGTAAATTTATTACAACTATGGCAGATACTAGAGCCAGGGTTGTCCAACTGGTGTCTCAGAGGCTAGATCCGGCATAGGAACTTGAGGAGGTGGCCAAGAGGTTGGACAGCCATGAAACTATAATCTTCACTTCCCAGTATGTGAAACATACTGTAGGCCCCTAAAATGTGCCTTTAAATAACATATCAGGATCTGACCTGGGGGTTGGAGCGGCGTAGAGGAAAGGGCTGAAGCTTCTGCGACAATTACACAGAGCCAACTGTCAGAGAGAGAGAGAGAGAGAGAGAGAGAGAGAGAGAGGTGCTGCTGGGAGCTTAAGGGATAGCGTGTGGAGATGGCTGCTGTTTGAGCTTCAGGAGGAAGATCACTCTCTGGCCTATATTGGGAACCCATAGCCTGAGTGGATAAATTACTATGGAAGGCTGCTTCGCTGACTCACCCACCCGACATATAAATAGCCCAGGGCGGCGACCTATCTGGGCCTGGGCCTAATGCTAAGGGAAGTCTCCTCAGAGAAGGCCAGGGAGCCAACATTGCTTCTGGAAGGACACTCTGGACAGTCCTCTGAAGTCTTTCTGGAGAGTGGAAGCCACTGCCCTGCCAACTTCCTGCGCGTCTACACAAGTAAACTGCAAATACTCTGGTTTGAACTTGAGGGTTGGGAGGTGTTGGTGGTGTTTTCTTCTGTTGTTATTTTCATTCTGGTTTTAAAATTGTAACAGATTAAGTAGACTGTTTTCTCTGGCAGAAGGTCTGAAATGTTGTTTCCTGGTTGCCCTAATTGCAGAAATCTCTGTTTATAGGACTCTTCCAGGTGGAGGCACCGCTAGGGTATATTATAATTATTAAGCACTGCAGTAGAAATCAGGAGCCTCCCCTTAAATTTCCCAACACAGCTGGGACTCCCAGGACTCCTGTCCCTGTAATGCGAGTACCACTTTTAAAAAGGGGTTACACATACTATACAAAAAGACTTCCCTAGGAAGGCCTCTGCACCAAGAGCAAGTCACTAGAAGGCCAGAGTTACAATTATTGCACTGTACGTAGTCTGCATGGTGTACCCTGAAACTAAACACTTTCACAATTTCTTGCTTTTGTAGCAGTTTTCACACTGTGCAAATATGAGACTTTTCATCCCAGTGAATAGAGTACTATCTGTTCATCCGCATGGGCCAAGGATTTGAAGCAGTCCATCGGGCCAGGGCTGATGAACAGGACGTGAGTCAACCCGTATGAGCTGCCCACAGTTCTAAGACAGATGCCACAGCAAGAGCCAAAACAGCACCGCACTGACACCAGGGCAGCAACACAATATGATCTGGAGGGATCAACCCACCAGTCCCTGCAGAGCAACCAAACCCCCCACCCTCATGGTGGATAATTCGCCCCTGTAGGGACCCTAGAGAAGGAGAGCGCTGACAGTTGGGAAATATAGATGCAAGGCCCATGCATTTGTAGCAAAGCCTCTTGGAGTTGTGAGTTGTGGGGTGAAATGGGTGGGACTGGGAGGAGGGCAGGTCCCGAGGGCAGCCCCAGGTGTGAGGTGGGTGCAGCGTGAGGGATGGGGCTGCCTGGTGAGAGCAGGGAATGGGTTGGGGTGGGGATTGGGGTTTGGGGCGGGAGGGGGGTTTGGTTTGTATATTTCCCTTTTCTTCAAGTGGACTGCTATTGGGTTTGACATTTGATATATTGTTTAGATTATTATATATTGTTTATTATGTATTATCATATTATTTATTGTTTATTTATATTGTATTTCATTTGTGCAATTTGTGTAAGCCGCTGCGAGACACCTGTGGTGTAGTCTGCGGGGAACAAAATGAAAATGAAATGATATGAAACCGGGTTGTTTATATGACCGAGCCAGAACCCTACCATCTTTGCCACTGCAACCTGAGGCTAGACCAAAGAACCACAACCCATAAAGCACAATCCAGCCTACACATTACAGTCTGAGGCAGTCAGGTGATCAGAAGGCTGCTGCTCATTGGCCCTCTTCCAGTATTTATTTCTTCTTCCTGCCACCCTTCCCTTGTCTGAGCAATCTCTCAGACTGCTTGCTGGTCAGACCCCTCTTGCCAGAGCTTCAGCTCAGAACCTGCCTTCCCCAGACTACCTGCTCTTCTTCCAACCCTGCCTGCCTGCAGCTCAGCAACCCTTCCCCCCTGTATCTGGACCCTATGCTGCCCCCTACAGATGAGCTTCCTGGTTTTGACCCCTGGCCTGGACTTCAACTAAGAGTCTGATAACCCCATGGACTGCTGATCACTGGGCCCTGTCCTGTGACCACATCATGAAAACCTGACAGATGATTAACATTTATTTTGATTTTCTTATCGGTCACAAATTCAGAACGGCCAGGACATATCCTGCCACTAATTTTCACACGCAATTTCCCATTGATTTTGAGAGGAAACTCTCTCTACATAGACAGTGTTTTAAGACATGGCCTCTTAGTTTAATATATATCTGGTTCCCTATGAATATAATATATAATTAATACGCATAGAGAACTGGATAACCCAAAAAATTGGTTTAACTACATATTAGGGATGGGACTCTGGAAACAGGTTTGGTTTCAGGTTTTTCGGTTTCAATTCTCCCAAGAATTTTGGCTCTCGTTTTGGGTTTTTTGCACTGAAATTTTTGGGGTGTTTTTGGGTTTTTTTGCATTGGGAAAAAAAAAAGTTTCATTACAAAAAACGCCAAAACTGAAATGAGAACCAGAATTTTGGCTAGAACCAAAATGACCATTTTCAGGTCATTTCTGTTCTATTCGAATCCGAAATTCCCATCGGTACTACAACCTCAACCTTTACCTTATGTGACTGATGGATCAAATTTTAGCCCAGGCTGACAAAAAGATTAGGGGTAGGACTTTAGGTTTCAGTTTTAACTGAAACAGCCCAAAAAATGACTGTTTCAGTTAAAACCAAAGGATCCGAAAATTGGGTCCATCTCGATTCTCAATTTTTGGATCTTAAATTCCCATTGAAGTCAATGGAAATTCTTCCCATTGACTTAAATGTGAAGAGCCAGTTGGACAGGGAAACCTCCTCCACCCCACACCCGGCCTTGGGGGGCACTGAACAAGGGCTTGAGCTGAGGAAGGTCAAAGGGCCAGGTGTGGCTGAGTCACAGAACTGTGGTGGTGCTGTCCAGTTGAGTGCTGTTTTAGAACTCCCTGCCCCAGACTGCTGGATCGAAGTCTGTCTCCTTACAGCACCTTAGTTCAGAGTCAGTGGATTGTCATCAGGTGGGATATGGTCCACTTTATTGATTATATAGTTCGTGGCCCTTTTGTTGAGATTAAATCAGCAAAACCACCACCTTTGTCACTGTATGGACACTGGCCAGTTAGGAACTAGACTGTGATGGTCAATTTATTTCAACTGCATCTTTTTTAGGGATGGGGCACAGGGCCTAATTTCTGTTTTGGTTTTATTTATAATAATAATAATACTTTATTAGCTTGGCTGAAGCCATTGCTTAGACAAACAAACACAAAACCAAAGCAATAATGGACAGAATCAAACACCATTGGTTGTTATCCCAAAGAAGCAAAATGACATAACACCCAATAAGAAGAGAATTTTCTACAATACAAGAACTTGATACAATATTCAAGCTGTTCGTAAACCATAATAGATCATTTGAGAAGTATTATTTAAACAGAAGGATTTTCAGGAACAATCCCGACACAAACTGTATGGGCCAAAAACAATGCCCCCTGTTGTATGACTAAGACCAGAAATTGGGCAAAACTGTTAGTTACATCGGGGTCCCCATCCATCGAAAAGAAATGCAATAACCAATCATCTGACCTATCAGAATATTTCGATAGGAATGAAGACAAGAACCGGGTCCTAAGGGAATCATATAGATGGCAATGGAGTATCACATGGAGCGAGGTTTCCACCTCTGACATATCGAAAGGGCATAGCCTTTTTTCAAAGCTAACCTTCTGAAATCTGCCTTCCAAAAGAGCAGTCGGAAGGCTATTCATTCTTAACCTCATAATCAAATTTTTCCCTCTTTGAGAGATGGCCGAAGTCAGGTAGTTAGCCATCATTTCCTGGGGAGGATAGCAACGGAGATAGTCCCTTAGGAATGAGGTGTCCCTAATCGCCGCTACCTCATTCTGTCTGGCTATGTCTAAATGTCTTGTCAGAATCTCCTTTCGAGCCACGCCCTGAGATACACTGTCAATATAATCCAACGAGAGATTCATTTGTTTCAGGTGTTGTTCTACCCTAATCTGCCACTTACTTTTATAGGTATCACTCCTAAGGAATTGAGAAAGCCCCAAATCCTCTGAGGTTCTTAATTTAAGCCAGTATTTGAACACCTGAGACCAAGCAGTCACCTTCCAATTTAGTTGGCCTGATTCCAATCTCAGGGGTTCCATTGGGTAGCCCGATTCCAATCTCAGGGGTTCCATTGGGTAGCCCCATCAGTCTCCTGAGGAAACGGGATTGTAGCCCCTCCACCTTACAATCCAAAGGAAGAAGAGGGACCCAAATCTCTGCTCCACAAAGGAGCTGTGATTTGACCCTAGCATTATGGACTTTAATTGCTATCTCAAGGTTTGCATGACCTGACCTGGCAAAAAAATTCTGTATAGCCAGAGATGAAGTCTTAGCAAACATCTGAGAAGTCGAGAAATGATCTGACCAAAGGCCCCTAGATGTAAAATTTAATCCAAGGTACTTAAACGTTTTAACCTGTGAGATTTTTGGGGGCCCAATCTGCCAACTGAATTCCTTTTTTGCTTTAGAGAAAACAACCACTTTGGATTTGTGATAGTTTATGGTAAGTTCATTTATATCGCAATACTCTTGAAAAGCATTCAATTGACGAGAAAGACCCAGCCTTGTTTGAGAAAGAACCGCCAGGTCATCGGCATATAACAGACCACCAACAGGTCTTGCTGCCAGTTTTGCTGGAAAAAATTCTTTTTTAGAAAGTAAGGGCACAACATCATTTATGAATAGATTGAATAAGGAGGGGGCCAAGATGCACCCTTGTCGAACCCCCTGAAAAGAGTTAACATTCCTTGTTAGGTGACCTTGATTATAAATTCTTACTACTAAATTTGAGTTGGAGTAAAGCCCCATGATTAGTGAAAGAAGCCTCTTATCCATTGAAAACTGATTCAATTTCGTCCATAACAATTCCCTGTTTACCGAGTCGAATGCTGACCTCATATCAAGGAATGCCACGAACAATTTATTATTTGAGGCCTGATATTTTTCTACTAGATGGTACAATATAAATGAATGATCTGTGGTGGACCTTCCACGCTGAAAACTGGCTTGTTCCGGAAAAATTATATGCTGTTTTGACATCCAGGCCTCCAGCTTACACAGGAGGTGTTTCGCATAAATTTTACTAATAACACTGAGTAAGCTGATTGGCCTGTAATTAGCCAGATCGGACGGAAGGTCCTTTTTAAGTATTGGGATGATTATAGCCCTATTCCAATTGGGAGGTATAATTCCTGATACATTTATCGCTGTAAATACAGCTGCCAAAAGTGGAGCCCACCAATCCAAATTGGTTTTATTTTGATTTCAGATCCCTGAATTTTGATAAGTCTCTCGGTTTCGGTTCTCAGTTCTTTTTCCCATTGAAGTCATTTTTCCCATTGACTTCAATGGGAAAGAGAACCAAGGACCAACTGGCCAAAACCCAGGGATCTGGGACCGAACAAAACCCTCGGGCCCATCCCCACCACCTCACTCCCGGCCTCGAAGGGTGGGGATCCATTACCCTTAACACTCCCACACCTCAGGCCCCTGTACTTACTGCTGTGGTGCCACCTGTCCGAGTCCAGAGGATGGGGTGACTTGGAGTGAGGAATGGCCACTGGTTAGGCTGCTGGCTCTGATGCCAGCAGCGGGGCCTCCTCTGTTGCTGGCTGGTGACAGGAGCTGGCTCTGCTGCCAGGCTGCTGGGCCTTCTCCACTGCGGGGTGGTGGAGAAGACCTGTCCGTCTGGCAACAGAGCCAGCTCCTGCCAGCAGCAGAGGAGGTCCGGCTTCTGGCAGCCGAACCAGCGCCTTTGCCCCATATGTGCAGCCGCACTTGCCTGGCTGGGCAGCAGGCTGCAGCCAGCCTGTCCCCCAGTAAGTGATTCTTCCTCCCATCCCTGGTTCCAGACCCCATCCCTCACCTCTGCCTTCTAGTAGCACAGCAACAGCGGGGAAGATCAGGCTGGGAGATAAGGCTGTTTGTTTACAAACAGCTCCCAGTGCTGATCAGAAGGTTGCTGCCTTGTAAAGAAGGTTCTTCGAGATTATTATTATTATTATTATTAAACATTTATAAAGCGCCAGTTGCAACCTGGCTCTGTACAGAACATACAATCAGATGCGGTCCCTGCCTGGGGCTTACAATCTAAAAGACAAGGAGGGGGAGACAAGGAGAGGGGACAGCGGGAGAGACATGGGAGAAGACAAACAAACATTCAGGCGGATGCGAAGTCTCAGGTGCGTGTACTTGGCTTGGTTACAAGGTGGTCGGTAGCAGC
>QEPC01002403.1:6768786-6826180 GCA_003113815.1 Sphenodon punctatus | reverse complement strand
GAACTGGTTATGGGGTGGGGGAAGCATGAACTGATTATGGGGGCACAACTAAACTGGTTATATGTCTCTTTTCATGGTATAATGCGCTTAATAAGCTGCTGCATTTTGGGTGTCTTGTGTGTGTGATAGCAGCACCTCTGGACTGGTTGCACTGCACGCATGCACAAGGCACAGGCGGCACCAGCAGCAAGAAGCAACAGGGCCTGGAGGCCAGACTGGCTAAGCTCACCCCCTCCCCCAGTAAGGCAATGGATACAGTCAGTCTCTGTGCCTGCCTCATTGCCCGCCTGGCTGCCCCTAAAGTGGAACCACTCCTGGGGAGTGGTGGTAGACACTCGGCTGGGGAGGGGGAGAAGCATTAGGAGGCCATGCTTCTCCATGGTTGCTCGGAGGGGTGGAGAATGGGAATCCTTTCTGTCCAGAGGGAGTAAGTTTTATGTAAATTTATACATTTGCATAATTAGGTGGGGCTAATTATGCAAATTAGGCACCGCACCAAGACTTCGCACATGGCATCACAAACCCTGGGGCCGTCCCTGCTGCCTGGCAGCCGGGTCTTCTCTTCTTCTTCCTAGTCTGCTGCTGGTCCGAAGAATAAAGAGAATGCTGCCAATCTGGAATCGCACATGCGCAAAATGGCCACTGAGGCCATTCTGTGCAATCTGTAACCCTAATCCAAAATGGTGCCAGCAGCGTCAGTGCCATTTTGGAAGAGGGCAGCCGTTCTGTGCATGAGTGGAATGGCGGTAAGTACAGGGGCCTGGGGAATTGTATGTGTGTGTGTAAAGACAGGCTCTGGCAGGTGGGGATATTAGAAGTAATGGATCCCCACCCTTCGAGGCTGGGAGTGGAGTGGTGGAGATGGGCCAGATCCAGGAATTGAAAAGGGGCCAAATGAAATACAGCCATGAGCCAGAAGAATATGGCTGTGTCCTAGCTCAGTGGTTCTTCGCAGTCAGCACATGAGTATGACAGCCTTTCCTTGCCCCCCAATTCGGGCTGTTGCAAGGAACAACGCCACCGGCCTGCCTTGTAAAACCACAGCAAGCCTGCAATTAACATGCTCCATGGTGATTTGGGGGGAGGGAGCAGAAACTGAGAACTGACAGCGGGCCCATTTATCCAAAACATTTGGGAGATGAACCAACTCTTGTTGGTTACAAGAATAAAAGGTTCTACAATGCACCTGTCAGGACCTTAGGGGTGGGGGAGGGGACCAGAGGTCCTTGCAGGAGCAGGCTCAGGTCAGGCATGGAGTTCACAGGAGTTCAGAACCAAGAGCCAGACACACAGGGAAGGTTCAGAGAGCAAGAGTACAAGACCAATGTAGGTTTTTATCTCCTGTTTTCTGGTTTTATTGTGGATTAGTTCAACCTAATTGTCAAGGATTTATTGATTCTGCAATAAAATACATCTGGAATACTGATCGTGTAAATGCTTATTCTGGACTAGAGACCCCCTGTCATAGAGAACTGCAGGTACAATTAATATCCCCTCTATTCAACTTCTCTATGGTATTCTGCGGTCTCGGGTGACAAAATGTCATGGGTGGAAGAAGGCTCTGAAATTCAACTATGCTTTTCTATGTTGTTGAATCCCGTTTGTCTCTGCTGTTTACACAAATACAATCCCCTCTGGAAATTTACGTCAGGCCTGTTCCGTGCAAAACTCCCACCCCTAACCCTGAAGTACTGAGATAAAATAAGTTCGGGGGAAGGGAGCAGAGATGAAGACATACATTTAAGAACGGGATGGATCTCATGGCACAGATCCATGATTTGGACTGTTGCCTGTCTTCTTCCATTCTGAGCACATCCCTTAAGCAGTCCTGCCCCAAACTTGTATTTGGTCCAAGGAGCTTGTACTAATTTTCAAGGTGGCCTATGGAAGGGGAAAGGTTTCCCACCCCTGCTTTATAGCATATACAGTGCTATGGTTAATCCAGCCTTGGGGTCAGTACTGTATCACCTCTCTTTTTACGTATTATTGCTTTTGCTTTCATGATTGCAACGCCTCTTCTTTTTTTCTTTAATGCTTTTTGAACCCTTTAATGTTTGGTTAATACACCAAAATCTAATTAACTGGATGACAATGTCATTCAAAAACCTCAGAACCTGATGCGGCAAAAATAAATAAGTAGGTGAATAATCCCATCCTGATTCAACAAAGCATGTGCTGAATCTGGGCTTAAATATGTAATAAAACGGTATGTCACACCCTCCAAATAATATACAAATTCTACTTCCAGGCTCAAAGGTTTCAGTGTCAGCAATGACATCTTGTCCTTAAAATCTCTTGTGCAGCATTACAAAGGTGCAAAGTGATGGCAATGCTTTTTCCAACAGGTGACTGTGGCAAATATTTCTAACACAGGTGTGATCAGTCCACATATTATAGTCTAGAATCTTCTGAGCCCTAGAATTCTGAGTTCCTTTTGGTCTTACTGACAGGAACAGGGCCCGGCCTGCCTTATCACAGGGTGGACTGGGGAAACTGCCCTGGGCCCCACTCTTTTTGAGGGCTTCACAGTGACCCCTGCTTTCACAATGGTGGGGGCGGGGGCTCACTGTCTTCCAGCAGGGGCCCAAACATGACCACCTTTATTTATTTATTTATTTATTTTTATTTATAAAATCATTTAATACCCCACCCCTCCTGCTCCAAGTAGCTCGGGGCGGCTTACAATGTTAAAACACATAAGATAAATAAAACCATAAAATACAATAAAAAGGGAGGCACAAAACCAAACCACCCCCTCCCACCCTACACCCCATCTCCCTCGCCAAAAGCCAGGCAGAACAGTCAGGTTTTACAGATTCAATGGAAGGAGGGGAGATCCGGGACCCCCCGGTCCTCCACCAGGAGGGAGTTTCACAGCCTAGGTATGGCCACCAAGAATGTCCTCTCCTTTAGGGCTCCATGGAGGGTGTCGCCAAGGTGGGGCCACCAGAGGCCTCACATTTTATCTTCACCATGGTCTCCACAAATTCTAACACAGGCCCTGGACAGGGCTATGTCTGCATTCACAAGGCTTGCTCCAGATGTTTCACTTGGAATCTTCATACTGTGACTATGACTATCTCCATATTATTCCCACACACAGTCTCTTTGGGACAAATATTAGTTTCATTTGCTCTGCTCCCTTCTGACCTTCAAGTCTTTCCCTTAAAACCTGCCTCTTCTGTCAGATTTTCCATGTCTCCTCACTCCATAGATTTCTCATTTGTACTTCTCCTTATGCTGACTTATCCCTGCACCTCCTCTTGTAACTAAGATAAGCAGGTGCACACGCCTGCAACTTCTCAATTTCTTGAGTGTATCTGTCTCTCCCTATGATACCCTCCCTGTTGTCTATCCTAGATTGTAAACCTGTTGGTGCAGGGACTTTTCTCTAATCATCACAACTGTTCAGTGCTAGGCACATTGGTGGTGATATAAAAAATAATTAAGAGTAAATCTGTCACCCCACCCTGGTCCTCTCTCCTCAAGAAGTACAGTTGCATGGTTCACTGAGCAGGCCTAACTTGGAGTTACTACCCATATGGAATGAATTTGAACATTTTTTTTTATCTGACAAAGAAACAGGAAATGAAAATGTACCCCTAACGGACTCATAGAGTGTAGTGGCCACTGAATGTTGTTTAAAGTTGTTATGAGCTTAAAAATTCTCTGAATTATGCAACTAGATGGAGTATAGAATCCAAAGTGATGCTGGTCTGTTTCTAGAAGACTTGACCTTGCTTTGTAAGCCTGTTTAATGCAATCTGACAATATGATTTAAGAATAAGTGTAATTTTACAGGAGTTTTTTTTCTTTCTCATCTATTGTTTTTGAAGTCCAAATGTTCTGGTAGCGTATACTGCATATGAAAGGCAAAGCAGAACACTTTTCATTCATGCTAAAGAAATCTTCCCATGTCTTTGCACAATGCCTACTGATCTAATGCGTCCATCAGGATGCCAATGAATAATCATTCCCACAAGGGATTGGCTTGTTCAGTAGACAGCCCAAACTTCTGCTGCTCTTTGTTTTCCAGCTTCTGCTGCTTTAGATGCAATTCGTTTCACCTTGCTACTTGTCTGGACAGGATTTTATTTTCACTTTTGCATCCTTACCACATTACGCAAACTTTCCATTTTACTTTCCATCCTCAGGATTTTTCTGTCTTGTGTCACACTGTAATCCCAAATGAACAGGAGAATACAACACAGTCTTAATGATGATGATCCGCCATATGTTTCAAATATGCTTCCTGAAAAAGCTGTTCCAGTCGTATTTTCAGTGACAGCAGGCAGACATGTATGTACCAAGCATACCATGTAGAATCCACCCGCCCCACACGCAAACATGGCTCAAAGTCCCAAAAAGGTAATATTCAGGAGTCTCTTCTTCAGGCTGGACAGATTTCTTTTTTAAATATGTCATTTAGTACTGGTTCCTTTCTTCCTGGGGTCCCATATTTCTTGGTCTATGTGAAGGGAGGAGAAAAGAAAAGAACGTTTGCGTAATCTCACAGGTTATGGTGTGTTTAAAGCAGGGCATAAGCAACATAATGCTGATACACTTCTTAGTACTTTTAAAGAAAAGTGGACAAAGGCATCATCTAACCAGAATATGGGGGAAATGTCCAGTGTTTCAGTGTCCAGTTCTTTCCAGTGAAGTAATCTCGATTCACAAATTCAGTTGGACATTCTGCCACTGGCACAGCCATTCCAGGTCTTCCAACCCGTCCCCCACCAACCCCACCACAGCTACTCTACTCCCTCACCCCAAAGCACTCCTAGCAATCCCACCCCGGCCATCCTGTTCTACCAAAAACACCCACAGCACAACCACACCATCCCCTCGTTATGCCATCTTTCTTCCTCCTCCTCCTCCCCACACTTCAATCCTTTTTTTAGTTCCTCACCACAAGCCTCTCTTCACCCAGTCCTGCCCCATCTTCTCCAACCACACCCTTTGTGGTTCTCCTTGAACCCAGAGTTATGGCTGCTATATTTGTTCAGGTGGGTGCCTTTCTCACTTACAGCATATGTGGTGTCATCCACACAACGGGTATTTTCACACAGATGCGGGGTGCAGAACCCCAGAACAAGTCTGGGGGTGCACCCCCACATCTGCCTGCTTACAGGCACTGGGGTCCATTTTAAACAGACCCATGATCTGCCCACATGGCACCCCTCCCCCATTGTGGGATCACCCACAATGCTATGGTATTGCTGGGGCAACGCCTGGCTAAGAGTAGGGTTGCAACAGCTGTCTGCCAAGCAGACAGACAACAGCCTCACCTTTGGCTGGTGCCCCTGGGTTGGGCTGCCCGCTCCACTTGGGGATGTTCCAGAGCACTGCCAGTGAGGCAGTCTCAGTGTAGGGACAGCCTGCCCCGCCTCTGCTCCACCTGCACATCTGGCAGGCCACCTGGGGGAGAGGTGGGGCAGCTGTCCGTGTGAAGACAACCATTGTAGTTTGCAGACCTTAGTGGTCCCTACCCTGTTGCTATATCTCCCCTTCCTGCAGCCATCATTTTGACTATGAAAGTGGCAGCCAGCAGGAGGAAAAATGTTGGAGAACTGTCAAGTTGTCAACTTCCCTAAGTGGACAGGGCAATAGTATCCACTTGGCCTTCACATCCCCCTTTAAAATTGTACTTGTAGGCCTCTTCTGCCCTTTCAGTGCTTAAGGTTCATTCACACACACTTCTCCCTTGCAAACTCACAATTTATTCCTTAGTCTGTGTTTGGCTTGTCCCATTGCAATACATTCACACAGCTGCTGCTTGCCCTGCATTTCAGTGGGCTACCTCTTGCATCTGATGGCAGAGAATAAAGGGACATCAAGGAGCACAGGTAGGGCTATTGTACAGCTATGAGATGCACAGGTACATTTACAGGTAGGGTTGGTTAGTTACTGACATCTTGAAAGTTTTGACTGAAAAGGGGTAGGTAAAGGAAATTCTCCCACCTCTCTTCACACCCTCTGTGGAGCAATATAACATCACAATGCTTTGCGGATGATAGGGCCTGTCAGAAGGCAACAGGAGAGCCTCTTTGCTCCTTCCCTTTCTGGTATGACCCTGCCCACATCTCCCTGGGGAAAACAAATCTGTAAATTAGGCTTTGCTTGGAGTTGGTATGTCCAAAACCAGCATCTCCAGGTCAAAATATGTGGCGGTGGTAAGCACATGAAGCAGTAAGGATTTCCCCCAGTGCTCTGAATGTAGGTCTGTGCCACTTCCCCTGCTAAAAGCATACTGTGTAAAAGCCCTTAGTGTTTGTATGCATGGGTGTGTCAGAGAAAGAGGGGTGTGTGTGTTTTATATAGAATAAAGCTAGCATTTCATAACAACCTGATCACTAAACCAAACACCTCTTTTGAAGAGAGGCTAGGGATGTGTATTTCACTATTTAACAGCAAAAAGTAGATGTGTGATTAGGATTCAGTGAGTCTTGCAAGAAGAAACCTCCTCTGAGATATTTTGAGACATTATCTCAGTGTCTAGCTCCCAGAATTTGGTGTGGCATCTCAGGCAGACCCTTGAGTTACAGATCCAGGCAGGTGCAGAGGACCGTACTATAAATACTCTCAACCTTAAAGAATTTAACCGAGTGCAAGAGGCTGCCTTCTTGAATGACAGAAGTTAAGATGGGAACAGTGCCTTTCCTAAAGTAAAAAAATAAAATAAATCACAATCATTTTTGAAAGAGCTAGTTTTTATTAAAATACCCACATTGGTTTCCCCCACCTCCAAGTTATGACTTAAGCACTGTATTGTTCTTGGAAGTAGATTTAGAGACATTTGTCACAAGGAGATATACTGGGCTACATGTAGACTACAGGTCTAACAAATATGTAAAAGTAAAGGTTAAACATGTATGTAATATAAAAGCTGAGAACTGGAAACTCACTTCATGTAATCATGTAATGTAAAAGCTGAGAGCTGGAAACTCACTTCATGCAATGGAGAGAGACAAAGATATGCCGAATGTGGATTCAGAAAAGCCTAACACCTCTGCAAGAGCCAGACAGAAACATTTAGTTGCAAATGAACCTTTCCTGAGGACATGACTAGGAGCACAGAGTCCCCCCAGGCGGGAAAGTGGAACAAAGAACTTTGGAAGCTATAAAGGTGGGAGATCTGTGCTATCAAGAGACAATCGGATTTCATTCAACCTCGGACTCACTGAGTCTCGGATCACAGCTGTGGGGGGCAGAAGCCTGTCAGCCAGTCTGCTGAAGCAATGGACTGAGAAAAGGAACTTTGCTTTCTGACACTTTAAGGACTGGTGCCCAGTCAAACTTTCCATCGCTGACCGTGACATGAACTGAACCACTTTTGGACCTGTAGGGTAAGATCTAACTAGGGACTTACTCAATACAGACTAGGATGCTTATTTACTTTTGTTTATTAGCCACTCTGCGTTCAAACTATCTTTGCTTATGTAGTCAATAAACTTTCTTCTTTACTAAGAAGTGCTTTCCGTTGACTTACATTGGGGAACACAATCTGAGAAACTTGAGCCCTCAAGCTCTTGCGAACCCAGAGAGAGAAAGAGTCTATGAACGGGAAGTCTCTTGAACTTGGGTGATAAAAGGGTTGCCCCTTTGCAGGACTGAATCAGTCGGAGAGAGAACTGGTTCAGGTGGGCTGCAAGTGAGGGAAACTGAGTCACCTAACCCAGAAACTTGGGGTAGTGGACTCCAACCCCCGTGACAACATTGTAGAAAATATTTACTGTAGTGACACTGAATGTCAAACATATGCAGCTATGATATGCATGTACCCTTCTGAAGTACAAGTTCTTTCTTAGGGGTACTGGCAATAGAGTTCTGATTCAGGACTTGAATTCTCTTTCAAGTTCTGCCACAGACTGTTTAGACTTGGGCAGGTTGCTTAACCTCTCAATTGCCTCCAAACATCTTACACTTTTAAAAATTCTATATTTCTTATTTCACAGCAAGAGCCTTAGCTAACATCTGATTTTCATTTGAGGACCTCAAAGAGCTTAACAGTCTATATAAATGCAAATCATTTTCAGTAAAGTCTCCCTAACTCTTTGCTACTTATAATTTTTAATGTTGTATAATAAATGCTATCTTTTTTTTTCTTAACACCAATCTAGATGTTATATTAAATGGATGTTCCTTGAATCCAACATCCATTTTTATGGACCTCCCAGTGTTGCCAAGATTTCTGATGTCCTCAAGATCTTTGTAAAATCAGGTTTGACTTGTATTGAAATTCACCTGACTTGCTTGTCAC
This sequence comes from Sphenodon punctatus, assembly GCA_003113815.1. Classification (NCBI taxonomy): domain Eukaryota; kingdom Metazoa; phylum Chordata; class Lepidosauria; order Sphenodontia; family Sphenodontidae; genus Sphenodon; species Sphenodon punctatus. The sequence goes on along the minus strand of QEPC01002403.1, from coordinate 6,817,920 downwards.
CCTTAATGTATGTAACACATACAGTGGTGAGCTCACTCTAATTGACCTATATAAATGGTTACTCACAGTTAAGAAGCCTATTTGCCCATGACTGGCATGACCAGTCCTGTTCAGTAGTTGGGTGTCATATCTAAACAACTCAGACAGTAGACACTTAAGAAGATTCTGTATCTGTGTACACATGCATGTATAATACTGAGCTTGGAAAACTCTGATATTCAAAGCCCTTTTAAACAGACTTGTATTTGGGGTGGGGTGGGGAACCAGTATTAACTGACACTGCTTTGTTATGAAGAAAACAGCTTTATTGGCAAGGGAAGGATGTCGTTTAGGACTACATCTATATTTGAATAACAGGTCCTCTTATAGTCTTATTCCATTGTGTATTTTCAGAGGACAAGATTCATAAACCTCTTACTCTGGTATAGTCCCACTGAAATTCTCTGGTTTTATGGTTCAGGAATTAGTGGGGCCAAATAACAAACAGCTGCAATCCATATATGACTCACAAGCTGCAGGTTCCCCACACCTTTTCTAGAAGCTTGAATTTTTACCTCCCCTATTTTAAAGAATGGATTTCATCAAGGACTGGGTCCCTGTGGTTAATTCCATCTGGGCCACGTATCATAAGGCATTAGTGCAAAAACTAGACATTACACAGAATTACAATAGACTATTACCTCTCAAAGCATGCCTCATTTCAGACCACATATACAGGTGAAATGGGAGGGATGGCTCACATTTTCCAGCATTTGGGAAGCAAATAAGAAATTCTCAGTTTCTGATTGCAATCCACAAACCACTTTCCTAGGTGGTGCCATTGAAGCCCATTCCCCGCTTTCACTGATGACTGGGCTCTTCCTCTGCTCATTCTCCTCCCCTTTCACTACTTCACCTATGTGGTGGTGGTGCCTGGCATCAGTGGTGAGGGGTGCTGGGGAGACTGGGGGAGGGAGAAAGGAAAGGGGTGCCTCAGCCCAAAGACTTCCCTCCACGCCTCCCTCACCATTGCCAGCTTCCACCACCACATAGATGAAGTGGAGGAGAATGGAGATTGGAAGAGCCCAGCCAGCAGGGAGCAAGGAGGCTGGAGACCAGTAGTGCAGTTTGTGGGGAGGGAGCAATCGGGCACAGCAGCCCACAAGTGCACTCTCTGGCCTCAGTTTAGCCCACTGCTGGGTGAAGAGCCTCAACTGCTGCCCCTCCCCCCACTGCTGTTGGGATTACTTGTGCCTCCCGCCTCGTGTTTTGGGCAAAGTTTTGCCGCTGCTTGTAACATTCATTTTTATTTTACCTAGAGAATTCTAATTTGTGCAGCCTCTTCCTTCGGTACTATCTTGATAATTTCAAGTCAGGGAGGCTTCTTCGGGTACAAGTTTGCCTCTATTTTTATATAGATACTTCTTTTGAAGGCATAGCCTATAATTTCCAGCAGCAATATCCAAGTAGGTTAAGTGTTTAGCAAAAGGTGAAGCCAGCATGTCTCTACATGTGTTTGCTTCTAATTTTTCTCTACAAGATAAACAGTTTAAACCACCTCTAAATGTCAGCTCCACAGGGACAGTGAACTCTTGGCACAAACAAACACTAAGCAGAGACATAGGTGCTACTGGAACAGCAAGAGGTGGTGACTTCTTCTTATCTTTTTTTTTTTTTTGAGCTAAGGATCTCCACCTATGCGTGCTCTACTTTCCCACCTTCCCTTCAGGCCCTGGGGTGGTTATGGACAACATCCTTTCTGCTAAAAGGAACCGGATGAGAGTCTTGTCAGAGTCTCTCAGCACCACTCCTAAATTGGTCAGACAGGATGCTGTTAAATTTCGCAAGACCTTCTCTCTTCCCATAGGCAAGAGGCTTCCTCATGGAATGCTGGGCGTACACTTTTTCAGAAATCCTTTGTTTCTGGAGCTCTGACAAGCATGGTTTCACTGCTGCACTTCCAAGCAAGATCATCTTATGGGAAGTGGGGGGAAGGACACTATAAATCCTTCCTTTTTCTATGCTCCAGATATACTAAAAGTCTAATCCTCTTCCAAATTGAGGATGATGGGGATTTTTGCCCTAGACCTCACTGGAAAGTGGATCAAGCTCGAAGACTTGCCATAGGGCTTTGGGGCAGGGGGAAAACATGCACATTGGAAATGTTGTACTAATAAAATGGCAACGCAAGCACGCTAATCTTTAAGGGATTTTGTTAAACCATTGTTAAACAACAATTCTGTTCATATCTAGTTATATTTAAATTAGTGTCAGACTAGTGGCTTGGATGGAATTAACCACAGGGACTCAGTCCTTGCAGAAATTCATTTTTAAAATAAAGAAGTACAAATTCTACCTACTAGAGTAGGAGTGGGAAACCTGTAACCCCACAGCTGGTTTTAATTTGGCCCCATTTCAATTTCTAGGTCTGGGAGTCAATGCAGCCCTGCAACCTGTATTTCTCATAAGTGTCCCCTAAAATTTGCGTATCTGGCCACTCTGTTAAGTTATCCTAGTAAGCAGGAACTGAACTGGGAGCATTCATGCACATCTTGTTATGACATTTTTCCTTCCCCTGAGCCCATGTGGTTTGCTCACCAGTGATGGAGAGATTGTGTCCTTATTTGCTCTGTGTTAATGAAACCTCAGCAAAGCACCTTATTTCATTAAGGGAAACCACCACAGGGGGGAAAGCCTCTGTTTAATTACATGTCATTTTCTAAATTATTTTCAGGGTTGCTTGAGTTGGTTTAATTTAGAATATGTAAAACTTGCACACATTTCAAGTGCAGCATGAATACTTTAACTTCAAGTCAACAGCAGAGCAAGAGGTCCCAGTCATCTGTCCTTTGTACAGGTCAACTATCTTTATTTTTTACAGCACAAGTTACACGACTTTACACAGTGGCATTCAGTTTTACTGAGCTCACCAGACAGAGCTCGGTAGTTACCTCTTCCACATTGCCCTGTATTTTAATTTCTCCATAAACCAAAAGTAAATAGCTAGGAGGTTAACATGTGTGCCACTTTTCATGTGCAACAGCAGATTTCTTTTTCTCCATGACTCTCCTGGTGGACTCAGAAATCTGGCAAAATGCTGAAAGTGGAACAGAAGTAGGGTTGCCATACATGCAAATTTCTCCAGGACACTTATACAAAAATACATGTTGCAGGCCCTGCATTGGTGCCTACCAAGCTTGTCCGTACTGACAGTCAGAGGCAGGGTCTCCTGTAGTACTGGTTGTGAACTATTCTGAGGGGACTATGAACAAACTCCTCCCTTTCGTGACAGCTATTTGCAAGAGGAAGAAATTCAAGCTCAAACCTTTCTCCTGCTCCACCAGGCTTTTGTTTCACTGATGTCTGCCCACTGAAACAGTGGGTTTAGGAAAGCTGTAACAATAAGATGCTAGAAAAAACAGCTGCAGGAAGTGGCATGTCTGTTTATTGCACTGCCTGCCTTACTCATATTTAAATCGATTATTATTAGTTATTAATGGTATTACAATAGCACCTACAGACTACAATCAAGAACCAGAGCATTATTGTATGGAATGGTAGGGGCAAAATAACATCTCCCACTCTAACCAACTCCCAAAATAAATACATTCCACGAGGAGTATACTTTATAACACATAACTGGCCTCTGTGTGTGCAAAACTAAATATCGCCCCCCCCCCATCATATTTAAAATGCCTAATTTAACCCAGCTCTGGCGCTGTGTGCTTCAGGCCTCAGACTATATTCTCAAATATATCACTCCCATTAGAAATGTAGTAACTGGCTAAAATAGGAGGGATAATCACTGATCTCTCAAAAGTGATCCCAGATTTATTGATTTCCATGACAAGCTGTATCTGTAAATCCTGCTCTGCGAGTTAGAAGTCCACCAGGCTACAAGAGTGGGATACTCGATCAGAGCCCACTGCATTTTAAGCGGTGATTTAATTAAAGATCTGTTGCTTGTTTTCTTCGTACTCGGAGTGGAGGAGATTCTTGTGTGAAACAAAACAATAGTTCAAGCTCCTAGAGTTCGCCACTACTTTTAAGAATGGCATTTTAGACATAGGTCCAGCTCAGCCTCAGAAACATGGGTGTAGCTTGCTCGTCCGCCCATCCCGTCCTGTGTTAGAAATAGGAACAAATTGCTCGCCTTGCCTCCCTGTCCCATCAGATCCCATATATAGGCATGTTCATGGTCAAATGGCAGCAGGCAGCGAATGGGAGAGCAGAAGCTTTAAAGAAAAGAAAAAAAACGAGAGTGAGTGAGGAAGTGAAGGGGTAGGGCCAACGCAAAGAAGGAGGGGGAAAGAAAAGCCCTTTCCAAAAAAGTATTGGATGTCTTGAGGAATGCAGTCAGCCCCCTGGGAAAGTACATATCTCTGAGTAGCTGCCTCCCAGGCGCCTGCACTCCAGCCCAGCGAGCAGTCCCAGCAGAGAGCAGCCTCCTCCTGCTCCTCTTCCTCCGCCTGCCCCAGCCAAAACCTCCTTTCCTTGCCCTGTGATCTCCTCGCCTTTTGGACTTTTGTGTGGAGACGCTGCTAACCCCTCACCGCCACCATGGATGCCATCAAGAAGAAGATGCAAATGCTGAAGCTCGACAAGGAGAATGCCTTGGATAGAGCCGAGCAAGCAGAAGCCGACAAGAAGGCAGCAGAGGACAGGAGCAAGCAGGTCTGTCTGCCTTTCAAACCCAGCACCCGCCCGCCTGCCTGCCTATCAATAGCCCCTGCCACCAGCTCCCTTTCCTTGTGGTTATTCTTAAAAGGAGCTGCAGTGGAGCAATGTTTCTGCCAGATGTGGCTTTCAAACTACTTTCTAGTCTGACTGAACTCTGATTTCTCCCTCTTTTCTCCTGTTTGGGAGAAGTAAGGGGGACAAATGTAACCCTCACAATTGGGATGTTTTAAAATAATTAAGACCCATAGACATGACAAGAGATTATTTGAGGGCAAGGAAAGGTCAGACTGGCTTGATTTTTTTTTAAGCCTTTCTCTTTTAAAGGGGTGAGGGTTGGGAATTGTTTTGAGAGTTGGGAGAATAAAGGACAGAAATTAGCTGCTGACTAGTGATGAACAGATGTGCTTGCTGAAGGTGCAGTCCTGTCCTGGTTGAAGGCAGCTCCCATTGACTTGAATGGGTGGTGATTGCACCTTGGAGCTGTGATACACAAACCCACTGGTATAGTCCCACTGAAGCCCAGGGGGCTACTCTGGAGTAAGGGGACTTGTAGATCACAGCCAGAGTCTAAGATAACCAATGGGTCCTATATTTTTGTGCCCCCTTTAACACTAAGTATCTGTCAGTGGGTGTCCTCCTTCAGCTGTGGTGCCACATTGCATGCTGGACTCCTACTCTATTCCTGCCCCAGGTCTCCCTTACATGGGATGGAGGCTTTAAAGAAACAGACCTGCACTTACTAGGGACTGGTGGGGGAGGAGGAAGGGAAAGAGGGGGAAATACCTGGGGGAAATGCATTTGAGTGTGTCCTTTCCTCCTCTCTTGCCTCTGTGTGTGCCTAGTTAGAGGATGACATTGCGCAGTTAGAAAAGCAACTGCATGTGACGGAGGATGAGAGGGACCGAGTGCTGGAGGAGATGCACAAGGCCGAAGAGAGTCTCCTCTCTGGGGATGAGGTGGCCACCAAGGTATTGTGCCAAGAGCAATAAGGAAATCTAACTCTTTCTCCTTTTCTCTCTCTCTTTCTGTCTGTCATTTTCTGTTCCTCTGCACCTGCACTCTCCTTTGCGCGATCACATTGCCTGCTGCACCCCTTTCTACATCCCCATCCCTCCCCACCCCCACTTGTTTCCTCTCCACTTTCCGCCCATCTCCCAGCTGGAGGATGAGTTGGTGGCTCTGCAAAAGAAGCTGAAGGGTACTGAGGATGAACTGGACAAATATTCTGAGTCCCTGAAAGATGCCCAGGAAAAACTGGAGCTGGCTGAGAAAAAGGCTGCAGATGTAAGTTAATCCCTTCCACCACCACCCACATATCCCATATCTCTCCACCTACTCCAGAGCATGTCAGTTCTTCAACCCAGCAGCAGCTGCACCCCACTAACGCTGCTCTGGGTCCTGGTAGCCTCCTTGCATGAGGGTCACCCACCATCATTTCTGCTCATTTAGCACATGTGCATTTCATGTGTACCTGTGTCTCTAGACCTTGCTTGTAGAAGGGATGATCATTCATATGATTGGGAGGTGGAGGTTGAACTAGCCATTACTCCTGCTTCTGAAAAGTATTTGCAGTCAGCCAGAGATTTTTACTAGAGCACGGATTGCATGTGAGGCAGGGTGCAGGGTGCTACCAAATCATTGTTGTTTAATCATAGTCTATCGTCCTGTAGGACAAAAACAAAATTGTTTCTGAGGTCTTTAACATACACAGGGGTACCTACCATGGTACAAGAAAGGCCTGACAGCTCTCAAGCTGTCACTTGAAGAACTTCTTAGGCTGTAAGGATAACTGGGTGGCCCTTCAGTTTTGAAGGCCCTCTTCTAGATTGTCAAGTCTAGAAATATCAGAGGCTGCTAATTCCCCTGTCAAAGGAAAACACAACCCTCTATGTGAAAAATCACCCCGGAAGATGATACTTGCTAGGACTGCAGTCTGTAGGACAGAGATCCAGAGAGTAAGCTAAGGGATATATATAGCTCAGCACTTTATATGGTATAGTACAAGAGCAGCACCCCTCCCAGCCTCTCATCCCACCCACCTGTCTGTCCCCTGACAAGCATTAAATAGTTCCATGAGTGTAATACATTAAAATGTTGAGGATTTCTACAGCTTTGCATCCAGATTCCTTCTGGTTGCTGCTGTAGAATTCAAATTCTCTCTCAAGCAAATCTTGCCCCTGGATTATAAGTTTAGGTGGTTTGCGGCCCTTCTAAATAGTTGATGTCATTTCACAGAACTCTGTTTTTAAAATTAACTTTGAAAGATGATAAAAATTAGGAAAGCATTTCTAGAGCAAAGGATTTTAGGTACCAGAAAAAATACACTGGAAAGGAACATGTTAACAAGAAAGGTCTTACTATGTGTAGATGGAGAAGACAAATTGGGGGGTTTTTTTGGGGGGGGGGGGAAGGAGGGAGTTTTTTTGTTTGTTTTTTTAAATGGGTCCTCAAGCCCCAGCGTATAAATTAAGTTGTACAGTCTTATATTGGTCAGAGAACTCAGGAACTTAAAAATATACTAGCGTGTGCAAGAGAGAATTGGTGTATAATATGGTTCAGATGCTGGGTTTTTTAAAAGAACTAAATGGATAGGAGGCAGCACTCCAGCAAGACGTTTATTTAACTTGTTCAAAGGAACCGCATATAGATCCAGGGATGATATTCCTTATAAGGAAAAGTATGCAGACTATTTGGAAATAGCTTGCCTAAGATGAGGGTAGGAAAGGGAAGAGACAGTGCTACTGGATTCTCTTAAAAAGAGAGAGATTCTTCTTCTATCATTTTCTTTTATTATTTTTAAAAAGCCCCTGTCACTTAGGGAGCAGGACAATTTTATTTGCAAGTAACTTTTTGGATGAGGGAGAATTAGATGCCTGGTTTATTTCTCTTTGTGGTAAAAAGAGCAGAGAGGACTTCTGGATCAGTGGGGGTAAGGGAGGAAGCAGATATGTGGATTAGGTTAGGGGCACAAATCATTATGCAGGGTTTTTCTTTTACTCAGGAAAATAGTTCCAAGGTTTAGGGGAAATATCTTTAAGAAGAGAGGAGGTGAGAGCTCCCTGGGGTGGAATCGCATTACACATTGGAATGAGGAAATTTCACCGGCATTACTCACCAGTGCAAACTTTGTTCAGTCACTTCCTTTGAGCCATGATTCCACCTAACCTAATGAGTAACACTCAGAATTTACTGCTGGCTCTGTAACCTCCCATCTTTCCTTTTACAACCTCCACCGTATTGCCTCTACCACTAGTTTTTACAACTCCCCTACAAAAAACGACTCCCTTCCATTTCACTTCAATAATACGTTATTGGTATGACAAGTTTTAGAAATGTTGGCGAAGTACAGGAAAAGGACAGATCCCTTGGGAACCTGTTGAGGGCAGGTGTGACATCCCTCCCTCTCCAAGTTGGGGGCTGGGTGGTGGGGTTTTGGGGGGGAGGGGCATTGATCACCATGCCTTTTTGTCATTCCTGGTGGGAGGCTGTAGTGCCATCTTCACCATCTCTCTCCTTTCTCCCAGGGTCGAGCAGAGATTTTCCTTGACTTTTAGGAGCTGGGAGTCTGAGGAAATGTCTTCCTCATATTAGGAACTGGAGAGGGGATGGTGTTACTCTATTTTGATCTCTCCTCTGTCAGCAAAACAACTTTTCCTTTCAGAGGTTCCCAGATTATGAATGAGAAACCCAAGTGGAGTTATGCCATCTGTGGATGAGGTCACAATCCTTATGGGTATTTGCTATACTGGGGACATGGTCTGATGAACAGAAACTTCAAATTAGTGGCACTTTATTTCACTTCTGATGCACTCACCATGTACAGAGACCCCTCGTCTGAACTTGTTCAGTAGTATGAAGAGAAGCACATCCTCCTGAAAAATCAGAAGTACATACTTTGCTTCCAAGTACCTGTAGTGCAAATCCTTTACTCCAAAGGAAAAGGGGAGGGTAATATTCTTTGGGTGTTTTTAAACAAGTGCCTCCCCACGAATCACCCACCCTTGTTGCAGGGCTGCATAGGGTGCCAATGTGGCCCTGCAACATGCATGATGGGTGGGGAGATGCTTGTCTAAAAACACCCTTGTCGTGTGCATTGGGGGAGATGGCAGCTGCAAACAGATGTTGTTACTTTGCAAACAGATAATGGTACTTAAATGAAGTACTTACTCTGATTTAATTAAATCAGGGTGGTTACATTTGGTTTAACATTGTCCATCAGAACATGCCTTGTGGTGGTCTTGTGGTAATGGGTGAGGATGAGGTGTTGTACCCTTTCATTGCACCCTTGTCCTCACCAGGAACCAAAGCCTAGTGTGGCATTGAACCTTGGAGGAGGGTGAGGGAGTGTGAGGCAGGAGACAGTGCTCCTCTGTTCAGAGGAGGGACGTGTGCAATCCCAGGGGCTGGGACCACAGCAAAGGGAAGCGTGGGCTCCTCCTTCAGGCTATGCCCCTGTCTCTCCCACCTTGTTTAATGTAGTGGTAGGATAGTAAAGAAAATGTCACTAAGGAAAGTCTCGTTATCAACTCCTTACCTTTCAGCTACTCCTATACTTCCTAACCTTCCCCCAATTGCTCGGAACAGCAGTCCTCCCCGTACAAAAATGCATGTCTTTATCTGGCCCGCAGATGTCGTTGTCTTCCCTTTGAGTTACAGCCTAGGGCAGCCCAGCAGGAATTCCTCTCTAGATGCACGATGTTCTTTCTCCAAACTGCTCCCCTTTACCTCATTGCATATGGCAGCAGGGGCTCCTAGCCCTTGCAGTCCCCATTGCACAGGCCGGTTCAGTATCGCTCTGCACTCTCCTCACCACTTTTGTTCCCCAGGTCAACTTTAGATCCTCTGGGGGCTAGTTTAGCATTCTTACCCCACTCCTACTTCATTGTAAAAGCCAGCAGAGATCCCCAGTCTCCCTTCTCCCTTGTACGGGCCAATCTGAGACCCTGTTCTCTTCACTCTCCACTACGCAGGCCAGTTTAGCTTTCCTACCCCAGTTCATTTCATAGGCCATTCTGGGATCCTATCTCCCTCCACCCCTACCCCCTTCACAGGACAATCTGAGATCCAGCCACCTCCGGTTCACATTGGACAGGATGGTTCAGCATCCCTGTCTCCCTTAATCTGCATTACAAGGGCTAGATCAGCATGCCCCCCTCCCCATTGGCGTTTGGACTAGATGACCTTCGAGTTCACTTAAACCTTATGGTTCTATGATTGCCGAGATCTTTTTCTCCCTATTCCCATTGCACCAGCCAGTTAGAAATCATATGGATCTTTCCCCTATCCTGACCTTCACTGCCCAGGATAATCTAGGATCCTGTACCCTCCAGTTCACATTACACAAGCCCCCTCACCCTCTTACACAGTCCGATTCAGCATCCTTACTCCATTCGCCTTCAGCCTCCCATCTGCCTTGCGCTGCCCAGATCAGTATATACAACTCGGCCCCATTGCACAAGCCGGACAGAGATCCCCTTCTCCCCATTCCCACTGCACGGCCAACCTGGGATCCTACCCTCCTACAGTTCACGTTTCACTGACCAACTCAGCAACTACTGCCCCCCCATCGCACAATAGGCAAACATTCCTATTCCCTTACGTCTCCCCCGCCCCCTAAGTGCATGCCCGTTCAGCCTCATTGCTCCTGCACCCCATCCCGATTGATTGCACGGCCCAGAGCATTATCCCCCTTGTACAGGGCAGAGCCGCCCCTCTCTTTCCCAGCCCGGGATCCCTGCTCCCCTTGCGCAAGCCGGGCTAGGCTCGGCTCTCCGCTCCCTCGTCGCGGTGCAGCCCGTGCGCAGGGAGGCGGCTGGGTTGGGCTGCCGGCTTGGAGGAGGCGGAGGCGCTCGGGGGAACTTCCGGGGCTGAGGCGGAGCGAGGTGTATCCGTGCCGGGAGGGGAGCGGTTGCTACGCCGGGCTGGGTGCTGTTGCTGCGGGGCTGGGTGGCTCGCTAGCCCAGAGGCGATGGCAGGGCTGAGCTCCCTGGAAGCGGTGCGCAGGAAGATCCGCAGCTTGCAGGAGCAGGCGGACGGCGCCGAGGAGCGGGCGGGGAGGCTGCAGCGGGACCTGGATGAGGAGCGGGCGCTGCGGGAGCAGGTAGGGGGAGCCGGGCCAGAGTCTCCCTGCAGGCGGCAAGAGCCTTCTCGGCTGCTCCTGCTGCATTTCCTCCACCGCGGCTGGGCCCCCTCCCCTCCGGCTCTGTTTTGGGTAGAGAAAAACACGGTTTCTCCCCCTTCCTGCAAGGGGGCTGGGGCGGGAGCGTTTCCATAGGGAAGGGCCGCGCTTGGAACAACAGGATTCCTCCTGGAGGTGGCTGGCTTTGGAGACTGGGCTGCTTTTCGTTCCCTCCTCTTCATCCCCAGCCCAGCTGATTGCTGGTCTGGAAGGGAGGAGCACTTTCCCTTACAGTCGGAAAGAAAGGGCTTTTTCTTGCAATAGGCCTTGGCCGCCTTAAACTGGAATCCTCAAACCACTTACTTCTCCAGAGTGGTCGAATTAATGGAGAAGTGTTCTGGAGTGGGGATTGAGTGATTTGAGGATTGTGATTGATGGGACGAGATAATCTCAGCACAATTTGTGAACCGAGTTAGGCCCTCATCAAATTATTCAGTCATGGTTTCTTATTCCAGCTATCCCACTTGAGCCACATTTCTGAGCGGTAGATATCTCCCATTTAAATGTGTTATAACCACCCTGAGGGCACAGTGTCTCATCCATTGAGGTCGAATGGTAAAGTTCTCATCGACTTTAATGGTGAAGGGTTGTACTTTGAAAAGGAGAACAGTAGGGAAGGTTTGTACTTTGAGTAGGAGAACAATAGGGTGGCTAACAGTGGCAGAATTTGGAGATAACATTTGTGCAGGATGCTGGATCCCCTTGATCTTGATAAGGCACACTCTGTGACCCTGGAACTGTGGAGGAGAGGAAATTTGTGTGGGATACATCTCGGACTGTGATTTCTCCCATATTAGCTAATATGTGTTGAGAAGCTTTTCCTGGGGGGGTGAGATTCTTAACCCAGAAGTTGATTGTGATAATATGTTCTGGGTAGAGACCCCTGTCTTCATGATCCCTGCTGTTTACAGAAGTTGCAGTTTCTTTCTACAGGTGTGCACCAACCTGTATTTGACTGGAATATTGACAGTCTCAAACAGATTTATGTCTGGTTTTCCTTTTGCCAATGTGTCAACTTCGTGGCATACCTACATAGATGGTTGTTAGAGAAACCTGTCTGAGTATTTAATGAATTTCAGTTGAACAGCAGATGCCTTTTTAAATCTTGAGTAGGAGAACCCCAGGCTACACTCTTCTTCCTAAAAGAATAAATGAGTGAAGTCCTGGCCCTATGGAAGTCAATGCCAAAACTGGATTTCACCCAGTGCTGTTTTTAGCAAGCACAGTTTTTGAGGTTCAGGTGAACTCTAGATACCTATAACTGTTGTTCCAAAAATATTAGTGGCAAAATAAAATTTGGAAGGTGGTTCTGCTTAGAACATAAATCGACTTTGCTCAAGATATTGACCAAATTGTTCAAATCTAGGGGTCTAAATTTAGGCACTTAAATAAAAATCTGATTTTTCACAGGTGCTAAATATTTGCCACTCCCATATGAAGTAAATGCTCAGAACCTTCAAAAATCAGACCTTTAATTTTATTTAAGTGCCTAAAATATGGCACCCAAATTTGAACCTTCTGGCTATATGGTCTTTAACGGTGTAGTCAGCGGGGAACAATAAAATTAGGATAGCAAATCCTTTTAAGGGGTTTGAATGGTTTGGGTTTAGAAAGTAGTAAGAAGAAGTAATTAACATGCTCAGTTTTAAAATGAAATAATTTACAGCAGTGATGTGGGTTTTCTGGAAAAAATTGAATTGGGAATTTGTCCCATGCCAATTTGTTTGTTTGCTTTAAAATTCATTTGCATAAAATTTGCACAAGAAAATTTGAATCGGAAAATTTTCCTATGCAAAATTTCCTATAGCCCTGGAAAATTTTCCACAGAAAAATTTGGTAGTGGAAAATTTTCTGCCCCACATTACTGATTTACAGAAAAAGGAACACACCTCAAGTGTAACCTAAAAGACTGGAAGTCCTGCTCTTTGTTGTTGAAAGTTGGCAATTTTCCTAACTGCTCTGTACCCCATTTTCCTTCTATAAAATGAGTATTACAATAACAACACCCAGAAATGTTGCATCGTAAGCATTTAGCAGTTATATTTGCTGGCAGGTGATATAAGCAAAGTTCTTGCCATTTATTTAATTAAAAACTAATATCTCTTCCCTGGTTTAAGGGCCCTTTTCTCAAAATTAGATAAGACTGGCTTTGATATGTTGATTTGAGGTAGTGGCTTGCTAGCGTTGTTGGGCTTAACAGTGCTATGGAGTTTTTGTTCTGTATTGCAGTTTTAGGGCCTAATGGAGCACACTGGCAGTTGTCATTGACTTCAGTGGAAACCGAAGCAGTCCCATAGTTAAGGCAGCCTTAACTTTGTGTTCAAGTCTTGTGCCAGAGATCTAACTACATGACAATAAAGCTTAGTGTATTAGAGTGAAATAAGGTACTACTTCCTCCCCACCCCCTTCCTTTCCTTGAGTGTTATTTCAAGTCTGTGGAAGCTTTCCAGAATTCATTTCAATGATACTGAAAGTTCTTTTCAGTGGAGGTCAGCATTCATTTGATAAAATGCAGAACACAGACCTGATGGATGTGTCTCGATGCACATTTCTGCCCTACGTTATTACTGTCCATATACGTGAATATGGGGCTTCAGCAACATACATGAATGTTGTTGAAGCTGGCATTCTTGCGGATTTATTTTTTCAAAGTAGGCATTTGAAGCAGACAGACTGACGTGTGAACCTTACCCCTTCCCTTGCTGTAATACTTAACATTGACCATGTTCAGCCCCTTCTCTCTGCCCTGTCCCCTGCACTGGCTCCCTCTGCCTGAACATATTTGGCACAAGCTCCTTGTCTTCACCTTCAAGGCTCTTCGTGGCCTTGCTTCCCGCCTCCTCCTCTCCACACTTGTTTCCTGCTACATTCCCGCCTGGGAGCGTCGCTCCTCCTCTGCTCCCACCCTCGTCTGCTTATGACTTCCTTGCTGCTCAAAACATATTCACCCCTTCTCCTTGCTGCCCCCCATGTCTGGAAGGAACTCCCTCCCTGGAGACATTCATTCTTCTCCCTCCCTTCCAACCTTCAAATCCCTTCTGAAAACCTACCTCTTCCGTCAGGTTTTCCCTAGCTGATTATGAGGAGAAAATTGCCTCCTCTTCCCTCTCTCAGAATCCTTCTCTTCTCTTAAGTACTAGTATTACTCCTGTAACTGTCCTCTCATCTTCCCTGTAAGTTAAGCACGTGCACCTGCAACTTTATGAAGGTATCCTTGTCTCCCTATGTTCGCCTCTCCCTTGACTTTTTTGGATTGTAAGCTCCTTGGGGTAGGAACCTGTCTGTAACTACTGATCGTACAGCGCTAGGTACATTGCTAGCGCTGCTGCTATAATAATAATAATAATGAATGGCATGTGACCATGTAGTTTCTTTTCCTCTGTGCAAGGTACAGATATGAAAATAACCAACAACAACAAAAAGGCTGAAGCCCTTGCCAAATGCCATCTTAATTTACAACATTGGATTGTTAAACCATAGTCCTTTTAAAACTGAGATACTAAATAGCCATTTTATTTTATCTTAAAATAAATCAAAGGAGACTAAACCTTTACTTTCCCACCTCTTAGCGATCAAACTCAATACAGTTGTTCCTACTCCACCCCATTCTGTTATGACTTTCTAGAAAACAAAAGTTTTCAGTACACAGTAGCAAGTCATTTAACTTGAGTGACTTGCTCACGTGAAAGTATGCAGTGTATAGCCAAAGCTCTGGCACAAATGCAAAAAGACTGTTTATCTCTTTAAACCATGGTAATGCCCCTCTGTCATCAGTAATTTTCCCTCTTTCCTTACCATATAAGGACAGCAGTTCTGCTCAGTAGCAGAGTGTCTTGGGCCTTATAAGGGTACTGGAACATCCTGGCTGAGTTACTGCTTGTAGAACGGAAGTAAGAACTTGAACTTTACTCATTCTGTGTGTTGTAGGCCCTTATCATGGCAAGAACAGTTTTAGCGTGATAATTATTAACCTGCAGCATTGCCACTTGCTGTGTTAATATTTGCAAGAATGTCATTCTCTACCCCCACCCCCCAAAAAATGGTGGTGGTCAAGTTCTTTTTTCTTTTTTTTTTAAAGCGTATAGCCTCAAAATTCTAAGCACTGCAGTTCAGTTAACCTGAGTATAAAACAAGGCCAAATTAAAGAATGCGGGGGAACACTGCACCCACCCAGGCCACTTACAGAGGGTGGTTTCAGATGAGCATCTCCCCACCCATCGTGCATGTTGCAGGGCTGCATAGGGCGCCAAAGCGGCCCTGCAACATGCATGATTGGTGGGTGATGGATGGGGAACACCCAAAGTGTGTGGGTGGGGAATATGCCAGAGTCAGGTCAGAGAGGGAGAAGGGGGAGCAGGGCTGGGAAACGGGCAACACTAATGTGGCTGCAGGATAGTCCAGTGCGTCGGTGCGACAGTCTGTGTGAGCTCTGGAGACCCATGGTTCTGATGCCTAGGACCCAGGGGCCTGCTTGAGTTTGGCGGATGCACAGAGTAACTCTACGGAGGAGATTTGAGGGCTCCCCTAAACTGTGGGCCCTCACACTCCTGCATAGTCTTCATAAGGGGTTAATCTGCCCCTCATCCAAAATTTAGCGTAATATAGCTATCAAGGGATTTATATTTTTCGTGGCCAGATCTTGCAGTTATATTGCCAAAATTCCCATTTATGTCAATGAGGACCAAATGCAGATTTTTGCACCTTTTAATTTTTCTTAGGGAAATCCTGGATGAAATTCTAGCTTTATTTGAAGTCAGTGGAAGTTTTGCCATTGACTTCAGTGAGGTAAAGCAGAGGTTTCCAAGCTGTATGTTGGGACCTGACGTGGGGTCACACCATCTGTGGTCAGGGTCGCTATCCCATTGATGCATTATATTCTTTGCATCTCTGTTGTGCTGTGTGGAAGTTGCACAAAAATCCTTAAGCCTCAAAACAGGGTCATGCAGGCAAAGCTTTGGAAACTGCTCAAGTAAAGATTTCATCCTATGTTTCTGCACTGAATTGTTCAGTACCTTTTACCCACATTTACTCAAAAACGGACTACCTACAGCCAAAGATTTGGCCAGTTATGTTTAAGCATTATATAGAATTTGAGAGAAGAAATCTGTACTAGAAAGTGAAAGGCAATAGTAAAAGGCCAAATCTGCAGCCATGTACATGCATGATAAACCTTGTGATGTGAGGGTAACCTTTCCCTTCCCTCAATACACTTGGAATGATTCCGAACATTCAGTGACATCACAGCAGCTCAACCAATTGCTACAGTGAGCTCACAGGCATACAACTTTCAGTCCATTTATGTATGTTTATGGGCATCAATGATTGATCCTAAAAAAATCTGTAATTTCAAGAAGGCGCTGAGTTTTACTTTAGCCATGAAAGAGACCTGTAGATTGACTGAGGGGAGCTGGCATTGTTTTTACACTTCTTGTTTGAGCCACGTTGGTAAATATGGAAAAGTAGTTTCTAGTAAATTAAGGTAGCTTTTGTTTCTGGAAGTAATCTGCCCTTGTAATAGTGACTATTTAATCCAAACACTGCTGTTCTTATATCCTTAGAAAGAAACTGAAGACAGTAAGCAAGTTCTGTCACAAAATGCCTTTTTGGTGCTTTGAGCAAATGTAGTTTAGAAAACGTTAGGAATAAAAGTTCATACAGTTATAAAGCACATAGATTTTATAGCAATTTTACACAAAAGGCTTGACACATTAATATATAATGCAAGTAAAATAATTAACCATTTGCAGGTGGCGTTATCAAAGTATACATCCAAATGCCTTGTAAATGACAGTTGTTGTGACCAGGTCTCCTGTACTTTTGCAACACAGGCTGGGCTCCTCTTTCTCAGCCTTGTGCCTACCATAGACACCACTTATTACTCGATACTCTTGTTTGTTGAAGATATGCACCTACTCAGTTGTTGAGATGCTCTCATTGTCGTATTGTAATACTGGGTTTTTCCCTTGTCTCCTCCCATGGCATTGATGCCTCCTTACCTTTCCTATGCAAGGAGAAATAGCCCTCCAGCTCATCTTAATAGGGTCAATTTTCCTTATATAGATTCAAGATATGCAGTAAAAAAATTATCTACCCCTAATGAGCTATTCTAGGATAGTATAGCTAGTTACAGTTACAATTGGGTAATTTCACAATTGTTCCTGTTTAAAAACACTCATTTTACAATTTAATATTGGCAGATTCAGGATAGCCGTATACAGTACCCTCCTCCCATCTCCCAAAATTGCAGACTGAATACTTTGTAGTATACAAGATTTTGATTATGTAGGTTGCATAGTATTTATCTACTTTGTATAGAATGGAAGAATAGTACATTCTGCTCCATAATAAAATAACTATACGAAAGTCATTTAATGAAGCGATGTGTGTGCCAGTATGAAAATACACATGGGATGCTTACTGGGTTGGACTTGTATTTGTTTCGTAAACCCACTGCATTCTACCAACTACCATTTTAATGCCCACTAAATGGTACTTTGCAAAAGAAAAGACTTGGGTTCCATTCTGGACTTGCTCACTTCCTTTGCTTCCTCCCCTTAGGCTGAGAGCGATGTAGCTTCTCTGAACAGGCGTATCCAGCTGGTTGAGGAAGAGTTGGATCGTGCTCAAGAGCGTTTGTCAACCGCCCTGCAGAAGCTGGAGGAGGCTGAGAAGGCAGCAGATGAGAGTGAAAGGTGGGGATGGCCTAATTCGGGTTCCCATTTGAACAGCTATCTACCCTTTTGTCAAGCCAGGCATTATCCTTATTTGGGCTAGTAAGAGAAAAATTAAAGCTTCTCCTTTTTGTCTTCTGACAGCGTGTAATCTAACCTGCCTTTAAGTATACCGGCTTTAGACAGGGATTTCATGGGTGGAGAGACAAACTGTAAATGCAGGTCCTGTTGCATGTAAGGGGTTGGATTACGTGACCACTATGTCTGTTACTTTTGATGTGTTACGTTAACTCTTGGAAGATGCAATTTGTGCAGCACTAGAACATCAGGTTCTTGTCTGTGATGACTACTGTCTGTATCCTGATGGGAGATAGTAGACCACGTCACTCTTGAGCACCCAACTAAAGAACCAGTGCAGCCTAGTGGATAAGGTGTTGGGTTGGATGTGGTAGACCAGAGTTCAAATCCCACCCTAACCATAAACTGACTAGGTAGTCTTGGGCAAGTCGCTGGCCGTTTTTAGACGAGACGCTACCACACAGGTCTACCCATCCTACAAACATCTAAAAGCCCATCTGAGGGGGTGGGGGGATTGTGCACGCTCATGACCCATGCACCACCCACCCATGGCCACTCTCAGAGGAGCGGAGAAAAAGCCGGGTTGCTCCATGCAGGGGCAAGCAAATGTGTCTGCCCTACACACATTCCTGGCCTGTGTGAACCAGGCTGCACACTGGCTCAGGAGACAGGTCCACTGGCACCATGAAGACGGGACCGGAGCTTCTGTGTGTTGATGCCCAGTGCCCTTGGGCTGTGGCTAGTGGCCAGCCCTGCACGCTACGTACATGGGTCTGCCTTCCCCTGTCCCTCCTCCTCCACCCTCCGGGATTCCTGCCTAGGGTGGATGCAGTGGAAACACTTGCCCACGAACTGCCATGTTTTCATGTCATGCAGCGGGGAGTTGATGTGAGGGCTGGGCGGTTCTTGGCCTGGCTGGTGGAACTGTCGTCAGGGCTGGTGGGTAGGGGACATGGACTCCCTGGGCGCCGCCTGTTTGAAACCCTTCCCACTCCACGTCCATGGGTGCCCTGCAGCAGACACAGACCCACCTTCCAGCCATTCTCATTTAAAAACAGCCACTGTCTCTCAGCCTCAGTTCCTCATTTGTAAAATGGGAATAATAATCACTACTTCACATGGTGGTTGTGAGAGTGAGCTAGATAAGGATTGTAAATCGTTTTGAACATTGAAAGCTATAGAAATGATAAATAATAAAACTCCACCTTGAACACAAGCCAGGCTTAAAACGCCTACTTCTCTCTTGTCTATATGATTTATGTATTAGAGCTTCTGCTTAGGATTTTGGGTATGAAAGCAACTAGTAGGGATTGGGCTATTTGCAGCTATAATTGCACCTGTCATCTGGGAAGATCCTTAAGGTCTTCATGACCCCTGACTGATGGACAACCACCTTTTTTTATCATTATTATTATTATTATTATTTTATTTTATTATTAGCATTTATATCGCGCTAGCTATGTACCTGGCGCTTTACAAAGAATAAGATAGACACGGTCCCTGCGCGAGAGCTTACAATCTAAAGACGGGGAGGGGAGACAGGGAAGGGGGAACAGAGGGAGAGACAAGGGATGCAACAATCATGAGGATGCTCATGAGTGGAAAGCAACATGCTGCACAGAAATGGGGTGGGTTAGGAATTTTGAACAAGCACGCTTGGGTTCTCCAAATCTACCAAAAAGTCGGTTTGAGTAGAGCCAAAATAACTTCAGGTGTCGTGGGCTCCCCTAGAGGCCCTGACCCTGCATACCATGTTGAACTGCTCAGAAAAATGAGATTTGTGCAACTTGCAAGTATGAGCCTTTGGTAACTGGGAGTTGTGGTATATAATACCTAGGGGTTGGACTACATATTGTCCACCGCCACTTGCTTAGAACATCAATGCCAAACCTCTTTTGCTATTCATCTTGGACTGCGTGGGCAAGGGAGTGCTTTCATTGCGTGAACATCTTGGCCAGACAGTTGTTTTCCCTTCTTGGTTGCAGTGCTTAATTGCACAACCAGCACAATGATCTTATAGTCTCCGTGTCTGTTAAATCGGACTCCATGATCATGTCATTTCAGTATCCCAAATGCATAGTGAACAAGGAGCATACCCTGAGATGTTATGCTTTTTCTGATATGCTTTATCCATCTTAGTCTGCCTGACATAGGTTACATGCTCATGATGGTGCGGGGGTTGGAGCTCAACTAGTAAGTAGTAAACCTTGTATTTCCTGTCCTCTAGAGGAATGAAGGTCATTGAAAACCGAGCCCAGAAAGATGAAGAGAAGATGGAAATCCAAGAGATCCAGCTTAAAGAGGCCAAGAACATTGCCGAGGAGGCTGACCGCAAATATGAAGAGGTCAGTTTTTGAGTACAGCTGGGAGTACAGAAGGTCACAAAGATCTCTATTAATACGAAAACAGTACTGTTCCCATAAAGGACTGATGTAAGAAGTAGGATTTGGATGCCCCTAGAGATACGATGCTAGAGTTCTGAACCCGTGCTCAGATTTCACTCTTCACTGCGTGGAGATCTCTGCTTTTTACTAAGTATAAAGTAGACAACGGCATGGAGCCTCCCTTGTTAAAATGGCAGAGACTTTGCATAATTATCTTAGTATGGAATATCCGCATACTGCAGACAGTGATGCCTCTGCATGTGCTGTGTTTGCTGCAAAATGACTGAGAGAAGGATCTTGGGCCTCTTAAGAAAGATTATTAAAAAGAGAAGATTTGAACTTTCCTATTGGTGAATAGGAATAGGGCCTTAGAAAAGGAATTGGGGCATGAAAATGACCCTGTATGAGTACCTAGCAGCTAGTTTAATCATGAGCTCATTGTTTTTTGTGTTTTCCCCTTGTGTCAGTAATTCAGAGTGAAGGGGGATTGAAGTAAGTAATTCAAAGTGAAATGAAGGCTAGGGCTAGAGAGGTTACCCTATCCCTTGTTTCTGCTAGAATAGAGGTTCTTAAAGTGAAGGTCAGGGCTCCAAGTGAGGCTAAACCATCTGTGTTTGGGGTCAGAATCTGTTGTTTCATTGTCCTTGTATTCTGAGGTTCTGAAATTAAATTTGGGATCATGCAGGCAAAAGGGTTGGGAGCACTGTGCAAGTGCATACTGTGTGATTTATTTATTTAAAAAATTATTCACCTGTTTGTTCGCCTTCCTCTAGGTGGCTCGTAAACTGGTGATCATTGAGAGCGATCTGGAGCGTGCAGAGGAGCGTGCTGAACTTTCAGAAAGGTAAGTGCTGTGATGTCCTTGTGACAAGTGTGAGGTGCTCTGACAGTAACTAAACAGCATGAAATGTTGGCAGCACACTGTTGTGTTCAGCGCAAAGCTATGTTTTTCTCATTTACTGTGATGACGGAGGTAAACTGAGCACTGCAGTAAGCATATGTTGGTCTGTATGTGTGTGTCTTATTTTGATTTTTGGTCACTGCATGCTCTACTCGCACACTGATTTTGTGAATGGCTTTTGTGCATTTCATGTGTTCACTAACAGCCGAGCCCGACAGCTGGAAGAACAATTAAGAATAATGGATCAAACCTTGAAAGCATTAATGGCTGCTGAGGATAAGGTACTGACACTAATACACAATTTTTAGGTTTAACTGCAACACAAGTCTTTCAGCTTTCCTAGCCTGTTAGTTCACTCAGTAACAACAGAGGAATCTTAACTGTGCTCTTTGCTATCTTTGCATCTCGCTTTGGTGGCTCTCTTTGGTCTTTTTTATTTATTTTTATTTTATTTTATGACCATTCTTTTGTGCAGCCAAAAAGAAGCTGAACTGTCTCACACTTTAAAGGTGGTGTGAATACTTCCAAGTAAGCCCAGTGCTGTAGGTAACGTCTATGCAATGTTGTAGGTGGTGTCATTTTTTTAAAAAAAAGAGTATTCTGGCATTGTAATTCATTTGCTTTTAATCTGTGAGGGATTCAGCTGCTTTTTAGGCTGTTCTTTTGCTCTGTAATTCAGTTTTCATTTTTCTCTATCTTTTCTCCCCCTTTTTTCCCCCCTACTTCTTTTGCTTGACTGATCTCCCTCCTGCCCCCTTTCCTGCCTCTGTTCCAAAATAATAGCAAATGTGCTGAGCTTGAAGAGGAGTTGAAAACTGTGACCAACAACCTGAAATCGCTGGAAGCTCAGGCAGAGAAGGTATGCTGGAGAACGTGTTTCTAGACAAGTTGTTAACCCCGGTGGTCTGGATCTTCATGCAATGTTCGTAGATGTGCTTAAAGTCAGTGGCCGCGATCCACATGCCACTTACTAGCCCTGTTGAAGCATTGTGGGACTACTGTGGAGTAAGTGATTTGCGGATCATGGCCAGTGTTGGCAGGGCTTTTGGTAAAAAGAAACACTTGATCCGTGATCTACAAGCATTTACTCTGACACGATTCCGTTGAAAGCACAGGGTTTCAGTGCGACTGCGTCAGAGTAAGTGCCTTCTAGACTGCAGCCTTGATTTGTTACTTAGTTATTATTTGGTCATTCTCAGTAATCTAACCTATATTTAAATATAAACTGGAATATCAAACATTATTTAAAATTAGTTAAAGGTGAGGTGCAAAATACAGTTTGTATGCTAAGATAGTTAACATTTTCCAGCTTGCTCTCCTTATTGAGGGATCAGATTTTACCCCAAGTTTTCACAGCATAACCCTGCTGAAGGAGACTTAGGGAAATAATTATGTTGTCATTTATTAATGTGCATAAGAGAAACCTATAGCACATCCTAGGTTTAGGTGTCATTCAGGTTAACGGAGAGATCCATGTGCTCTGTTCATATGAAGAACATGCAGGCTAACATCTGTGATGCATTTTCTAATTACAGTACTCGCAGAAGGAAGACAAGTATGAAGAGGAGATCAAAGTCCTGACTGACAAACTGAAGGAGGTAAAGTATGAACTATGGCAGAACATTTACAGTGCTGCTCTGGTGAAGTCTGAAACATACAGTTGGTGTGAGAGATACTGAGGTGCAAGGTCCCTGCTTCAGAGAGAGACCACATTAAAAAGCATGAGTCGATATGAGAAGACATTTTTATTATTATTTATGTTACGCCCGCTATATGCCTGCTGTGTGACTAGCCACGATTATAGGACTTACCCTGGGGGCTTACAATCTAGAATGGGCAAGGGGAGTACAGGGATCCGCTCATGAAGCTAAGAAGTTGTAGATACATGTGCTTAGTTACAAGGGAAGAGGAGGATCCTGAAGGTAGAAAGAGACACAAAAACGAACAATCTATGAGAGTGATGAGGTGGGGAAGAAGTAGGTTTTTAGGAGGACTTGAAGAGAGGAAGGAAGTTCCAAGCATACATTTTCTGAGTTTATTATGCTGAATTTGTTTCTTGTATTCTTTTATTGAGTCTGTATTTGTAAAATACTTTGAAAGTTTCTAAAGTAATTTGTATAGTTTCTGACCTGCATACATGTTTAACTCCAGGCTGAGACCCGCGCTGAGTTTGCTGAGAGGTCAGTAACCAAGCTGGAGAAGAGCATTGATGACTTGGAAGGTACGAACTTTTGTTTTTCATACTTAGTGCAGAACAGCAAACTGGAGGGCTTTAACCAAGCACCCAATCCCACAAGTCTTTGCTCATTGATTGACTAGACCCAATGAGTTGGAGTGAGACAACTTCTTTAAATAAAACAGGCCCTAAATGATGTTTCCCAATCAAGTTTATGACTGGCTTTAGAGGGACAGTGTTTTGCTCTTTCCTGTTTCTCTTTTTCTCTGACATCTAAGATTCTTTATTTTTACTCCAAACTCTTCTTGAATATTCAGTTACTAAGGTAGATGATGAGATAGGAAATGTTAATGCCCTTGTTTCATTGCTGAAAGTGTCAGCCAAGAGTGGGTATCATGTTTTCTATAATGTGGAATGTTGCAAGTTAATTTAATTGATAACTGAGATAAGTGTAAGTTAGAGCAACTATTTTGTGGCATACAAAACGTGCTGGGTATCAGAAATGTGACTGGATTGTATACCCATTAATGAGCAGAGGTCATTTAAACTCCTCTTGGTTTATTTCAAGTCTCTAAGAAATCCTTAGGAGTTTAACCTCTGGAGAAAAGAACTCGATAGTGCTTTGTAATCAAAAGTTAAGCTACATGGAGTTTAGCCCTAAAGATATGTTAACTTCATGTCCAGCATTCTAAGGAGCTTAGTGGTATATTAGGGGAGGCTGACTGGTGCTTAGGGATCTCCAGAGATTAGTAATGGCAGTTGGCAGTGGAGAATTCCTGGTCATGGACTCATTAAAAAAGGGAAAAGAAACTGAAGTTTCTTGGGAAGAGCAAAAACTCTGGAAAAGGAGTCAGTCCTGGCAGCAAACAATATATTTACCTTTGCTTCACCATCGGATCTCTTCCCTCTGTTATCAGCTCCTATAGCTGCAGCGTAGGCCTTGGCCTTGGCCATCACAACTGCATTTAAGGAAGAGAGTTTTTCCCTCCCATATAGACTTTATTTTCTTTTTTGTCTTTACTTTGTAATCTCCCTTGGCTTGCTGATGATGCAGTAATTGACATTGTTTTTCACCTTAAAGCTTTTCACAGTTTGCATTCACTCCTAATTTTTTATTATTTGATTTTTATTTTGTTTTTCTGCTCTCACCCTGCCACGTCACTGCCTTCTGCGCACTCTCCCCTCTCTCGCTGCTGTTTCCGGATGGTATCCCATGCCACCACCTTCATCTTCCATCACCCGATCACTCTCCATTTCCTTGCACCTCTGCCTTCCCCTTGGTGAACATTAGACGAGTTGTATGCTCAGAAACTGAAGTACAAAGCGATCAGCGAGGAGCTGGACCACGCTCTCAACGATATGACTTCAATGTAAATGTCCTCCCAGCCTGTGCCTGCATCTTGTTTTTCTACCTTAATGATTACCTTGCAACACGGCACTCACTCTCTAATGGGAAATAGCTTCTTTGTTGGCTTTCTGTCATTGCTGCCTCCGTCTTTATCACCATAGAGGGTGGGCGAGTTGTGTCTGACTTGGTAAATTTGCATGACCATTTTGCAAGGCTCATTTAATCAACTCCATTTTCTTTAGCCTTTTCATTTCATACCCATGAACCCCTTTTCACAAGCACTTGTCTTGCCTGTTTTCATTTGGTGGTTCATTCAGTTTTGCCTTCCAGTTCACTCCTGTTCAATCTCTTCTGTGTTTGTAAGTCACTGAAAGAGAAGTTGTGTGCTGTGTGTTGTCCACACAGAGTATTTTTGGGTGGGTTTATTTTTGTACTGTAGTGAATACCTCTAGGGGGTTTGGGTACATGTTCCATTAAGTTGAATGGAAACCATGTATCTGAATCTCCTCTTTTGCTCTGAAAATCTTGATTTATCTCTATTCAAAAATAAAAAATTCAAGGTCACGTCCAACTTTTTTTTTTTTTTTAAATGGAAGTGACAGAGCATTGGCATGTGGGTTGTTACTGCAAAAATGGCTTGGAAAAGTACTTCTTAAGAACTGCCTGCCATACAGATCAGATTGGTCCATCTAGCCTAAAATCCCATATCTTACAGTGGCCATTTGGCCAGTATTGGAGGTTGCAGAGGAATTCTACAAAAGTAGGCACATCGGAAGTTTTGAGGTGTCAGGAAGCTGTTCTGCAGAAACACAGCAGTGTTGACTCTTATTGTGAAAGAAAACACCTGACTACTCTGAGTAGCAAAACTGAGAAAGTGTTAAAATGGTTGGGTATCTAGTGAGAGCTCCCTTATGCAGAACCTTCCTTAGTCTAGACATGTCCCCCACAGCGCTCAAAGACACTGTATTATTGTTACAGGGGAAATGCCCTCTCCTCTTCCTGATACCTCCCTAATCTAGGGGTGGGGAGAGGGAGTCAATGTGTTCTTTATGGTGTTTGCATTAAGGGGGTTTCTTCTGTATTTGAGTGAGAATTTGATTCTTAGTCCTTCCCAACTTTGTATTATTTCTGGAAGTGTAATGTATTTTGAAGCCATATTTTTTTATTGTCCAATGTGAAGGTACTGAGCAGAAGTCAACCATGCTGAAACCTTTAAACTCAAACCAATAACACTTTCACTTGGGGGGAAAATAAAATGAGAAAACTTAAACATATGTGGCTTTCTCTGAAGTAAGCTTGTTGGAGCTTTCTTTGATGTGTGAGTTGATCATAAGTTTTGAGTAAGCTTCAGGCTTTGATTAGAGCCACCGATGTATTTTGCATGTACTGGATGTTTTACATTTTTTCCCATTCTGTTTAATTTTAAAAGCATCAATAACTAAAAATAACCCCCCAGCTGTGGGTTGTAAAATATTTTTTTGTCTGAACTTCTACCTGCTGGGATTATTTTTTGGTTGTGGCCTATTATTATCCTGTTTTGTGGGTTTTGACTCTAACCCCCAGAAATCTTCCACACAGTGGTTCATTACGCTAACCTCCTTAGGAGCAGTTTGTAATATTACAGCTTTCTGTGCAGAACCAAGTGCAGTTCATTGCATGCAAAACTTTCACACTAACAAGTTTAGCATAATTTAAACTTGGGGGGGTTTCTCAATTTTAAGTTAGGTTTATACAAGGAAGAAAGACCATAGATTTTAAATAACTCTTAGTTCCAGCTGTATTTATGTGATTGGCTTTGAAAGTGTATATAACTGGCTTCATAAATAGAATTTAACAGAGAGCGAATTACATGTTGAATTTTTTACTACTAATCCCTTTGCCCCTATATGTGTGAGTGACGCTGTTGCTGAAGTATTAGAAGAGCAGGTGTGGTGTGGTGTTTCGCTACTGTTCATTTCGGCATGCGTGCGCTGGGCTCTTCCTGCTTTCTGTTCCGCGTTCCTTCCATTATACCACTTTTATTTCCTATCTTTCTCTTCATACAGATAAATTTCTTTGCTTCACTTCTCCAAAGACATCTTCGTCAAGCTGGATAAACCATCTTTCTGAGCTCATGGATGTTTCTCGGGTTCATTGTCCTGTCCTCCAGCTTACCTTGATTCTTTCTTTTTAGCATCCCATCTCGGGACATTGCTCTCCTTCTGCCTCCTATTGTACAGAAATGCCACTACTTTCAATGTAAAATAAACATCCCACTGTGTAAGCTGTATCTGTTTTGCTATTCCTTTGCCTTTTATTTATTTTAAGTAACCATTTCAACATTGAATAAAATTTGCTTTCTCGCCATTAGGAATTTATTTTTGAATGCCTCTTTCTCTTTTTCTCTTTTTTTTTTTCCTTTTCTTTCCTTTTTCTGTTTTCACAAACACCTGGCTTCAGTAGTGGCAATCAGCAGTGCAATACCAATCCAATGTGTCTGTGGGGCAGAAATACTGGTTGGTGAACACAGGTCACCCTTGCGATATGATCTTCATTTTGTCTCAAATTGAAACGCAGATGTCATTTTTTTAAAAATTATGATTTTTGGAGTGAAATTCTGCAAGGATTTAAGTCTGACTAGGGCCCATGTCAATTGTTGGATTAAGTTGAGAGCACAGTTTGACCTGTACAAAACTCTAGGCAATTGCTTAATTTTAGGTTTTGTTTTTACTAGCAGAAAAGGTGTGTGTTTAACACGTTAACTAACACTTCAACCACCTAATACTAAAGATTAGTTAAAACTACAATAGCATTGGCTGCACTGTAGCTGACCTGTTTAAAGTATACCTTTTACACTAGTACATTAAACTGGAAAATTAAGTTTGTTTGATTGTTTGTTTGTTTTTTGTTTGCTTTTTTTTTTTACTAGTTTGGGGTTTGAGATCTTCTACTGATTAAATGTCTAGTGAGAAAAGTTTAAAGGGACATGAGACCACAATTTTGTTTTAAAAATCTTTGACTTCATCAACACCAACTTACACTGTAGAATTTTAAAAGATTACTACTTTGTCACCTATTGATGCAATTAGTTTATTTGGTACATTTCACACAAAATGGTTGATGAAAATAAACCATTCATCTTTTAATTTCCCCCTCCTACACTAGTACAGAACTACTGTGTTTGGGTCACAAACACTCGGGGGGTGGGGGGGAAATGTCTTCAAAGGAAAATAAAAATATTCTTGCTGCTGGGATTTTTTTATCTTTATTGAAATCTGTCAGATCCCAGGTTTTATAAAATTTATTTCATACCAGTCTGAAATAATAGTTCTAAACTATCGGACAGATTAAATACAGAATTCTGAATATTAGTCTTTCTTGTATTATAATGTTCAACTAGGAGCTTTAAGACTGTTTCTGAAAGGCTGATGCTTACCAGAGCTCTTTGAACTTCAATCCCCAAACAATAGAAAAAAAATATTTTCTAAATGGGTTTGAATTAAGGTGCATTTCACTTTAACCCAACTGGCTAATAACTAGATTAATTTTTCATTGGATTTTGACCCAGTACCTTCAGAAATCTCTAACACCCTAAACAGACTTTGGTTAACATATTTGAACATGAGGTTAGTTGGTTTAGAAGTTATAGAACAGATTTTTGCTTCCCTGAACCCATTCAATTTTTTAAAATACTGTCATAATGCTTGAAGTGTTAGATGCTTTGAAAATGCATATTTTGACCTCTGCTGCTGCTTTACATGTGGTAAAGTTCCCTTTTTGAACAGTTGGCTTGGTTTGAACAGAAACCACTTCAGTTTGTACTCTAGCCTTGTCATGTCATACGATACCTTTTCATCATAATTATTGATTGTTAGGAATGTTCTAGATCAGGGGTGGGGAATCTCCAGCCCACCATGGGCCAAGTACAGTCCTCTAGTTTTATTGGGTCTCCTGCTGGATCTTGCCCATGGATCCAGCTTCTACCCTCAAACACTGAAAGAGGGAGCTCAGGAGAAGGGAGCAGAGATGAGAGCATGCATTTAAGGTTAGGAGATGGATCCATGACACAGAACTGGACCTTCCCTTTCCTTCCCCCATCCTTATCATACCTCTTAGGCAGCCACACTTCCAACTCTTCTCTGGCCTGTGGAGCTTGTGCTAATTTTCAAAGTGGCCCATGTGAGGTAAAATGTTCCCCACCTCTGATTTTTGATTATTTGGAGATTTCCAGCTCTGCTGCTGGCCAGTTCATTACATTACTTAGCCGTTTTTATGGAGTGCTGGACGTCTGCATTCTAGAGGGTGGGCAGGGAACACATCTGTTGAAGCTATCAGAACAGAGACATGAAACGGGTGATGCCTTAATTTGCACAGTAGGATTATGGAGGTGCTTTGGGATATTATTATTATGAACATATGTCACATGAACACCTAAATCAAATTAACAAGTTGGGGATCACGATATTCAAATCATTCCTGGCTTGCAGCTTGCACTGCTTCTCCTGCTGCGAACTTTATGGTTCCTCTTTGGTACCAGCAAGGTGATGCAACATCCCAGAGATGAGATGCATGCTTTTGCATGCAAGACATGAATATGTCTCCTCATGTACATTTCTTTGTCATCACTACTGAGGGGCAAATTGCAGTGGTACACTCAATCGGTTTCCAAGCCTGGTATGAACAATACCAAAGTGAGAGTAAAACTGGAAAAAATTAATTTGATTTTGTTAAATTGTTTTTGCTTCGCTTATAGGGTGAGGATAAACATGACGGGGGCTTGCTTTGGCCTGCCTGGGGCAGAGATTCCCCGTAATGTTTATTACCAGGCCACCAGATGTGGGCCTCCCATAGTGGGCCTACATGTCTGTTTGCAACCCCATCCCTTGCCTGGGATCAGGGGCCACCATGGCTGTGTTTGGCTGGCAGTCATGGCTGGAGGCATGACTTCCCAGCCACACGTTTATTCCGCTCGCCTGGGGGTGGAGGAAGCTTGCTGACTGGCCCAGCTGTTTGATCTGTGCCCTGATCTGTCCTCGCCAGGGCCAGCCCCCATTTCTGAACCAGGAAGCCAGCATGCTGGCTGCACATTTATTTTCTTGCAGTTTATTATCTTGTAGTTAGGGGTTGCCTTCAAAGTGATTTTCAAGTGGGGCATAAAAACATGGCTTCTCTGAGGGAGATAAAATCTCAAGGCGTGCATAAGCTGGAGCAAAGTACTTGGGAGTCTATGTAGAGCAGCCTCAGAATTCTCATGCAGGTTATTGTTGAAAGAGAAACCAAATTGAACCTCCCAGTAGACCTTGCTTGGTTCCAGCACCAATATTACACCTTGGGATGTTTAGTCCACTATTGAAACTCAACTCCCTTGTCACTGCTTGAGAAATTTGCCATGCTCAAGAAAAACATATTTGCACACTGTTATTTCAGCTATATCTTGAAAAGTTCCTCCTTTGATAACCACCACACAAAGGCTCTTGTGATTTTTTAATTTTATATATATATATATATATATATAGGCCTCAGACTGTCCTTAGAGCAAAACTAGAGAAACACACATTCCTGTCATAAAGTATTGCCTCTCAGCTATGCCAAACTGTATAATAAAGGGAACCTGTTAAATATTTAGGGTGTGGGTGGGAAGTCTTCTCCCTCCTGCAGGCCATTTTGAAAATGAGTACAAGCTCCAGGGTCAGCTAGGAGTTGGGGACAAGAGGTGTTTAAGGGTGTGTGCTCAGGATGGGTGGGGGAGGGATGGATCCATCCTCCGTCCTTGAGTCCATGCCCTAATCTCCGCTCCCTTCCCCCGAGCTCATTCTTGAGCTGGAGAGTAGAGACTGAATCCAGCAATTAGAAAAGAGACAAGTAAAAAACAGCCAAGGATTGGATTTGGCCGATGGACCAGAGGTTCCCTGTCCCTAGTTTAGAGCATAATCCAATTCCAACAGGAGACTTGGTGTAAAAACTCCAGTGATTTGGGTGCAAGTTGAATGGAACCAAGAATGGTCTGCTGTTGGCTAAACCAGCACGCTTTCTAGAATGAAGATCGGTTTATACAATTGCTTTCAGTCACCTAAAGTTTAATAAAATCTGCTGCCCCATCTCTTGTTTTGCTAGAAAACCTCGTTCTCAAGAACAAATAAACTTTGCGCGTGGCTCATGTCTGAGACTAGAAGCAGTTTACTGTGTTTCATGTGATTTCAGCAAGTATTCTGTAGTTGTTCCCTTTTTCTCGTTTTCTTGCCTCAGATCTCCACCCCTCAAGAAAGGGGCAATCTTTTTTAGCTTTTAGTAGCGTTTCTTTGGATTTGGGAGTAGTATTGAATCGTCAAAATACTAAAACTTATACAGAGACTCATCCCTGTGTGTAACTTGGTTACTGAATTGTCTGTGGTGTGAGTAGCTTCTCTATTAACTCCTGTATTTCCTCTCTAATCTCTCTCTCTCTCTCCTGCCTCTCTTTCCTATAACCTGCTTGCTGACTGTACAGACCATCTCTACCAGCAACTTGAGCAAAACAGTCGCCTAACTAACGAACTAAAGCTGGCCCTGAATGAGGATTAAACTTTAGTGTGAATAAACTTAGCTGGGTTTTTTTAAATGAACTTACTCTACAGTTCCTTGAGATCGTATAAGTCAGTATAAACACATGCAAAAAAATCCTGTAAACTGATAAAATGGTAGCTGCTAAAAATGAGTAGCTAAAACTCTCAATTACCCCTCGGATAAAGGCTGCTTAATAAAACATAATAGCAGCACTACTCTCTGTTTAGCTTTGCAATTGCTCCTGTATGCTCCAGTACCAATCTGTAACTAAAGGTATTGTTAAAACCAACAGCCCTTCTTGTAGAGCATATATGTTGGTTTTAACTTATAGCATTAATTGGACCTCAGTGGGGGTGGGGTTGTTGTTTTTTACTAGTAACTCTGGGAAGAACAATGTTAGTAGCCAAGATTCAGATTTCAAAGCCAAACTAAAATATATTCCTAGCTATTTCATCTCTGGGAACTGAATGCACTATTGCAAGCTGCAATAAAAAGGGGGTTAAAGGAGCCCCTTGTGAAAATACTGGGTCAGTTTAAAGGTATGCTTGCATCAGTATGACGTTCCTGTTGTTGGGTTCATTCTGGAAGCATGTCGCTCCAGAACATTGTGCTCATGTATGGTATCATGTAAGAGTGTTTAACGATTGTCCTATGAAGTGTGCATGCAACATAAAACCACTAACGGTTGGTCAAATTTTTAATGTTTACTTAACAGCCATAATAACTTGATTCATTTTTCAGAAGCCATTTAGTTGAGAGGGTTTTTTGTTCCCCTTTTCTGAAAATTCCAAATTATGATGCAACTTCAAAATCATGGGATTGCTTAATTAATCCTGTCACAGTTGCCCTAAATTTTCCACTTTCCTGGAATGCGTAGCTTGTGAGCCCTACCAAAAAACAAAAAACAACCCTCCGCTCCGCACGTGCATGTGACACTTTGGTGACATATGCAATTGCAAAATTTGTTTTCCTTTCAGTTCATTTTATCAAATGAACATTTGATAAATTAACATTTGATCAAATGAACAAACTCTCTTGACTGGGAAACAGTATTTATAAGCATGCACGTTTCTTATTCTAAACCCTTACTTTTATAAATGATGTTTGCATGTGTTTTTCATACATTGACGAATCCCAAGGGCAGTTATTCATGTCTTAATTTTCTAATCTCATAACAGAGAAAGTGGCACATGCCAAAGAAGAAAACCTTAGTATGCATCAGATGCTGGATCAAACTTTACTGGAGCTAAACAACATGTGAAAACCTCCTTAGCTGCGATCACATTTTTGTTGGGTTGGGGTATTTTTGTTGTTTGGTTTTGTTTTTTTACACCTGCTTGCCATGAAACCCCTTAAACATGTTTTTATTTTAGTTTCACCAGCCACAGGAACATCTCCTACATACCAGGCAGGGGTGGGGGTGGGGGTCAGGGAAATGCCAGTATGAGCAAGCCATACGCAGGTTTAAGCTATAACTTCATGGTTCAGATGTGCCATCTTCCCCAACCTAATGCTGCCTACAATTTGTAGAGAGTTCAGGGACACAGTGTGCTTTAGTCTGTCCAGGAATCTCTATTGTGGCAGAAAGAGTTCCCTCTCAAGTGCCAACTCTGCATTGAACAAGACGATTACTATTGGAAACAAATTGGGTGTGGACTTGGTGCTACTTTGAACAACACTTCCACTGTAATCTTTTGTTTGTACAAATTGGAGGTTTGTCCAGCACAGTAATTTATTTTATGTATGGAGTTTTGGGCTCTGAGGATTTGGACTTTCTGTGCCTTCTAATCAAAAAGAGAACTGTAAGCCACCTTAATATAGTTAGCCCCTGGTTGTTAATTTGTATTCTTGCAGCCCCTTACGAACTGTAGGTCAGCATTTCATTCTGGATAGTCCTTCCATTGTATTTTTTTTTTTCATGTTGAAATGAAAGATCTAATAAATTCAGGAGCAAACACACAGATTTGGTGGGTTGGTTTGGAATGTATTTTATTTGTATGGCATTAGAGGGGAACTTTAAAAAAAAAAAAGAAAAAAAAAAGAAAAGGTATTTGCCTCACTTTATTTACACATTTTTTCTTTTTTGAGCAGTTTTAAAACTTATACCTGTATGTAAACATTGTATAATGATATGGAATAAAAACGCACATTTTAGGACATTTTTTAAATTTTGCTGTCCTGTGATTTATCTTTCTCATCAGCATTTTGTGTTGAACAACTTATATAAAATATGCACAGGCTTATCTGGCTTATGACAATGAATAAACTGCCCTTTAGCTGCAAATGCTGAAAGCTGGGCTGATTTTTTTCACTCTAGACTGATGGTTCCATACTAGGAACTGGGTTCTCCATATGGATAGGTCACAGCTAAGATTCCATTCCGGATACATTCAGCGGGATTGGGAGCTGCCAGGCATTACGTCACCCCAAGCTAGAAGTGAAAAGAAGTAGATTTGGCTACTTTGGGAGAGGGAATGAGGTTGGGGGAGTATTGAGGGGATAACCTAGGATTGCCATAGTAGCTGGATCACTCCACAGCAGGGGTGCCCACACTTACCTGGCCAGAGATCTACTGAAGTGAAGTGTTGGGCTTTGGAGATCAACCAGTGGCATGGGGGTGTGGCCTGACCCTAATTTACATATTTCTGTCCTTATTTGTGTAATCACACCCTCTCATTTGCATAACCACATCCGCAGACAGATGAAGCGGCTCAAGATGCTTGTAAATTGTGCACTTCAGATCCTCACACCCCACAATCAAGCTTCCCTCACCCCAGATCCTCACACCCCCAGCTTCCACCACCCCATATATTCCCTCCCCCATACACCACAGCTTCCCCCACCCCAAGTCCTGACATGCCATACACCCAACTTCACCCACCTCAGATCCTCTCATTCCCTCCGTACTCCCTGCTTTCACTACCCCAGATCCTCACACCCACCCATACCCCTCACTTCCCCCACCCCAGGTCTTCACAATGAGATGTTCGGGAGGGACTGGCCCTAGAGCAGGGGAGTGTGGTCAAGAAGTGAGGACCCCGCTGGCCCTGCCAGTTAGATCAAGGCTGATGTGGGTTGCGCTGCCCTTAAGGAGGCCGTCCTGCCTCACAGCCCATCTCCAGGAGAAGCAGGGGTGACCACACTGACCTAGCTGGAGGGGAGAGGTGTTGCAGGGGAGAAATCCCTGCCCCAGGGGCTGGCAGGGGTCCGTGAGCAGCTGGGGAGCCCGGGGCGGGTGAGGAGCTGGGAGACCTTCCACGATAGCAGGGACTGACCCTAGAGCAGGGGAATGTGGTTGAGAAGCAATGGCCGCTCACACTTAACTCTCACCGTGGCTCCCACACTGTGCTACCGTCTATTCTCCGTCACGCCGCTCTACTTGCAGTGCTGCCCTCACACCACTCTAAATGTGCACCAAACCCCACCGCTTGCCTTGAAGTTCAGCTGCAAATGAAGCCACGCTGGAAGCAAGACCCTGGGGATCTACTCAGCAACATTGCACGACCGACTGGTAGATCACGATTGATGTTCTGAGCAGCTCTGCTCTACAGAGAAGAAATCCATTGCCATGGGGTGGGGCATGATGAGAGAGCTTTCCTCTCTGCTAACCCCCAAAGGGGTGATTAGGAGCCCAGCGTATGCTTCTCTGTTCCAGGAGCAGTGTTTCCTTTTACCCGAGTTGGATAGGTGCTCAGGTAGTGAAGACCCTGTGGAGTGGATAATGTGCCCCATTTCCTACTGTGCTTCCTCAGCTTGACACATCTGGCTAATGCTCATTATGTGTTAATCCTTCATTTTCACATGTGCACGCGCACACATCATTGATGGTAAATAGGATGCAGCCACAAACGCAGTGAAGGGCCCAATCCTCATGCAGCACCACACTGCGGGGCCAGTGCAGGGAGCTGAGTGGGCGGGCTGCTATCGGATCTCGTACCACGGCTAAGGTGCCAGCCACGCTAGTGGGGGCCTGGCGCTGACCCACCTCCCTCAGTCCTGCCCTTGGCTGTGATATGGCCGCTCAAAGCCCCGCTGTGGGACAGAAGAGACCCAGACGCACAGGCAGCCGTACCCCGTTTAGGGTAAGGATGCTGCGTGACACATCCTCTGCCTTTTTCTGAGGCTGCATCATGTAGCCTCCAGCTGCTTACCCGGCCATATAGCCGGGGGGGGGGGACATCTGGTGATTGCCGGCCATATGATGCACTGCATTGCATGGTCTGGCTGCCCAGAGTGGGTTATGGCTATCCAAGGCATCTCGTGTGGCTGCACCAAGGGTGTACCCTTTCCAGGAAAGTAGGATGGGCAGAGATTGAAAACATGCTTCTATAAGACTCGTATCAAGACGTCGGATCAGAGAGGTTTGTACTGTTGAATGCTGGGCACTTGGTGGAAACCAGTGAACTCTCCATTTGCTTTTGTCCAGTGAGGGTTTTGGAGAGAGTTGGGGTGCTGGAAAATAAATGGGTTTATTGTACTTCAGTTTACCCCAACCAGGATCGAAGGTTGCCAGTTAACAAGCCAATGTATGTGGGTACAACTCAATTTTATTGGATAGACACATAGCATCTGGACATGGCAATATTACCAGTTAAGAGCCCCAGTAACAACCTAGGATATCTTATGTGTCCGAGGCCACAGTCAGAGACATGAGCTGGTTCAGAGAGGGGCCCAGGAGATAGTTGGACAGGAGCCTCTGGTCTCTGGATCTTTTGAGAGCAATGAAAAGGGTCAACAGCCCACGAGGCTCACACGTACCGAGAGAGATTAGGTCCTTGGTGTTCTCTTTATAGTTCTGCTCTAGGCAGGCTTTTAGTTGTCATTTATTATGAATACATGTTGCAGGGTCCCTTTCTTCTTTGAACATGCCAGGTGCAGAAATAAGCTGACCATTCATTTCTCTATCACTTGGAGCATAGCCATTAAAGCTTCTTGGCATTTGGGAGTTTTTCTCTACTTACTAGTTGCTAATCTGGTCTGTTGAGGCCAACTCCCTTTCTTTCAGGCCTCCTTTGTCTTCTGAGAGATAATGGCTGTCTGGGTTTGTTTTTCTGACCTTGAACGGTTTATTTTCTGCTAGAGTATGGCCTCCTGGAATCTGCCTGATTACTGCTTTCTCCCATCCTTCTTATACATCAGCCCAAGAAACCTCCTTAGCTGAGCTGAGTTTCTTCAGGCCTTATCTTTCTTATTCCTCTGACCATGGCCAAACTGCCTAATCAATTCCTAACAGGGGAGTGCGGAATATTTAAGTACAAATAGAAAAAGAAGTTTGTCGGGGAAAGAGTGGTGCTTCATCGCTGTTGTCTAAACCTTTTTTTTTTGTTTTAAATCTTTATGTAAAGCGGATGGAATTTCTTCAGGGAGTCTTCCGCGCATGGTGTAGAGATGATGTAATTTGACTCATCACTGGCTTCCCTCCAAGCCCCAAATATAGGGTGTGGACCAGAGTGGGTGAGGGCATTGCCAAACTACTGTTGTGCTCCGTTTGCCTCCCATAGCCTATAGCTGGGCAGGAGACTCAAATGTTAGGGTATCCCCAGTGCTCTCCTAAGCTACACTGGGGAACTAACTGGCTGGAAGTTACTGAGGGTCAAGTTATGCTAGGCAAGAATTGTTTGTAAGATTGGGTCCTAGGCTCCTCAATGATTCAGCAATCATGCTGGTTCTCAGTCATGAATTCAGTGCAGCAGAGTTCACAGCCTCTGCTGATGGATAGTTTTTATGATGCTGTACTCTGCTTTCCACATAGTCACTTACCTTCATATGCTCCCATTTTGTAGAAAGTATGGGGAAGGGGCAATACACCTCCCATTTTCATGGGATTTTACATTTTAATATGGCTTGTGATGATGCTCTTCTCATTCCTCCCACCATTTCAGTGGGCCGAAGAGGAACATTAGCCCCAGCCTCCTTTTCTCTAGTCCGACTGAAAGCTCTTCAGTGGCAAAGACTTTTTGCTCCACTATGTTTATAGCGGTCCGCTCAGTGTCTGTAGGTACTACTGCAACATGAATGCATTCTGATATTATGTTTTCTCTCTTTCCCCCCCCAATTTGCTGATGCTTCACTTTGGATAAGGAACTAGCTCCTCCAGAACACAGCACTGGCTCATGGAGCACCATTGGCACAGCTCCCAGACCTTCACCCCCACTGTGATCCCCATATTCATCTCCCTTGCACATAACCCCAAAAGGCAAAACCGGGCCTCGTGCTGCAGATTGCCTCCTTTGAAAAAAAGCAATGGCCTGGGGAAAGAGGGGGATTGGGATCACCTAGTGGCCCTGCTCTTGGTGGCCCCACCTCTCCACCCCACCAGCCTAAAAGTCCACCAACCGCCACTGCAGGGTGGGGTGTATAAGGCAAAGAAGTCCACAAAAGTTTAAGGATATCAAGAAAATAAATATAGGTCTCTCTGTCCTAATGTGTTCTGCTGGAAAATTCACACAGGAAAAGTCCTTTAAAGGAGACAAGCTGTGTAATTTTCCTGCTTGGGTATGTTTTGTACTCATTCCAAGAGTGTGCTATGGAAAATCTGTATAAAGGCCCACAAGATCCTTGGCTCCAGCTGCAAACCCATCTTGCTTTCTCCAAGCCTGGAGTCCTGCCAATTTGTAAGCTATTCCTAAAAAGTGTATAATCATAGGGTACTCCAAATAATGAATGGAGGCTCAGTCAGTGGCGTGGATGTCTCATTTGATTTGTTTTGAAGGACAATGGCTGAGAGTTCACCAAAAAAGGGGTGAGGAAAGGAATCCAAAACACTTTCTGTTAATAATTAGTGAAGATGCCAACTATTAACCACAGTTTATAATAAACTGCCTTCAGAAACCTGCATCGCTAACTTCTGGTAATCTCTAAAGTTATTGCCTTCAACGGATCTGATCCTGGCTTCTGTGTGTGAAAAAAGTTCCCATCGATTTTAATGGAAGACTTGTCTACATATTGGCTCCCAAAAGAATGATTTGCTGCTACTTTGCTCACAAGTTATCTGATGCAAGGGCATCAGCAGAGCAGCTTGGAAGATGTTGATCTTTTAATGGTGTAGCAATATTGAATGTCCTATCTCTTTGGAACTTTTTTGTTTTTTGTTTCAGCAGTTGTGGAGAACTTTTAAAACTTTAGACCAGTGTTTTAAAATGTCATTCATCTGCCACCCACAAGGAAATGCCCCAAAGAGATACGGATTTCACACATTGCCAATCGGGGTTGTATGGAAGTCATTTCCCCGCATTTGCATCATGCATTGTACAGCAAATTTGATTCCCATCGGGGAAAAATGCATAGCTGTGGCCCTGATTTTGCATGATCTGCAACCATGGATTACTGCCCACCAGAGTCTGTCAGCAAATTTATTCGTAGCAGAGTTCTCAGTTGATATTGGCACTAACATGCTAAGGAAAACAGTATTATTGCATGCTCCTTGGGGCAGGTGCTTAGCATTTTACTGGTAAAAAATGAATATTCATTTTATACACCTGTTCCAACGTCCCTCATTGAACTGAATAAACTTTGGAAATCCAACTATGCTTCCATTTTAAGCCTGGTTTTCCCTTCTTTCTGAGCAGCTGCTATACCAGTTTAATTTTAGCATGTTAAAAAAGATGCTATGCCTTTAAAGCAGGACTCCCCACACTCGCACTTAGTTGGTGTACAGAACCAGCCCTGTCATAGCAAAGCCATGTTGATGGTGACTGGGGGTTATCTGTAATACACGTATGCTGATTTCAGTATCCTCAGTGCAACGGGCCAGCTAGAGCCCTGCATACTGAACCGAGCCACTCAGTTCAAGGACTCAAGCTATTCATGCCACGTCAGGCTCCCCATGGACAAGAAGCCCCACCTCCCATGGAGTGCCATGATGTCGTGGCATTCTGCAGGAACAGAGTTATGTCAGGTGCACAGTGAGGAAATGCTTTAACCCCACCCTTTTCCTGAAATGCCTGCCTGTGGAGTGCTATGATTTCATGGTGCTCCATAGGGGTGGAGGGCATGTCAGGAAATGGGTGGGGGAATGGCTTAACCCCACACCTTTCCTGACGTGGCCCTGCCCCTGCAGAGCACTGTGACATCAGGGAGCTTGGTGTAGCTCAGTGGGGGTGGGGTCACACTGTTACACTGAGCTCAGGCACAGAAGAGACCAGCTGCATCAGGCCTGATTTTGGATCCCGGGCAGGTCTCGATTCCCAGAGACACAAGTTACTATCTTCTCTTCCCCACCCTGTTACGGTTGCAGCTGCAGTGGAAATTAAAACTGCTTGCTGAACACAGCTGTCAGTATGCACTGTACTATAGCCATTTCTGACAGGTGAATGATGATTCATGGGAGATTCTGAGGGTTGATCACGATGCATTGTGATCCACCCCTTCCTCCCACCAATAATATTGGTATCTTGTGATTTAGGGGAGAAAAGAGAACCTGTGACTGTGTTGGCAAACCGGCTGAGATTTCTGAATTCTGGGGACAACCTGCAGAAAATCTGCACAAATTGTCCTAGCCTCCCTTACAGCTGGTTGACTCATTTGCATGCTACAAGTAAAATATGAAAAGTACACATGGATGGCAAAGTGTGAAAGAGCCAAAATGCAGATGAGAGGGAAGAACAATTTTATGGGTGCAAAGTGTTCTGCTCCTAACAAGTAAAACCCAGGGGAAAAATGGAACTGAAAGAGAGAGCAAAGGAGCCTAACAGCCAGTCTGGAATGTAATGTAAGAGGTGCTTTTAAAGTGAGCTACAGTCAGCTGTGAAGGGGTGGAACTCCTTTCCCCTAGGCACCCTGCCAGATGATTGCTACTACCTTAGGGCTTCAGCCAACTTAGTCATTTTTCTTAGAGGAAATTGCTTGTTAATAGCTAGGTGGATTTCCCAATCTTTCTCCCCACTCCCATGACTGTAGGCTTCTCAGCAGAATACGGCTGTATATTGCATGCAGAACAAAAGCTCTGCCCCCTCCTTCTCAAAACTCCTATGCAAGTTCCGTTAAGAAATGGAAGGCTAATCCCGATTAAAATAATATGAAAGAGCATAAACACTGGCAACGTAAATGTAAAGTGTTAATAAGGCAGGCCAAGAGAGATTTTGAAGGGAGGCTTGCTAAAGAGGCAAAAACAAGCAACAAAAACTTTTTCAAATACATCAGAAGCAAGAAGCCTGCTAGGGAGTCAGTTGGGCCATTAGATGACAAGGGAGTAAAAGGGGCGCTCAGGGAGGATAAGGACATTGCAGAGAAGCTGAATGAGTTCTTTGCGTCGGTCTTCACTGCGGAGGATTTGGGGGAGGTACCCACGCCGGATCCTTGCTTTGTGGGCGAGGAATTGGAAGAGCTGTTACAAATCAATGTGACGTTGGAGGATGTTCTAGGGCAAATTGACAAACTGAATACTAACAAGTCACCAGGGCCAGATGGCATTCACCCCAGAGTTCTGAAGGAACTCAAATATGAAATCGCAGACCTACTGTTAGTAATTTGTAACCTGTCACTAAAATCTGCCACTGTACCCGAGGACTGGAGGGTGGCAAATGTAACCCCGATATTTAAAAAGGGATCCAGAGGCGATCCTGGAAACTACAGACCAGTAAGCTTGACGTCTGTGCCGGGCAAAATGGTGGAAACCATCATTAAGGACAGAATTACAGGGCATGTTGACAAACATGGCTTAATGGGGAAGAGTCAACACGGATTTAGTAAAGGTAAGTCATGCCTCACTAACCTGTTGGAATTCTTTGAGGGTGTAAATAAGCATGTGGACAAGGGAGACCCAGTAGATATAGTGTACCTGGATTTCCAGAAAGCATTTGATAAGGTCCCTCATGAGAGACTCTTGAGAAAATTAAAAAGTCATGGGATAGGAGGTAGTGTCTTACTATGGATCAGAAACTGGTTAAAAGATAGAAAGCAAAGGGTAGGACTAAATGGTCAGTTTTCACAATGGAGAGATGTAAAAAGTGGTGTGCCTCAGGGATCTGTATTGGGACCGGTGCTGTTTAATGTATTCATTAATGATTTGGAAAAGGGTGTTAAGAGTGAGGTGATCAAATTTGCAGATGACACCAAGTTATTCAAGGTAGTTAAAACACGAGCAGACTGTGAGGAACTGCAACAGGATCTTATGACACTGGGTGCCTGGGCATCTAAATGGCAAATGAGATTTAATGTGCACAAGTGCAAAGTGATGCACATAGGAAAAAATAATCCAAACCATGCGTACACAATGCTGGGTACTAGGATAGGAGTTATCACTCAGGAAAAGGATCTGGGGGTGGTTGTGGACAATACAATGAAATCCACAACACAGTGTGCAGCAGCTGTCAAAAAAGCAAACAATGTTAGGAATTATTCGGAAGGGGATAGAGAATAAAACTGAGGATGTCATAATGCCTCTATACAAATCAATGGTGTGACTGCACCTCAAATATTGTGTGCAGTTCTGGTCACCCCATCTCAAAAAATACATAACTGAACGAGAAAAGGTACAAAGAAGGGCAACAAAAATGATCAAGGGCATGGAAGGGTTCCCTTTTGAGGAGAGGCTTGGTAGGTTGGGGCTCTTCAGTTTAGAGAAGAGACGACTGAGAGGAGATATGATAGAGGTCTATATAACCATGAGTGGGGTGGAACTAATATACAAGGAGCTGGTTTATTGTTTGTTGTTGCATAGCCAAGGCTATTGCAACCTCATAAAAACAATTAAATACAGTAACATAAACATTATACATTAATTCAAAACATTGACCATTTGCAATTTAAGCATTCATCCAAAATGCAAGCCTCTGCTGCTCAGCTATAATGCAAAATTTAGCCACCACTCTTGTAAGTTCCAAACCTACTGGGCTCAGAAATTTAAATAAAAGAAACCTTGGATTAGAGTGACCAATCTTAGACAAAATACCCCCAAAGAACCTTTGCCTCAGTCCCGCGAATTTGGGGCAGTAAAATAAAATATGGATGAGGGCTATCAACCTCTGAAGAATTGCAGAGTCTGCAAAAGCACTCTTCTCTGGGGACTCCTGTATAGCACCCTTCAAGTACAGCTGAAGGATGGACACTGCATCGCAGCCTGGTGAAGGCTTGCCTCATCCTAAATTCTGTCCAATAAACAAGGAGCAGTTATTTACCCTTTCAGTACTAGAACTAGGAGACACTCCATGAAACTCATGAGTGGCAAGTTTAAAACAAATAAAAGAAAATATTTTTTCACTCAGCATATGGATTGTGGAATCTACTGCCAGAGGCTGTGGTAAGGGCCAGTACTATAGCTGAGTTTAAAAGAGTTTTGGACAAGTTTCTGGAAGATAGGTCCATTAGAAACTATTAACCAAGCAGGATCAGGGAACATGACGGGAGCTGGGGGAAAACAACAGGGAATGGATCCCCCATTGTGACCTGTTGGGTGCTTCTCCCAAGCCACCGTGATTGCCACAGTCGGAGGCAGGATACTGGACTAGATGGACCATTGGTCTGACCCAGTATGGCACTTCTTATTTAGTTATTTATTAACAAGATTTGTATCCCACTCTTCCCGCCACAGAGTGGCTAACAATAGTATATAAAAATAACAATTTTAAAACATAGTCAGTCATAAAAGCAAAAACACCCCCTCCCCCCTTATGTTCTTACGTTCTCCAAATTTTCTTTTTCCGGCACTCTTCATGTATGAGCACTGTTAGTCATGTTAAGTCACAGCCACAGAACTAGAGGTCTTGGTGATTCAGATACTGCCTGGTCTGGAGATTGCTGGCAGTGGTGTCACTTCCTGATTCTGGTGCTGTGTCAGCGTCAGCA
The DNA here is from genome assembly GCA_003113815.1 of Sphenodon punctatus. Lineage (NCBI taxonomy): Eukaryota > Metazoa > Chordata > Lepidosauria > Sphenodontia > Sphenodontidae > Sphenodon > Sphenodon punctatus. The sequence continues at coordinate 6,775,219 of QEPC01002403.1, read as the reverse complement.
GTGATGGAGCATGATTCCTGGGGCTGGGTCAGCATTTGTAGCTACAGCAGGGGCAGTGAAAGAGGTTGCTGTTGTATTTCCAGGTAAGGTGGGGTGGTGGGGACTGTGTGAGAGTGGCTGGGTACCTGTGTCAGTCTGCGTAAGAGGGTATGTCTAGGTACATGTAGAGGGCTATGTCAGAGTCGGGGACCCATGTTCACTGCGCCAAAAAATCTTAAATTCTGAAACCAGTAAAGCCAAATTCTGCAAATTTACCGTGAGCATTAAATTTGCATAATTAACTTGATTTGCATAACTATGCAACAATTTATATATGCAAATTTGCTTACCAGCATGCTTTTTCAACAGGTTTGACATAAAATCACAACTTTTTTAATCAAATGCCACTCAAATCCTTTGGAATTTCAAATGCTACTCAAATTCTTTGGAATTTCAGCACCCCAGAGCTCCCACCTCATGCTAAAGCCCTAAACCTCCATCACCAAAACACAGGGCCCTAAGACCCATCCCCGCCTCAATTCATCTCCCAGGGGCCTATTAACTCTCACATCTCCCTAACAGATGGCAGCTGCAGCAGAAGTTTTAGTTTGGGGTCAGGCGACAAGTTTATGCCTAAGTCAAGATTTAAAGATCAGCCAGACAGCCCCCACTGCAGTTTTACTGCAATTTCAGCACGGCACTGCAAGGATTGGCTGATTCTGCAAAAATCACTGTTCATTGCAGTAACACAGTTTTACAATTGTTGTTGTTATTATTGTATGATGTTTTAATTTGTTTTATGATATTTGTATTGGTGTTGTTAGCCGCCCTGAGCTGCCTGTGGCAGGAGGGGCAGAATATAAAATTCTTAAAATAAATAAAATAAAATAAATATGGGTCCCAGGTCAGAGTGGGAGAAGGCATCTGATTTTAATGTAGGCATGTGATAGCATTTGATTTAACTTGGGGATCTGATAACACTTAACAGGGGCATTTGGTTTAACTTTGACATTCATGGCCATCTGATGCCATTTGATTTAGTTTGGGCACTTGATGGAACTGGGCACGTGAATTAGATTTAGACATTTTCTATTATTTAATTTAGCATGGGCATGTAGTGGCATTTGATTTTATATGGCTAAATTTTAAAAACCAAACTAAGTTAGGATCAGGGGATATTTGTGGCCTGATTGTGGTAGCCAACCAAATTAATGTGTCCTACTCAGACCTATACTAACCCCTGACATGTTTATTCAGACTCTTCTTTAAAAACTTTCAGTAAGAGAGGCTGCTTCCTTAATCTACTTGTTCCATTGCCCAACTGTTCTTACAGTTAAGAAGGTTTCTCTAATATAATATTTAATGTAACTCTACCATTCTGCAACTTTTTTGCCTCTTGTCCTACCCTTAGTGGCAAAGGAGAACAGTTGCTTTCTATTTTTATGCCTATTTTTCAAATGTTTGAAAACTGTTATAGCATCTCCCCTTAATCTTCCTTTCTCTAGGCTAACATTCCCAGTCTCTTGACCTCTGAACATGAGTCAGCAATGTGATGCAGCTGCTAAACAGGCTAATGCAATTTTAGGCTGCATTAACAGAAGCATAGTGATCAGGTCATGAGAAGTAGTTTCACTCTATTCCGCGCTGGTTAGACCTCATCCGGAGTAGTGTGTCTAGTTTTGAACACTGCATTTTAAGAAGGACATTGACAAATTGGAATGGGTTCAGAGGAGAGCGAGAAAGATGATCGGGGGTCTGGAAACCAAGTCCTATGAGGAAAGGTTGAAGAAGCTGGGGGGGAAGAGAAGACCAAAGGGAGACATGATAGTCGTTTTCAAATATCTGTCACATAGAAGATGGAGCAGACTTGTTCTCTGTTGCTCTTGAGGGCACAACTAGAACCAATGGGACCAAATTACAAGAAAGCAGACTTCGGTTAAACATTAGGAAGAACTTCCTGATGGTAAGAGCTGTTCAACAGTGGAACAGACTGCCTAGGGCGGGGCTTTCCTTTGCTGGATGTTTTCAAACAGAGTCTGGACGCCCATCTGTCACGGATGCTGTAGCTATGGATTTCCTGCATTGTGCAGGGGGTTGGACTAGATGACCTCAGTTACCTTCCAACTCTATGATTCTATGACCTTTCCTCATAGGATGTGCATCTTAAACACTTTATTGTATTGTTGTTCTTTTTGAAGTATGACTTCTACAAAAAAACAAACAAAAAAACCATTCTCCCCCCCCCCCCCTCCCCGGTTGCTTTTCCTTAGCACAGGAGTGGGAACTCAAGCTCTAAGGGTCATATAGAAGTTGGAGGTGCTTGAGGGGTGCATTCAGAAAGAGGAGGGTCCAGATCATAGATCTGTCCCCTATCCTTGTGTGCATGCCCTCATCTCTGGTCCCTTAACATGAGTTCAGTCTTTCAGTGCTTGGGGATAGGAACTGGATCCATGGGACAGATTGAGGAACTGGAAAGGGGCCAAGTAAAAATAGCTGTGGATCTCATTTGGCCCTTGAGTCGGAGGTTCTCCATCCCTGCCTTAGCAGTTAGCAACCCAGTATCAGAGGGATGAGGGGAGTGTAAGCAACAATGACCTCAGCACAGGGCATTTCCTGCCATTAACGAGCAGCTGGATAGGATGGAGCATACCAAGGGCAAAAGGGGTTCCAGCTGGTGACTAATCTCCAGGAAATGCCCTTCAGCAGACATGTTATTGCTGCAAGGGGAAAGTAAGAAGCACCCAGCATAGCTGATGCAGCTTCAGTTGGTATTAGAGCTCTGTGGATTAGCCAATTACATTTCTGTATCTCCTTTCAGCATCCCATTCAGTGCTTGTTTGAAGGTCAAGCTTATTGAAGGTCAAGTTACCAGAACTTCTTTGAAGAGTGCAGACCTTACCCTCATCATTCTTGCTGAACAGGTGGATTTTTTATTATTTTTAACTTTTTAACAAATTTGTTCATAATTTAGATTGAGTTAAGATACACCTTTCTCATCCAGGCTTAAATCAAAATAAGTCTCCACTCATGATTTTGCACCTAGAAAACTACATTGGTTTAAAACCACTTTTTAATTAAACTTATGTGTGAATATGGATGAGGCCTTGTTCACATGAACAATAATCACTGAGGGCATTTTCCAAGGCAGCAGTCCCCCTAACCTAGCCTTGTGGTCATTCCAAATGAGAGCTAGAGTTGCCTTGCCACTTCTCTGGTTTTTGCCGGGAGACTCCAGGTTTCTGGGGTTGCTTCAGTTTCTCCAGATCAGCCAGGGACACCATTTAGATGCCTATATACAGAGCTGGGAGCCTAATGTTAAGCAGACGTATGGGGGCAGGAATGGTCTTCAGCCTGCCAGCATGAAATTTAGTATGTTCCCACTTTACATTCCTCACCCCACCCTGACCTACTTCCAAATGCCAGTAAATTCACTTTTACCCACTACTGGTTTTATCATTTGCAAAGAACACCAGCTCTCGCATATTAAAAATGTCCCCTCTCATCTCTTGGTGAATATTGGCAGTTCAGTGATGTATGTGAACTGGTTAGTGTTGGTTTCCTTTAGGGCTGCACTGAAAAGATTGCTGTGACCAATGAAATGGATGGCAACACCTTTTGCAGAGTTGGCACATCAGTGTAGGACTGAACAACTGTATGTTCTCTTCTGGCTCTTGCATCAGTCACAATATTGCAGACTAGCAGCATAGCTCTCTGGCTGTTAAGTGCTGGCTCTAGTCCTGGACACAAATGAAGACACATTTTACTTTGCTGGGATTTGTGCCAGCACTGGTGCTAAGCAGCTGGAGGATCCACACCCTAAATTTCAGTTGCAAAATTATTGATTAGGAGATGAACGAAATAACCTAGCTTGATTGTTAGATCTCATGGTGAATTTTTAGAGATGGTAGATAGGAGGGAAAGAAAATGGGGAGAAGGGTATTTCTGACTGATTTGAGCCATTTGTTGTCACTTTCCCAAATAAAGGAACACTGTCATTATTCACTTTTATGCACCGATAGTGAGAACTCAAGGTCAAGAGAAATGGATAATTCTGTATAATTATTTTGGACTCAAGCAGCTGAAGGTTTACTCCTGGTGGCAACAGGAATAAACTGTTACCCAATCACAAGCCAACTGCAGAAGGCAGTTATCCCATGCACCCATCTCTTCCCCTCTAGAATGATACCTTCTATACCTCCTTTAGATTTCACTGGGCATTTTTACACATAACTTAAAGTTCTGGATTTTTCAATCTTCTGAGTTTACAAGGCCACAAGTAAGTGCCAGATGCATTTTTCACACACACACACACACACTGCCCCAAGGCAGTTCCTGGATGCATTCCTCACACAAACACTGCCCTGAGGCAGCCTAAAGTAGCCACAGCTGTAGATGTGACAGGCTGCCATGGAAACCAAGTGACTACAGCTGCCTGGAGCAAAGCAATTTACCAGGAGAACTTTTACACACAAGTTCTGGGAGAAGTTTTATGCAGAAGTCCAAAGAGCCAGATGTTTAAGATCTGGGTGAGTGATTTAGACACATAGAAAGTTCAGGATGTAACAGCAAACATGCAGGAGAAATGTGTGTGTAAAAACACCCACTGTAACTGATCATCTCTTGCAAGGAACCTACTAATTTCCCTCTGATTCTCGCTAACACTGGTTTCCAACATTATAACACCTGTGTGTTCTGGCCCTTATACCTTTGTCACTATACTAAACTGAGTTACGCTATTGTAAAGGACCTCTCCAGTCTGTGCTGATGTGGTAGTTGTACTCTGGTGCAGCAGTTTTCAAACTGGTGAGTGTTGTGCCCCTTTCCCCCCCTCCCCCATGTGGAGAGCACAGAAGGTGTATTCTGGGGAGGGAGAGGCATGAGAAGGAGCACAGCTGGGAAACACATAACAAAGGGAAATTTGCATATTGATGGGGTAGCAAGTGTGCAAGAGAGTTGGAGAACAATGAGCAGAGAGCACCGAAGCAACAGGAGTGTGAGAAGAGGTGCATATATATGTATGTGTGGTAGGGGCTCGCTCACCTGCTCCACACAAGAAAGGGGTGCCTTTTTAAAAATTACTACTCTGATACATAGATTGCTCCACCCATATAGAGCTCTTTCTTTGAAGCATGTCCTGTTTTGTGAGCAGTAAAACACAAGAAACTATGGTTCTGCCTTCATTTTGGATGCACAAGATCCAAAGCCAGATGCCTCCATCCAACCACCTGAGAAGTTTCGTGTTTGGCAAGAAGTTCTCTCCTGTTTCATATCGGCTGACTTAGTGAGTCATTGGTGGCCTGAGAACAACAAACAGCATGACAGGTGACTCCCAAGGTGTAGCTACAATAGGAACAGGCACAGGGGCCCATGAACGTGAGGGGTCCTTGCTCCCTGGTGTAGCTGCGCCTCCTGTTGCTGAGCATTGAGGCAATGGTGCCCAGTTCCATCCTCTGCCCCAGAACCCATTCCTACCTCACTGTGGCCCTGGGTGACTCAGGTTGGGAGACTTTAACTATATTATACCACACAATGCATAGCATCTTAATAACAAGTAACAACATAGACACATATCACTGGAATGGACTCCAATGGCCACCTAGTCTAATTCCCTGTAAGGGTAATTTCAGACATGACGGGCCTTTCGGCCCGCCACACTGAACCCGGATTCTGATCCGTGATCAGACTGACCATCCTTTAGACGTGCCGGCCTGATCGCAGAGGAGAATCAGGGAGGAGGCGAGGCTGCGTGGCGCGATGTGCAGCCGCTCAGCCCTGCCCCGCTGCGCTCCACCAGCTGCCCACCCTCGGGGAGATGAGCGGGTGCAGCAGCCAATCAGGCTGCTGCGCTCAATCTCATACCGGGGTCTAGACCATGGTCAAGAACGGGACGAGGTAACAGATGTTACTTTTGCCCCATTCCTGATCGTGGTTCAGCGTTCCGCAGGGTTCGATCTTGTCTCCGTTGTTGTTTAACATCTATATGCAGCCCTTGGGGGAGGTCGTGAGAGAGTTCGGGGTGCGATGTCACCAGTATGCTGACAATACTCAGCTGTACCTCTCTTTTTCAACTGACCCAGACTCTGCTGTCTCGTTGCTATCCCAATGTTTGGAGGCCATGGTGGAATGGATGTGGCAGAGCAGACTGAAACTCAACCCCGATAAGACGGAGGTGATGTTGGTGGGAGAGCGAAAGAGGTAGTGGCCCCCCTGGTTGAGGGAGTTCACCCTCATATAGCTCAGCAGGTTCGGAGTCTGGGGGTGATACTGGATGCGGACCTCCACTTGGAGCGGCAGGTGGAGGCAGTCGCTAAGGCTGCCTTCCGCCAGCTGTATCTGGTGCGTAGGCTGCGTCCGTATGTCTCCGGCCTGGACCTGGCCTCCCTCATCCATGCCTTCGTCACCCCGAGGCTCGACTACTGTAACGCGCTCTATGTGGGGCTTCCCTTGTTCCTGG